>JAWMAG010000012.1:29822500-30127500 GCA_037013455.1 Ceratitis rosa
CAGCCACAAATTAAATTAAATTTTTCACGCATAAGTTTTATGCTTAACAAAATTATTGGGGCAGATGGACTTAGACGATGCTGATTCGATTTAACTATTGACGAAAAGTCCATCTTCACTACAAAAGGCAGGCTGAAAAATTATCAATTTTAGATTACTTTACTTTGGGAATACCGCCGTTTTTTGACACAGCTTTAATAGCCTAAAAGTTGCCTATGCCAATGTAACAGTAGTGGTACCAGCACTGGTATTATTCGGCTTGTGACACACATATCTCAAATTACTTTGTCAGCACAGTTTGGTTAGCCCATTCTTTCGTTCCGCTTCCATAACTTAAATATGAACTGACAGTTGAGTATATCAAATGTTTCACATCTTTACACATTTCACATATACCTATAAGTATATATTGTACTTATAAATACATACAAATATGTATGCCATACTTACATACAATATATAAGAGATATATGTTACAATAGTCGATTTGCTCCTCTTTAAGGAAATTTTGCTAACACTCGATATAAAGGTTCATTTTACTCCAAAAAAAAGAAGAAGAAATTTTGTGCCGGAAGCTCATTAATATTAAAAGAAAATAATATCCTATTTCGTTGAGCGTATATATGTATATTTATTTACATATACACATAGATAGATATATGCTTATATTTTGATACGATACATGATAGAGTCTTTACAAAAAAAAAAAAAACATATTCACTTACGTAAGTATTAGATAATAATAAAAATGCTGACTGTAATATATTTACTCCTAATGCTTATAATGGAATGGCTTGGCATAGATACGTTCAGTATGTATGTACATTTATTCCTAATGTTTATATAACTTTAGGTCATAAGGTGTATGAAACGCTAAATAAATTGTTTCCTCAGGCGTATATATAATAATTTATCATAATTAGGACAAAATAGGGAAGTGAATTAGATATTTAAGTTAAAGAGAATTTCTTTATATTTCGTAAGTCATTTATTAATACTTATGGAAATTATATAATTTAAGATTAAATTAAATATTTTGTATAATACTTTTAAATGCATGTAACAAAGTAACTTTTATTAAAAATTTATAAAACTTATTTTAGGAGGCATATAAATTGAATTAAATTAATCCATTATGTATATATTTACATATATAATATATTAGTTAAAATTTTTAGTGATAATTTAAAAAAGCAGTTGTTTTCTTTTGAAATTTTCATAAAATATGTTCGACTAATTCAACCTATGTTGAGCAGGCAAATTGTCAACTCATTCTTCGGATTATTCTTTTTGCGGTCGTGCTTCATATCTGAAAATAAAATCGGAAGAAAAAAGTGAATAGTGCATTTTTTTCCAATAAATGTATTAAAAAGATAGAGGTATTAGACGTCCGCTTTTGCGAATATTTGTGGCTTTTTCAAAAAGAACGAGCCTGTATGCAACATTCATTCTAAAATCATAAAGTTCCAATATATCCTCCGTCGAAGCTTTATTTCTATTACATCCCTTTTGTATAAAATCCAAGATGACACCAATACGAAATCAATGAAGTGCGAATTGTCCATTTCGAAGATTTGAAAAATTTTCTGCAGTAAATAATTAATTGGTCCATCCAATCTACGGAACAAAAACTATTGCTTTTCCCTTTGCTTTAAAAGCTTTCAGTTAAAATTTGAGCCGAAAATAGAGAGAGAGATATACCTATAATGGAGCTTACAATGAATTGGTATAATTCTTATTAGTTCCAGATGAAAAAAATTATAAATTTGCTTAAGTAGCCAATAGCCTAAGTAAACGTAATACAAAAATTATTTAACTTATTCGAAAAAAAGATCATCTTTTTTGTGATAATTTCGAATAAATTGTTGAATTTGCATGTATTTTAAAATTTAAATAAGACATGTTTCATTTATTTCAGTGAATTTAATTTTTTAAGACTTTCCCCAATAATTCAATTCAGTCAATTATTTATAAAAGCAAAAATTTTATTCATTTTTATATTTGCTTTTAATTTTGTAATTAAATTACTGAAGCTTTTAGCTCGAAAACATTTCCCTTCATATGCTGGTGATAACCTATTACGGGGTAATTCAATAATGAGTTAATTACATTAAATTACAAGTTCTTCTTTAAACCAAATTTTTCGTGGGTTAAAATTAATTTAATTTTTTCTTGAAAATATTACAGTTTATTGCATTTTATTTCGTATTTTTCATTAATTCCCTCTGAAATATTTTTCTTTTATTTAATGAGACTTAATTCATTAATTTATGTTATTGTATTTAATGCATTTGGAATGCTTTTAACGTATTACTCAATGAACCTAAAGCTTTTGGTGTACAAAAAAAAAATTTATACAATTTAATAAGATAGTTGGAATCGCGGTAGTAATATAGGTAATTCGAAAGTCGCATACGATTTTAAAGCTTGTATACAGGAAATCGTTCTTTTAATAGACATAGGTACAAATTTAAAATATTTTTTTCCAAAAAATTCCTTTTTTATTATGAAGTTTGAACCTTAGCATTATATTCCAATGCACATTCAAACGACCACCTTGTGAATTTTTGCAAACTTTGAGGTAATTTCTATCACTTTTTGGCACATATTTAAAGTATATTTTGAAATTAATTCAAATAAAAGCAAAAGGTAGATTCCCACAGGCAGTATATCAGCCACAATAGGACGGATGTTGGTTTTCAAGAGCTTAAGAGTTCAAAATTTTTCTGCATAAGCATGAGCTTTCGCACAGTCCCATAACAAGCTCCAAAGGTGTCAAATAGCACTATCTCGGTGGCCAATTGGCACCGCCAAGATGAGAGATTTCGCAGCCGGGAAATTTATTTCGCAATATAGCCATATTCTCTCTTGTTGTGTGGCTCTGAATTGCCAGACATAGCTTGGTCATTGTCGTTCTCAAAGAAGTAAGGCACAATCAGACATCCAGACCAAAGCGACACAAGGCATAATTAAGAATTCTCGGAAAACCAAATGCGACAATTTTGCTTATTTACGTATCCCCCACTCGTGAGATGATACACAGTTCTTACACTATCTGTAACCGATCTAGTCTCTTCAAATTTCATTAAAATTTTGGACGATAATGTGTCGAATAATCTTCTCTTAAAGCATGTCATTGCTGCTTAATTTTATTAGACAAATCATTATGGAATCTTTAACTAGCAGTAAATATAATTGTCTGTGCTTTTGTGTGTTCTTGCATATATTGTACGAGTACGTACCTTAGATATAGTCCGGACACTACTAATTCGATAAGAAATTTTTAATGGTAATTGTGGTTATTGAGCGGCAAATGGACTAAAATGCATTAAATACAATCAACGATGGTATCATAAACTGGAAATATTTACATAGCCGCGAGCATAATAATAACGTAAATTTTATGTTTCAAATTATTTAATGAAGTTTGTGTACTCTTTTTGTTATCTGATTGAAGTTGGTGTAAAATAAGTGATTGTATATTTTATAAATATGTATTTTTATAGCTTACTTTAGTGAGAATAAATTTTATAAAATCGTTACAACTTTGTTAGTATTAGTAGTTATCCCTTGGGGATAATTTTCTGAAGATATTCTGAAGCTAAATTTGTTTATGATAAGCTTTATTTTAATTTACGTAAATTTGAATTTTACTTATTTTAGAATTTTGGAAATTCGTAGCAATCAAGTTATCTACTTCCGAAGCACGCTTTGAAGAGAAGTTTATAAATAGCTGAAGCATTCCTGCATCAGGGTTTATTGTTTTTGGCAAAAATACAAAGGCTTACACATTTCTTGCTTAATATTCACTAAATACTTAAGATTTTCGTAAATATTGGAATTTTGGTAGGTCCCTTCCAACAATAATCAGCTGAAGATTTTATATCAAGATTTGTCATTCTAGACACTAAAACTTCAACCAATGTTTGGACAGATTTTGAAATTGACCGCTCATAATTTTGGTCCTAATCTTGAGATACCATGTCGTGTTGACTTAGCAGTATCCGGTCTTTCTGATTGACTTAACCTTGACCTTACATAAATATAACTCAGCATTTTAAACAAATTATTGTACATACATACATGCTTTGAACTTTAATTTCTATCTAGTAAGTAAAACAAAAACCACAAAACCAATATTTTTGAAATAATTATTTAACTTTCAGTCAAATTATATCCTTTGCTGTTCAACGCATACCATAAAATTAATGTGACGGGTGATCCAAGTAGAGGTACTTTCTTCAATAGCCTTTTTTTTGATAGATCATGCGAGAGTTCTGTCACGCTGCCATGTCATTTTTGTTCAGTATTGTTTGACATTTCATCATGGAAAGACTTACGCCTAAACAACGTTTACAAATCGTTCCACTTTATTACGAAAGTTCTGTATAGAATGTGTTTCGCGCCTCGCTCATCTTGTGGGCAACATAATCGGCCTACTGAGCCTACTACTCGCAACATCATTACCCATATTGGGACTCAGCATGTCTTGGCGACGTTTGGTTTCAAGACAAACATCGCATCAAGCAATGGATTTATTGAGAGAACACTTCGGTGAGCAGATAATTTCACGTTTTGGGCCAGTCGATCGTGTGATATCACACCGTTGAAATGTTTACTGCGGGGATTTATAAAGTCTGGACAGTTATCATTCGAAATACTCGAAAGATTCATCCAAAACTGGACTCAACGGATGGACCATCTGAGACATACATACATTTGAAAGAGATAACATTCAAAAAATAAATGAAAAAAAGTGTTCATTTGAATGATAATATAGTATAGCCTTGAAAGGGTTATATATAATATATACATTTACCATATATATACAGCTCAGTAGGCAGAAGAATGAAATTAATTTCTTGAATTTTAAAATTTGAAAATATTATCATTCTTGGGCGCTTTACTTACATTTTCTTAATTCGAATAGAATCGAAATTGTTCTTTGAGCACACTTTAACAAAGTAATACTACAGGATGCCAGGTCGATGTGATGTGAAGTAACTAATATCAACATTGATTTATTCATATACTAAGATACATTTTGCCTTCGCATATGTATGTATCCATGTAATATTTCGTATTTCGAACAAAAAAACACATACATGAAACTAATTTAATATGTGCTTTTAATGAATGAAGACCAATTATTTTCATTTGCCAGTCATCAATCTTTGCGAACCATATGTTACAGAACGAAATCGTATGTACGCATGTACAAATTAAATTTTAATAGGCCAATAGTCAGATATCACATATAAAGTCAGTATACATATATTGTAGAAAACACGAAAATAAATGTATAATACATATGTATGTATATATATGGTATATATTTATATATATATATCTATGTATATAGAGATATCCATTTCATTGTTTTAAAAATACGGGGCTGTATATTTATATCCGCCAAACTTAATTATTAAAATTAACATGTTTTGCTTCGACCAAAAGTCTGGACCGCATGAAAAAGGTAGTCTAGTTGCCTAATTACTACAAAAATTGTGATTGAAATGTGGTCATGTTTTGAGGTTTCAGAGGAGAAAATGGGTCACATAAGCGTGCAAGCACTCAAACCATTAGAAAATTTTAAAGAAAGTTTTAAAAGACTGGATCGGTTACAGATATTTTAAGGCTTGAGCATTATCGTTCTGCTCGTTCCACATCAAATATAGCTACAGTAAGTAAAAGTGTAGCCGAATCACCTAATGTATATATTTTTCGATGTTCTCAAGAACGGAACACCTTATGGCTTGTTTTGCATTTGGAAATCAACGTTCGGCAAGTTATGGCTGAGATGCCGCCCAATGTGTGATCGAAATTAGAAAATATTTGCGACGTTATTTGAATGATATATGTAGTGTTTCACATATAATTTCAAGCCACAAGCTTTTTAATAAAAATGAAGTTACATATATTTCCGAAACTGCAAAATGGATAACTCTGCAAGTAAATATATGCAATTTTGACGCACAAACTGGGAGTTCATTAGTATTTAGTATACTTCCGCATTAAATTGACATAAGCAAATATACTTCTTATATACGAGTACGTAGGCAATATATATCTAAATACAAATCTTGCAGAATAATAAAACATGTGTTGTTGGCTGACTGATTTGCTAATTATGTGTAACATACATTGATTGATTGTAACAAATCTGCTTTTTTGCCTATTTTACATTTGTGGGTTGCTTATTTTAACTTTTGTTTAGATAAATTGTATATCACACATACAATAATAGCTAATGAAGAAATCGCCATTTACTTGAGGTAAATAATTTAGTACGTATTTTCGCTTACCTTACATCAATAGCGATGTTTCTGATGCGGTCATTTTTTTGCTATTCTTAAAACAAATAGACTTGCGCGTGTCAGCTTATTAGTAAGTATTAATTCTTTGTTAGATTTGCTGCTTATGCAGAAAAATAAAGTAATGGAAAACGATAAATGCTATGAATTACCACAATTTTTCTGTCGTTTAACATATTTAAGTAGCGTTCTTTTTGGGAAAGCGGATATAGAGTTCGATCAAACAAATATATATATAAATAAAGTCATGAAGTGCTGAAACGAATTAAACATTATATCTAGACCATTTTTCATTCAGTAACTTACATAGTTTTCATAGTGACTGTCATTTTAATTTGATGCTATTTTTCAAAATTTTATTTACGGTGAAAGTTCTCGCTTTTTGCTTCTTCTAAGCTTCGTTGCTCGCGAAAACTGAAAAACAACAGGTCTGGCATTGTTCGTTAAAAAAGCTGAGGTGAGCCCGTTCTTGAGTTTTAAATTTACAACGAAAAGTGGCTTTTTCTAATTGCGGTCCGAGTAAATTTCCGACATGAGATAAAACCTCCTTATAACAATCCATCGACCGTTCGGCAGCGATTTAGAATCAATTGTGGGTCCCTCCATTTCTTGAAAAAAATATAAGGACATCACCCGACAAATGGGAGGAGCTCGGCCGAAAATCACTTCAGCGGTTGCAAAGCGCCAATTTTATAAATATTATATACAATCAATATTGTATTGTAGCGTAGTGGTACACAAAGCGAATGCTTGGAGCATTTTCTATCAATTCCAGGCACATTGTTGATTCAATTACACTCAATTTGATATAGGCGCCGCCTTAAAACTTTGTTAGTATTTTCAATATCATAGGTATATTATAATTAATTGCTTTGGTGAGGCTTAGTGCATGCGCAAATACGCGGAGATACGCGCCCACCATTGCTGGCTATTTAATTAGTGGATTTATGTACATTTAGTATTATATATTGCCATTTAACTATATACTCGTATCTGTGCCAAGCATTTCTCTTTATTACCCTAGCGGATTTTTAATCTTAATAAATTTTTTTATACTTTATATTTAAATTTTAATTATATATTTTACTACTAAATCCTTATATATCTTATCTAAAAATCTAATTTCGGCCGAGTTGTTAGCATTTCGTAGTGCCATTCTGAAGACCGGAGTTCAAATTTTGGTTCGACCTACTTCCAAAATAATAAAATATTATAATTTTTCTAATTATGGTCGTCCCTCAGCTTTTTTTATTATCTACATTTTTATTTCGAAATATATATGTTTTTACGTAGGAAATAATTTATGCTGGTATCTTCTGACACTATATTTGTGTTAATTTTTCCCTCTTTCTAAGAAATATCACCAACAAAATATAAAATTATTCATTCCATCACCCTCATTTATTACTTTTCCTTTTCAACACCCATCAACTTTCCGCTTTCCTTTTCCGGTTGCCTTGCCATTTCCTGATTTCTCACCTCATCTCCCTGAGGCTGAATTTTGTGCAGTCATTCATTTGCCATTATAAATTAGCAGATTGCTGAGAATGCAACAAAATGCTACTGTGAAACCGCCGAGTCCGCTCAATAACAACAATTTCGTATTATCCTTAGTGTGTCATCTCACCAAGAACGCAAGGCAAAAAATGTTGTGATGAAAAAAGGATGTCGGTAACGATAGTCACTGTGGCAAGGCAACAACGAGGAAAGGACAAAATGACAATGTAAAGTAATAACAAATACTAATCTTTTGGTTTCTACTGAGCGAGAAGAAGAATAGTGTACACGTAGAAGAATTGTGAGAAATAAACTGTTATAATACTATAGTGTTTCGAATTCTAAAACCGAAGAGTTGATATAAAAATTAAATAAAATTGTGATAATCTTTTCTTACTTGCTATACAGAAAATAGAGTTGTATTCCTTATTTATTAATAAATTCGATAAAGAAATTCAAGAGCTATTAAAAGACAAGTGGATGAGTAACAATTGATCTTCGTGACGTCAACAAATTACTGACGTAGAAACTCAGTTCATGTTAATTTCTTAGTCAATCAGTAAGCAAGCTAAACGTCAAGTTAAACATCCCTGGATGTCAAGACGAGCGATTTTCACAATCAGCCTAGTTTTGACCTGAGTTCATCGATGATGCAGCTACCTATCTGGTACCTGCCTACCTAAGTTTCTATAACTTCGGTGATCTGAAAGTCGTGTGGAAGATTAACACAGGCTGTTGGTAAGTCCATTCTTTGAGTGATAGATTGCACGTGACTTTTGCTACAGCGGCCACCTGATGGATGAATATTTCGGAACAATTCGCGTTAAAACGAAATTTTTCAACATATCACTAGTTTTCACTCTCGCCCAGGGGGAAGAAATTAAATACATTTTACGAGCGCTTCGAGTGCTCTCATGAGCGCTGGCACTGACACGATATAAAAATTATGATTGGCGACTTTAACGCCAATGTTGGCAAAGAATATATCTTCGGCACAACTGTCAGAAAATTCAACTCTCCCGAAGGAAATATTTCTGAAATGGATTAAGGCTGATTGATGTCGCCGGGTCCGAAATATGATTGTCTGTAGTACAAGATTCCAGCACAAGAATGTTCTTACCGTACATACTCTCCGAGAACCCGACACTGACTCGGACCACTATCTGAATCAGCAAAGACACACAGCAAAACAAACATCCGAAGAGTTTTCCGCCCAACTGAGAACACTAATCAGCAACTCTGTTCAAGGGAACTATTGGACGGTATTTAAACTTCCTTACATACAGCTGCCTACGAAACTATTGGTTCTCAGAAAGGTAGGAAAAAAAGTTGGTATGGTGAGAGTTACCGTGTCGCTGTGAAGAGAAAACAGGCTACCTACCTCACAATGTTGCGCAATCTGCTACAATCTGCGCCAATACCGTGGTATACGCTTCCTCAATGTCGCATATAAGGTTCTATCGAGCGTATTGTGTGCCAGAATAAGCCACCGTCAACAAACTGATAGGACCTTATCAGTGTGACTTTAGAGCTGGCAAACTCAGTATTGACCAGGATTGACGCACACTGCCTATTCGTTCATTTTACAACAGTCTTCGACAGCACAAATGGGAGCTGCTTCTACGCTGCAATGTCAGAATAATTCTATACAGAGTGTACAGCTGCTGATTTTGGCAATATGGGTCTCAACAACTCTGCTGTGAGTTCTACTTTCTCTAGATTGAATAAGAATGAGAAGTATGCGTCTGGTAGTGAATGAGGGCAAGACGAAGTATCTCCTTCCATCAAACAATTAGTCATAGCATGCGCGACTCGGCTCCCAAGTCATTGTTTATAGTAATAATTTGAAAGTGGAAGATAACTTCGTCTCTCTATCAATGCCAACAAAAATGACAACCTTAAAATCCCACTCATAATCACTCTTGCCAACAGGTGCTACTTTGAACTAAGCCACTAATCATTCCCGTCCTTCCTTATGGTAAGGAGGCATGCACGATAGCAACATTTGAAGAGTCGGCGTTGGAAGTTTTCGATACAAAAGTTTTGCACAAGACTTATGATCCTCTGTGAGGTGGAAACAGCGATTACCGCAGCCTGTGGAACGACGAGCTGTACGAGATATACGGCGACAATAACATAGTTGAGCGAATCAAAAGACAGTGGCTACGCTGTTTCGACTTTCGGCTTTCGCTGGGTTGACCTTTAGCCTACATAGATACCTTGTACCATCTTTCAACTAAGTTTAGAGCATTTTGGATTAAATCACTTAAAATTTGCGTGAGCCACTTTAGTAGTGGATCTAAGTCTCACCCTTGAGGGGCATCTCTTGTAGTATAAATGGTGGTACCGGTATTGATCATCTCAGTGAAGATGATCGTGTTCATCATGGTTTGTCCTGCTTCTTTTTTGAATGAATTCATCGGTATAGATCCCTTCAAATCTCCGAGCTTTAAAGGATTGAAATGGCGTTAATGTTCATCCTACCCTTAGAGTAAGACCCACTTGTACTACGTGGGATTTTGCTGCAAGATGTGGTGTTTCAGGATATAGCTCAGACAAAAATTTATTTTAGACTATTTATAAAATTTTATAAGGTATTATATTTTTCGGTTTAAGAATTGACTTTTAGGATATGGACTTTCTATTTTTTCGAAGCCAAGGTGCTTCGGTTTGAATCTTGTATTCCTTTTATTCCACAGACATTCCATTTGTATGGACAATTTAATTTAGAACTCAATCAAGAAAGCAAACTTTGTAAAATACTCTCAAAGTGAAAACGTTCAAGAAATACGGATGGGCCTGATGTACATACCAACATTGTCACAAGGGAGATTAAGATTTCATGCATGTACATGTAGAGCACATCGAATCAAAACTAAATTATACCCCAAAGGAAAATTAAAACAAAATGCTTTACATGTCAAACAAAATTTGATTGTCAACCACCAAAAGGCGAAAGGCAAACAACCAACTAAAAACCAGGTAACTTATGTTGCTGGAAGAAGTTGTTGATGGAGTTATGAGGGAGAATGACATATGCAAGATGAAGGTAGTAAGATGCGACACAAAAACAGACAAGTGCTCGAAGCGTGACTGACTCTAGTTTTACGTGTATGTGGTAAAATTTTTGTTAAATTTAGCCTTGTAAACTTCTCTTTGGTGTAACTGCTTTTTGAAATATTTTTACATATATATGTTTGTATGTGTTGTATTGTTGAGAACATAAAATATGTAAACATACATACGAATACACTGTGGTTGTCTTTGCTGCCAGGTTACAGGCTGCTGCTTCATCTTTCCTACTTTATTGTTTGTTAGTGGAGCAGCTCACATGGTTGTGCCAACACGACATAGTCACACCACAAAGCCAACTAGAACTACTTGTTACTATTGTGCAAATATATTACGTATATACGAGTACGAGTATATTTCCCATGTATGTATTGTACTTCGCAAAACTATAAAAGTTGTGATTGTATTAAGCAGGTGAATATGTTTGTTGTCTTAATCTAGGTATCATTTGGTCATTGGGTAGAACTGGTGGTGCCCCACCAGCATCATTTGTTTCGCCTGAATTCAACCTAATTCTAATGAAATTAGCATACTCCGGGCGAATAGTGTTGAAATGTCAGGTTTAATCGTATATTTAGAGTATGAGAAATTTAAAATTAGGTTTATAAAGACACACAAAGAGCAAATGTCAACACGATGGTAATTGGATTAGCATTAATAGACACATACACATTTACACACGTATTTGTATATGACTGATATGTTGGGAAAATTCTAAAGATGTTGCTTCGAATTGCGGCGTTAACCACATTATGCGGTTTTTGCGTAAGTAAATATTGCGTTTGAAGAATTTTAAGTAAGTCACTGGATATGTGCTTATACATACGTGTATATGGAGCATGACAATTTTGTTAACAAATTAATAAACTAACTGTGATGTAGGTTTAATGGAAACGATATTCTGGCATATTAACAAACTCTTACTGTAATTATTTGGAGAGAAAATTTGAGCAAATGAAGAAAATGAAATTGTTGAATTGAATGGCTTATATTCATTTACAACTAGGCCACTCACTGAATCTATGCGACATAGGTATGCATTGAAAGTTTGTCCACATTTTAAGAAAATTCCCTTTTAAGCATTTAAATATCAAGGAACATATAAATATAGGTAACATAATTGAGGAACATAATTGAGAAACGAATAAAAAATATAATTAGAAAAGTACACACAATTATAAGCGAGCTTTTGGGTAAATAATATGCATATATATAGGGTTTTACAATAATAGGTGTTATTTTGATATTCAAAGAAATAGCAGCCACTGCTACGCTTACAGGCCCGTATCCTTTCATAAAATTTTCCATTACTAAATCACAATATAGTTGCTGTGCAATCAAAAGATTCACGAATTGTATCATTGAAGTTTTGAATTGACGTTGTCCCATTAGCGTAGACCTCATCATTCATGTGGCCCCAAAGGAAGAAGTCACAAGGGGTTAAATCACAACATTTCGGGGGCCAATTGTGATGACCTCTTCGAGAGATAACACGGTTCGGAAATTTTACCCTTAAAAGATCGATGGTTTATTTGCTTGTGAGGCACGTAGCGTCGTCTTGTTGAAAGTAAACATTTTCCAGACCAATGTCATCCAATTACTGCCATCACAATTCATTAAACATCTCTCGATAGCGCACTCAATTCATTTGATAAAGTAAGGCCCAATGACCTGCCGGACCACAAACCGCACCGAACGGTTACACTTTGAGAATGCAGACGTACATAACGTGGTGGACATGGACCTCATCTGCCCAGACGATTTTGCGATGTAATGGCGGATCATTTTCGTGCATTTCAAGGGTCCAATAAGCAAAGGTACGACGTTGTTGATGATCAGCCGGCTTGATTTCGTTATTATTTGAACTTTATAAGCTTGACTAAAATTTTTATGCAAACTACGGTGTTGTGACGCTTGTGGAATGCCCAATCCAAAGGATTACAAGGAATGGGCAAACCTGGATTTTCTTAAGCACTTTGGGCCGCCGTAGCAATATTATTAGTGGTTTTTGAGCGACTTGCACGTATTTTATTCTTCACAAAACTATCTTGCCATTTCTTCTACCAATTTCTGTATTGCGGTCCGACGAGGGGCTTCACGATGACTGAAAAGTGTTTTAGTTAAATGAACCATTTCTGCCAGGTTTTCACCACTTTTAACGAGAATTTTAATAATTTTAGTGCTTTTCTGAAGCCTGTATCGTTCCATTTTTATTACTAGTGTAGTTTTTTCTTGTCAAATATCAAAAAATTACATCTCAACAGCGACATCTCCCGGAATATTATTATATTCAAAATATCACCTTTTTCATGGGCTGAGGAAAATTCTAATAATGGAAAGAAGGCATTACCTGATTTTAAAGTAGGATTAGCCAAATATTATATCCAAAAATTGATTCCATAGAAAATTTTAAAAAAATTTTTACCTAAGGGAATGAAAAAGGAGATGATTATACTTCGAAATTGGCTTTTTAAAAAATTGAGAAGAAAGTGTTATTTGCTTAAATAGTATCAATTTAAAGGGTGTAAATTTTATATGTTTGGTTTTCAATGAGACAATACCTTTTTATCTCGTTTGTCTAAGCAGATAAGTCCAAGACGACTGATGCCGATGTATTAGAAGAGAATATTCGGTGCGTTATTGCTGACATACGGCTGCAAAATAAGGAAAAAATTGCTCCTCTCGGCTGGAATTTATTCAACTGATAGCGCATGTGAATTGTCCGAAATCATATTTTATACATAAAGGCAGACCATTATTATCTTTGTAATAAATTAACTTATTTCCTATAATATTTAAATTATATCCGTCTCATTTTTTCTTGAAAAAATCAGCCATTTTATTACTGGTTCGCTGTGTGTTAAAAAAAATATTATAAAAATTAAAGCTTGTAGTAATTAGCAAAAAAACCATAAAAAATATACAATATAATTATTTTAGAAAAAATTGAGAAGAAGGTAAGCATTATTAGGTTTTATTTACTATTGTTATAATCATCCGATTTATGTCAAATATGCACGTTTTGCTCGATAAATGTTTGTTATTTTGGGTTTTCTCATAGAAACCCTAGTCCCTATTGGCAAGCAATTGGAGCAATATAATTTCATAAACTTCTCTTGAGGCTAATTATTCAGAAGTTACATTTGTTACAGAGCAGATAGTAAAGAATTACAAGCTCATTAATTATTTATGGAAAGCCCGAAGCGTAGCGTAAACTCAAGCCCTTCGTCTAAAAATGACAGGCGTTCATATAGTTCGCGAACCATCAATGGGTGTGCATTTCGGCAAACTCAAAATTACTTAAAAATGAAGAAAAATATTTTTTTTTCATTTGAGTATTGTAATACATACATATATAATGTAATTTTTACTAACTTACTTATTTTCATATGTACATACTTATGTCAATAATAAATAAATAGCGCAATTTATACCAAATAGTGGTCCAAGCAAATCTCAGAAATGTTTGCTTTAATTAAATTTCAATTTTTTTCTGCCTCCCTATTCACATGCATACTCATGTGGGCCATATAAACCAACAAATAAATATCACTTATAAAGCATGTACTAAATAAAATCCAACACTTACTACATACGACATTCGAGCATCCACATGACGCGTGCACATTTTTCGACAGTCTGCCCAATCAATGTCATTTTCAATTGATTCAACAATAAATAAAAAAGGATCAAGTCAATTTACCACTAATGACAAACAATTTATTTTTCTTTGGTTACTTTACTGAATGTGTTTTTAGTTATTACTTTATTTGGTGCATGGAAAAGTAAATTCCAATACATAGCAATTATCCCTGTAGAGAAAAATACAAGTTGTTAACTAATATTCAACTAGTTTGCATTTTAACTTTAACTGATTCATCTTACATTAATATCTGATTATAGAAACTTGTATTTTTGACAATGTCAAATGGCCGACTTCTCATCAGAAGCATGCCAATTAAATACTAGTTCATTTACGAGTATACACGGTGTGTCCCAAAAATAACCGAACTTTTTGGATATAAAATAGTAAAATACACATTATATTATCTTTGAAAGTTATTATTTATTCAAAATAGGTTCCATTTGACTCAACAAAACGTTTGCAACGATCAACCAGCGCATGCATAGATTTTTTTATGTCATATATAGAAATGTTCTTCAATACCTCGGTTACGGCCGCTTCATTTTTTCAATTTTTTTTTAATTTTTTAAACTTCAATTTAAATTTTTTTTCAAGTTTGACACAAAATTTTATATTTGCTCTTTGTTCCAATTTTTTTTTGGAACCATTAGCACACTTTTGTTTTTATTGAAATGGCTGTCACTTTCACAGCTGTCATCCGACTTACATGAAGTTAGGTGCGTTTGAAAGAGGACGAATGTATCTTTTTAATGTTGCAAATTTTCAATAGATGGCGCTGTATGTTGTATGATTTAAATATAAAGTTCGTTTATTTTTGGAACACACCGTGTATGTCAAAAATTATGACAACTTTGCGGAATAGTGCTTTAACTTCCTCAACTGTGAATATATTAATTTAAAAATTCTGGAAGACAGGAACCTTTGAAGACGCCAAACACATTGGTCGTCCAAAAACAAGTCGTTCAAATGACATCGAATATCAAAAAATGAATGCTGATTTTGTGAGGAATCTCATACTAAACGATGACACATATTTTCACCCTGATGGATTTGTTAATCGCCAAAATTGCGGTTTTTGAAGTTCTGAGAACCACATTTGCATCCACAACGCATCACTGTATGGTGGGTATTTTGTAAATGAGGCTGACCAAATAGAAACTGTTACTAATGCTCGATATCACGACATGCTAGCCTAGTTTTTTTTGCCGAAATTGGATGATATTGAGGTTCCCAATATGTGGTTTCAACATAACCCTGCCACATATCATGAAACACTTCAATTACTGTATGAGATATTTCCAGATCGCGTACTCTCTCGTTTAGGTGATGAGAATTGGTTCCCTAGATCATGTTATTTAACACCATTATATTTCTTTAAAATCACAGGTCTATGGTATTGCTGCCAGTCCACGCCACGCGTGCTTTAAAGGATGAGTTTCAACTTTACACCAATAAAATTTAGCCACATTTATGCGGAATAGTCATGGAAAATTGCAACAAACGAGTACGTCGTGAAGACTATTTGCTATTCCATGAATAAACTTATCCTTTGTACTTAATGATTCAAAATTATGACCGAAAGACTAAGAACTTTAGATACTACATGAATTTGTGTAGAGGAAAAATGGAATTTGAGAATATCTGTCATTATCTAAATATTATAAGTTTAGTATGAATTTTCCAATAAATGTTTTTAAACCAGAAATTCTCTGGTAAAATTCCAGTTCTCGTGCAATTTCTATGAGAACAATCATAAAATAAACAACTTATATTTTTCACTACAGGCTGTTTTCAGTATACAAAAAAAATATGCCTTTTTGTCCGAAATGTGGACTTACATTGGTCACCACAAGTACAAACATTAATCTGCAATGGTCAGACCTACGGGCGCTCATCATTAACACACATACACACATGCATATGTACATTTAACTCAATGTCTACATACAAAAACTGTGGTGTGCAAAAAGTTTGTAGCCGCCCAATTAGTCTTGATTAGATTGAAGTGTTTACTTGTTTCGGCATCGAGTTTGACATTTTTTCATTTACGTTTAACTACTTTTTTCCTCACTTTCCTTCGTGTATTTTTTAAAACTTTGATTTTTTTCTAGCATTTGCTAACAAATGCTTTATCAATTTATCAATTTCTTCTTATATGAATTTCCACCAGTCAGTTTGTCATGTTTCTTAATCTCTAAACTTGTTATAAAATGTTAGTAAATTTTTCTTTCTTAATGTTGAAGTTTAACACAAACAATTTAGTGACTTAAAAACCACAGATTGGTTTTAAGTGTGTCTAATGTAATTGTTTTGACAATAAAACACAGTGGATAGGAAGAGCAAACAAAAACAAGATTCTCTGCTATTTATTATCCTAACTTTTTTTTTTTGTTTTTATTTTGATACTCAGCGCGATTCTCAGTGACGGATAAACATGTCTGAGCCTCAGAGATTTTTTTTTGGGTAAAGAGAAAATTAAAAATAAATATAACAAAATAATAATTAAATTAAAATGTGCATAGCTCTGGGGCTAAGTCGACAATTGGCATAACGATACGAAAGATGCCAACGGCTTTTGCACGCTCAGCTGCAGAAGACAATTAATGAGCATAAGCAAAAATTAAGCCTCAATGCGCGCAATCTCATAAACAAATGCAGACAATGTTGAGTGGATTAAATAAAATTTTATTATGTGCTTAAGGCATATCGTGAAATTATGCTCGTTGTCAAGAAAATGACAAAAGCAAAATAGAACAGAATAACGGCAAACAGCAAACGGTAATGTATGAAATAGTTTTGTGTGATTACACAAACAAATATGGTATACTCGTACATAGCAGCTTGACAGAAACTGTTTTACAAACTATTCTTAAATAAAACGGAAATTTTGTAAACGAAAAAATAGCCGAATATTAAACATAATAAAAGTAGGTCAAAATTTTTTTTAAATTTAATTTGTCACAAATATTATGAATTATAGGTGAGAAGTTTTCCAGCGAAATATATACGTATGTATATATAGGTATATATTTAATTTGTGCTTTATAATCACTGAAGCAAATTTCGGCCGAGTTCTTCTCCAATTTGTGGTGTGCGTCTTCATGTTTTTCTACAAATGAAGGGATCTACAGTTTATTCTAAGCCGTCTCCCAACGGTCGATGGATTTTTATGAGGAGCTTTTATTTCATGACAGGAATACACTCGAAGGGCTTGACATTCCTTGCAATTAGAAAAATTAAATCTAAAGTTTTTATAAATGCCTAACTTTTAACTAAAACAAAACTTATTTAGTTTAACAGTTAAGTTTGAGAGATATCAAAGCACAGAACTGTAGTTTTGAAACAATGAAATGGATGACTCTTTATTTCAATAAGAATACTTGAAGCTTATTTATTTATAGAGCTTATAAAAGGTTAGTTATTCTTATAATATAATTTTATTATTACTTTATATTTTTATATAATAAATTCATGTTACAGGTATTGTGCTCATTTTTATTAAGAAAACATAGCAGTAAACATCAATATCAATAAGGATAAAATTAAAAGGTGAATAAGCGCTATAATATGTAAGCACTTCCGGCTTATAGTTTTTGTATAAAATACATGAAATGATACAAACGCTAAGTTCGGTTATATATTATATAAAATATTTTGCTAACTCTATTCTACGAAATATCTTAAACAACTGAGCCTACAATTTAAATTCAAAAATATTCGATAAACAAAAATGTTAGAAAAGTCTCCGCACCTATTTGGGATAACTTTACTTTAAGCAAATCTGCTGAACTGCACTCTTGATAAGATAGAAGGTTTAAAATTTTACCATTTCTATGCCAAGTGCAAATGTGTGAAAATTGTTTGAGTCTTCCATTTACATTTCCTCTGTAAACATATATATTCAAACAGAAATATACTCTCTTGCTAGCATGGTATATGTATATGTTTATATATACGTGAATTTCATTTGTACCTATTGTATTGTATCAGCATGTTAATCAGGTTGTCAAACACTATTTTTATTTTGGAGGTCACTAAAATTTCTACATTAAAAAATATATGTTAAGTATATTATTGATGATGACATGCACTTAGTTCACATGTTTATAATATTATATAGATGGATAGCATGAATGGACCTTACTCAAGCTATATTGTCGGCAGATTAATTTAATGTTCATCATACGCACTGTTGTTTTCAATGACCACAATCCCCTACAGAATATCTCGCATATCGGTTGCTCATTTTCTGCGTATTTTATTCAACAGGGAAATTAATAAAAGTTCGGTCAGTTGGTGACTTTTAATTTGTTTTTGTTAAACCTAAGTATACTAAATTCCAGTTACTTTATTAGTCTTCCCTTCAAACTTTAGAACGATCGGCTAAAATGGAGACGAGAAAACGCAAGATAGTTGAGGATAGGTCAGACGAAATTCCACCTTTCATTTACAGCCAATAAATATTTATATTCAATGAATATCAAATTGCATATGGAACGATTGTATCGTCTTTAAGAAGATTGCAGACCGGGCATTTTTCCGTAGAGGACGAGAAGGTCGACCAAAATCTTTCACTGATGACGCCCCTGTGGCTCTGGTGAAGTCTAAAATTGACCAAAACCCACAGGTGACACAAGAAATGATTGCTAATGAATTGGGCTTGAATGCCGTGGCTGTATCGCAAATATTTAGTACTCATTTGGGATAAATTAAGAAATCTGTTGGAGGGGTACTACGAATTTTAAATGAGGCCCAAAAAGAGCCAATTTTTCCTAAGCAAATTCGAAAATGGTCAGTCTAGCAACTTTAGTAAATTCGTTATTATTTAAAGCCCATAAATAATAGAATTTCACCAGAAGGCCACTTACTTGTGTAATATTTTAAGTATATCAGTATTACTTTATCGATCAAATTCTGATAGTTTTTTTTCAACAATTCAATTCAATTCCTAAGACAATGCACTAATTCTTAGGAAAAACTTAGACTTAACTATTGTGGAACACCGTAGTCAAGAAAAATTGTTAATTATATTTATAAATATGCATATATAATTAGCGCTTTGTTACCGCTGCAGCGATTTTCGGCCAAACTCCTTCTCCAATTTTTGCAACAAATAGAGGAACCTAAAATTTATTCTAAGCTTTCTTCGAACGGCTGAGGATTTTTTGTGATGAAATTTTTATTTCATGTCAGAAATACCATAGGAGGATCTGACAATCCCCACATGGTACTTCCGTTAAGCAAAATAGAACTTTGTATTCTTTTGGTTGCATTCATAAGGCACTTACCCCTGAGGTATCATCTCCACAGGTAGCTAGGTAAAGCGGAAATCGCTTAAAGCAAAGCATGCACACGAGACGAAACGCTGAATAACTACCAATCTTAGTATCTGCACTTCAGCCTTAAGGAATTGGTTGGACAGAGGCAGAAGAAGTTAAAACAGTTTATTTAATCGAGAAAAATGTTCGCAAAATCATAACTGAGTAAAGCGGTGGAGCCAAATAAAACCGTTTCAACCAACTAATCAGAGTGTAATATTCATAGAATATTGTAAAAATTTATAACGAAGACATCCTAAATAAAAAATGCGGCAATAACTGCAATTGTTCGGACTTATCTCAAATGTAAATATGTATGCACATTCGTATTTGCGCGCTCCTGTAGTTATATTGTTATGTAAATAGCAACAAGTGAAGTGAAAAAACATAAGATTGACAGGAAATAGTTGATGAGCACAATATGTGTTGAAATAGTGAAACGTATAAAATACAACAATAATGTGACTAGTGTCATTTCAATACATAGTTACATATACATATCTAAATACCATTTTATTCACTTAAGGGAATATAATATTCTTCGTTTAAGCAAAATATTTCTCAGTAAACATTGAGCATCAATATTAATAAACTCCAAAAATGTACTAAATTTCCATTAAATTCGAATATGGTGAGTAAGGTACAAAAGACGAATGAGTAAAATTTTGAGTGTGAAATTGATGGCAATTTCAGAAATTACTCAAATTTAACAGATATTTTAACATAAGCAGAACATCGTTTATGTTAACAGCGAATGCATAGCTAGTAAAAGTGAGCGTTGTATGATACGAGTGCAAGAGGAGACAGTAGATTGTCAATAATAAAGGTCCTACAAAAGTGGTGCATAAAGCGAAATCTAACCGTGCTTTTAAGCGGCGAAGAGAAAAAGAAAGCCGAGAGAGTAGCGTGGAGATATTCAAAGCATGAGAGCATAACAAAATATACTTCGGTTGCAACTGTATAAAGCGTAACTGCGTCAAAATATTTACGTCTGTGCAAATATTATTGTAAACAGAGAGTTCGTTGAATTTATGCTCATAGCAAAAACATCTCTCAATTTTACTTGTGTACTAAATGAAAAATTTCTCATAATATAAACGTAAACTTAATTGTATGCTTCGTTAATGTGAGAACCATATCTACAATTATGACGTCATATTGAGACATCTACCGATGGTTGATGTGTACGATTCTTCTGAGGAAGCTAGCAAGGCACCTCATCACATTGTGGACGTCACAAATCATTGTGTTTTTGAGTTCATGTCACATCATAATAAACTTAGTGATAAGGGTATTTTGATTTCTTTATTTTTTGTACACATTTATCGCATGAAATCTAATGAAGCTTGAAAGCAAAGCGAAATCAAAGCTTCTTCCAAGAATGCATCATTTTTTAGAAGCGCTCAAGGATTTTATTTGCAGTAAATTCTTTGCATACTCCTTTTTGAGTTGTGTAAAGCAGCTGCCGTAAGTTCCCAATTGGGTGCATTGAAAAGTTGTAAAAGATATTATAAAAATCCTGTATAAAATATTATGGTTAGGCAAAATGGGCCTCCGCAAAGAGAAAGTACACTGTATTCCACAACTTCAAATTGATACCGTCGTGGTCGCAGAGCAGTGAGCCCACACGAACAGTTTTCAAGCACAAATTGACGGCCAGAAATGCCCAATTTTGACCAAAAGCAGAGGAACTGTGTTTCATCAGGTCAACACCAGATCACACATATCGATAGTGACTCGCTAAAAGCTCCAAGAGCTTGGTTAGGAGGTTCATATACCTCCACTTTGTTTTGAAATAATAACTTTTAGCTTAAACTTAATAAAAAGTTTTTAGTAAATATTTTTTCCCAGACTTTAAGTTTTCTCTTCGTTTCCAAAATTTAATAAGATTCGAAAATGCATCAGTATACGGCATCAAAATGAATTTCATCATTTATCTACTCGAAGGCCACAATAAAAACAAATTACATATTTTGCTTTAGGGAACTGTTGCTGTTTTTATCATCTTTATTGGCGCTTACTACTTGGCTTTCTGTTCTACTTCACATATTTCTTTTACTTTTGCCTTCAGCCTCTCTAATGACGATCTCATTTTCAGAAATCCAGCTTAAGTGCGCTTTTGAAGGTCTTTTCTTCACACAACCACAGTAAGACTACTTCCATGGAATTTAATTTCTATACATACATACCTGCATCCGTTTTGTCAATTATGAATTTGCCTCTGGTGAGTTCTGCCAAGACGCAAAAAGTGTGAAATGTACCATAAGTAATTATTATGGTTACCGTGGCACAAGCAGGGGAGAAGAAAAAATATAACCAAATTCCAAGATAAAACTGGATATTTGTGAGCTTAAACCATTTATGTTTATGTAGCAGCGTTTTGGTTAAAACCGCGTAGCTCTTTGTTGTCATTTTTGTGTTGTTATTATCAATTCGGAGCGTTATGATCGTCTGATAACCAACTTTTTGGCCCGTAATTTAAAAACACGACTTGAACACGGCTTTATTACTACAAAACATTGACCAGATCGAACGATTTGACACGGATGGTCTTTTCTTGTGAAGCTACGCAAGAAACCGTGTTTATGTGGATAAACCATTAACTCTTGAGCACTTGAAAACCTTAAGTTATAGCTGAGATACCGCCCATTCTATGCTAAAAAAAATCACCTCAAACGGATCGAGGCTTGCGAACATTCGTGAGGCGGTCATTTGAATGATACAATGTTTCACACATTATTAAATCAAGGTTCAAAAAAAAATATTTTTAATAAATTTTATTTACATTTATTTTTGAAACCGCAAAATATTTGACGCTTTATTACCCAAGTCCCCAGTATGTCCATATGTATGTCATATGTGTATGATGAAATTCGGTTTTATTACTTTGAAGCTGGTAATTTTTTTTTTTTGCTAAATAAATTCATAACAAAATGTTCTCCTGCAGTCGATTAGCTCGATAAATTTGAAAAAAAATACATTAAAATAAGGGAAACTCTTTACACAACGAAATTTTTTAATTCTATTAAAAAAATAGTGTAAAATACGTATTTTTTCAGAAGCAATAAAAATAAAATCCCTCATAAGGAAATAAATTTTTAATATAGTGTCTTGAACTTAGAACATTGGGGAACATATTCCATTAGGAAATATTAAAACAGTTAAATACACACATAGGAAATATCTGGTTCTTGTTAATGATATAAACGACCTTCCTTCACCATGCACTTTAATGTGCTTTAATGTCATTGTCAATTCTTTGCAAACGGCGACTGAAAAATATGGTTTTCGTTAAGCACTAAAACCTTGAAAACTTTCCACGCAAATGTATATTTGTATGAAGTACTTTTCGGTTATTTGACGTGCTCATGCTGATAAGCTGTGACAGACTTTTGGCTCTCGTTGCAGTCTACCTATATGTATGTACTTTAATATTTTCAGCTGCCTGTGAGGACACACAGTATTAACGAGTGTTAGATCATTTTCCGGAGTGTGCATTAAGTCCCTTTTGCGCGTGTTGCAGCTGATAAATCCGCTGAGTTTCTTAAGCTGAGTTTTTAAAAGTTGGATTTGAATGCATGCTGAGATATAGTTAAATTTGTTGCATAGTATCTTCATACATTTTTTATTTTTATTAATAAATTTGTATTGCATTTTTTTATATGCTAAAATTTCTCAATTTATTGCACTTATATGTTAAGCCAAAATTCGGTATCAAATTTCTTGCATTAGATTTTTAAATTTCTATTTTTTAAATTAAAAATTTAATTAACCCAATCGCCCCAACGTTTACATTGAACTTTGGTAACTTTTACATTTTGTTCGTGCTAAGATATGCGACCAAAAGCAATAGGGTTGGCAAATTAAAATATAGATATGATTGTTGATAGCGACTGCGATATCTGCGGGTATACTAACGATGAGAATTGTGATGAAATAGAACGAATTTCTGCAGTGCTAGAGTTTGGACTCTGGAATAAAGACAGTATTTAGAGTTTCCTTAAAAACATGAATGCCTTAGAATGTAGGTAAGAATCAAACTATACCCTTTCAATCAAAAGAAGTATTATCAAAATCAATACTAAAAAAATAAAATTGTGCGCTGCCTCAAGAAGGCATAAAATTGCTTACGGACAAACCATTGCATGCATGCAAGGTATGTTATTTTATAATGAATTTATCAATTTTCCTTTATTTTTGGTATCAGTTTGATTGTCATATAATCAAAGCAATCCATCTTTTAATAATAAAAGGGGTCTGAAATTTTGTACACAAGCTGGTAAATCGGCATTAGTTTACGACTATACGCTTCTTCTATTTCTAATTGTTATTTATGTGGAAAGGCCCCCGAACGTTGCTTCTTGTAATAAGCGTATGGGAGAAGTAGGTTTGAAATTTCAAGTAAATCTAACTATAAATACGTTTTTTCCCAATAGGTGGGTCCCTGGCCCATTTGCCCGAAAATCAACCTTTCCAGAAACCATAGAAACCATCTGACAGAATTTTAAATCAATCGGTCCATAAATATTCGAGGAATGATGGGCTCCACAAATGAACGTAAGATTTTTGTATATACCTATATATTAATACAGATGCACGTAACACCTTATGTTGTAAATATTTTTCTTTCAAAATTTAAAACGCCTTTAAACGCCTGTGGCTGTTTTTTTTTCACCAACGCCATATAGACATGTAAACATTGAATAATAATTCACGCCATGTGAAAACTTTTCAAATTATCACTTCATTAAGTAATTTTGACGAAACGTAAGGAAATCTCAAGGGAAGAAATATAGAAGAAATATATTATTACCTTTGCTGAAGGAAGCGGAATTAAGGTAATTTAGATAACCTGCATATGGGTATGAGAAAAATATATATATGTACGTACCATTAACAGAAATTAAATTTAGTATTTTCAAAGATATTTTGGTGCTTATCACCAACTCGACGTAGTGGGAAGTGTCAGCAGGAGCGACGAGGAGTAGTGAGAATAGGTATAACTTAGTTTTGGTAGTGAAAAGTTCAGTGTACTAGCATGTGCAAAAGAGACGGGAAGTAAAAGTGAAAAGAGCCTTCCAAAGAAATTAAATCTTGGAAATGCCTTACCACACTTAAACTCCTGCTTTTCTCTTGTATTTGAATCCAACTCGTACATATTTTTACATAGAGAACATACGTATTCGTTGAAGCGACTTTCGACCATACGTACCAACGAAAACATTTAAATGTAAAATATTATTCAATCTTCTCAGTTTAGTTAATCATACATTGACTTAGATTAAGCAATAAAAATATTATAGGTTTTGGAAACCGCAATGTCAATATAAATTAACTTATATCAGGAACAATCCCAATTTTATGTCCACTGAAAAACAGTTACTGACACTTCCCAGCTATAGGTGGTATGAAGATAGCACTACACATCGTCTCCAATGTCTTGAAATCCTACTAAAAACTATATCTTGTAGTCATTTGCGTTCAGCAGGTAATAAGCTGTCAAGAATATGGCGGAAATATCACAGACAAAGATCAAAAAAATGATCGTCTTGTGGTGCTTACCTTTAAGAAAACTCAACCTATGAACTTAATAATTAAAAGATTATTTAAAGATGATGCTGATCCTTCATCTTAAAGCAGCAATTATCGCTTTCATTCCGAAATCAACTCAAATCATAACATATATACCGTAACAGATACAAAAGACATTAAATAGTAGAATTGATAATAAGCGCGTTGCTGTTAAGAATATTCACATTTGATGTCTGCATTAAATTTTTTATCTTTGTTGAATGTAACGGTGTTGTAAGCTTGCCAAAATTGTCGTGCAGCAATAAAGACGATAGCGAATGCTGATTTTAATTTTAATTCTCGTTTTTATTTTGCAATTTTTGTATAATAATAATAATAATTACCCTTGAAAGGAATGTGAAATTTATAAGCGACAAAAGTTTATACTAAGCCGGCTCCGAACGCATGATTTTTTTTTTGTGAGGAGCTTATATCAAAAATAAACTTGGAGGGGTTGACTTCCTTGCCAAGAGAAGACCGCAATTGTAATTATATTTTTTTTTAATTAATTTTTTATAAGTTTAGTTACTGGTCGGACCAGTACACTGGCATAAATAATTTATAATTCATTTGTAAAATTTTTGAGGAAAATTAAAAAAGCATCAAGCTTAGAATCTGTAAAAATTTTATATAAAGAAAAAAAATACAATTAAAAAAAATAAAATATTTGAGTGTTTTTGAATTTGGAAACTACATATTGTACATCCCTAGTATAAGCTTAAAATTTTAAAAGTCATTGCATCTTCATATTCTTACATTTGGCAATGCTTTATGTGCTCATAAATTAGGAATGGCAAAAAACTTGTTGCCAACTAAGCTGTCGGGCATCTTAATGTTGTTACCAAAACGATTTGGCAGGTCTTACACAGAGAGTAAAAACATTTTAATATGTTGAAATATCTTAGATTTCAGTATTAAATATTTAATAGCTTGTGGAATGAAAATGATCACAATAAAATAGTTTTAAGATATATTATTATTAGATTTTTTACGCTTTGCTGTGTTTATTAGTCTTCAATCGCATTAGTGAAATCCAGTCGTAATCGTGCACTATCCATTAAACTTTCTTTGAAGAAATTCTATGTGTAGGAATAATTTTATGACATAAAACAGAAATTTCCGAACAGTGTTTTCTTAAAAAAAAAATCAATTTTATTTGAAAATATGTGAAGAATTTTAATATTTTTAAAATATTTAAACGTCCAAAAATCGTGAATAATATTGTATTTTCCTACCCCTGACAGTAAACTTCATCGAATATATGCATTTCATAATTGTTGTATTTCAAATTTAACATAATTAAAATCGATTTTTTAATTTCTAGTATAAGAAGAAGATATAAGTCGCTTAAATCGATTAAATTTCCCAACACCTTTAAATTTAATCTAGCTGCTCTTTATAGTAAGATTTAAAAATGTAGTCAGTCAGTTTTTGCTCGATCACGAAACACTAATCTAGCACACTCAGGGCTAGTGGCCCATTCTGATATTAAAAATGATCAAAAATACTTGGTGTGTTTTATGAAATTCAGGACATTAAGACCAGGAAGTTTGCTCTGAAACTTAGCAGGCAAGTCAGGATTCGTTAGTTCGATCCCTGCCAGAAGAAGTTTGACGAGAAGATGTGATGATCTCTGAAACAGCTGGCATTTGCTTACGTTTATTATTCACAAAATGAATAATCCTGTATAAAATAAAAACACATTAGTTTTTGTTACATTTTTAATATTCGTCTGCCTTTTATTTTACACACTTTCAGCTATTAACACTTTGGTGCAGCGTTCTAAAGGCAGCTCACCAAATTTGACTGTTTTGTTTTCCTTTTTATTCTGTCGTAACAAAGAGTAAATTTAATTTCGTAATTACTTCATTTTAACTAAAATTCTGTAACAAAAGCGATTGGTGGCAAAAGGTAGAGTACCTGATAACAGTTAAGCTAATGATGATGACACTGACCAAAAGTATTTGTAACTTTAACTGTTGTAGACACTCTAACAAGTGAATTTTATGCACGATGACTATTGCTGATTACAGCAATGGATATTAATTTTACTGTTTTCAGTTTTCGTAAACGACGTAGAATTTACAACTTTAAAACCACAAATTAAATTATCAAGCCATAAACAGATTTTAATATTTAATTTGTTTTAAGCACTGCCAATTATAAAATTTATTTTCTTACTGAACAACATCAATTAGTGAAATGAAGTAAAATTAATTTTTGCTATCTTTTGAAATGTTAATAAATAATGGAATAGCAGTTAAAGCTAATTTGAGTCACTTTCACTCTGGCGTACAAATCAATTAAGAAAATACAAATACTAGATATGGGTTCTAAGAAATAAAGTTATATCTCATTTGATTGGAAACTTTTTGCTGCACACAAAACTACAACTTAAGCTTTCTGTTATACAAACATGGCATGTATTGTATTGAATATTCTATGAATAAAACGAAGATAATAAATTTCATATGCAATGCTGGATTCAAGCTCATTGTCATTTGCATAAGCTGAGAAATCACCATTTTTCTTCGAAAACAAAGACGACAGTTGTTTGCTGGTCATTTCATTGGAAAAGTGCTTCGCTCAGTCTCTGGTCACCAGATTATCTCTTTCGGTCTTGAAATGATCTGTATCCTTTCGTAGAATTTTGAGCATTTCGCCTGTCAACCAGTTCCTCTTGCTCTTCATACCCACACATTTAAGTCAATTTTTTTTTAATCTGTAAATGTCTTGGTTCACTCTTTAACTTTCGTTGTTGCGGTTTATCGCAACGTTGTTCGGTAGGCAGTCATTGTCCCGGCTATATTTCCAATGTTATTGGAAACCAATTGTTTCTTTTCCAAAATCAACGCATTTTTTGACACAAAGCGGTTTGAACAGTTCAGTACTTAACAAAACAAGAATTTTCTTTCTTTGATGAAGTAAATCATTTTTTTTTTTTTGTTGGGACGAATTTATTAAATTTTGAGTATGCTTCTAGTCACTGGCGATTTTATATTGACTCTTCCAAAAATATTTTTGGAATCCAGTATTGCTGCATGGTATGAACGGCGAACAACAAAAAATGGTGTGAAAGGTTTCCTTAGAATATTTCCTTAAACGGAAAAACGCTATCAACAGAAACGTAGTCCATGACGGGACCTGCCAATAGCCAAATACTATCGAAATCCTATGTTTCTTCCGAAAATAAGTGTTTTGACGTAATTTTACAAACCTTTATTTGGTTTCACCTGTCCAGCTGTAATATAGTCTTTTAAATTAAGTTTCGAATTGGGCCGAAATTATGCATCAGATCAGCATGCATAATTTCAGGCATAATGAAAGATGGCCATAGGAGCTCCTTAATTAAGCGATGGAGTTTGGGCTCGTTTGAATCTATCACTGAATATAATAGTTGAAGTGAATATGCAATTCCATAAAATTTGCGAAATAAAAGCTTGTTTGAAAAAAATTGTTTTATTTTTCCTTGGTTTCGTAAAGGGTGGTTAAATTTTCAAGGGCCGATGTTGATTTTGAATAAAACACAAACTATTTAGGAAATTATTGAAATTTTATTTTATTATGATATATTGGTATTACTCAATTATGTATGTAACAAAATTTCGGCCAAATGAGCGCCGCGACCTCGGCGGCACACCTCCATACGATGGTCCACATTTTCGATGACGCTGAGGCATAATGGAGTTTCTATGCCGTTAATGTGCCGAATTATCTCATCCTTTAGCTCTTGAATTGTTGCTGGCTTATCGATGTACACCTTTTCTTTTAAATAACCCCAGAGAAAAAAGTCCAACGGTGTCAAATCACATGATCTTGGGGGCCAATTGACATCGCCATTACGTGAGATAACACGGCCAGTGAATTTGTTGCGCAAAAGAGCCATTGTTTCGTTAGCTGTGTGGCAAGTGGCACCGTCCTGCTGAAACCACATAGCGTCCACATCCATATCTTCCAATTGTGGCCATAAAAAATGTGTTATCATCTCACGATAGCGAACACCATTCACAGTAATTGCCTGACCGGCCTCATTTTGGAAAAAATACGGCCCGATGATGCCGCCAGCCCATAAACCGCACCAAACAGTCACTCTTTGTGGGTGCATTGGTTTTTCGACAATCACTCTTGGATTCTCATTCGCCCAAATGCGGCAATTCTGTTTATTGACGAATCCACTGAGGTGAAAATGTGCCTCATCACTGAAGATGATTTTCTTCGAAAATTTTCATAATAAGTCTGGATAACTTTAACACGTTGTTGGATTGTGTATCTCTCCATGGTTCAAATTGAGTAAGTCTGAAATAGAGAAATGTCAAATTAAATTCGGAAAAAAACTTGGCGTTTAGGTGTGGTTCACATTCAACATCGGCCCTTACAATTTAACCACCCTTTATATACCTATTACTGTTTGCTGGCCATAATAAATTCAAAATTTCGTAAAAGTGTTTATTTATGTGAAAAAAATTTTTTTTTAATTTGTTTGATTAGTGTTATCATAGAAATAATTTATTGTTGCCTTGGTCTAAGACCGTGCATGCTTCTGTTAATAATATATTGTAATCATAGGGAGAGAGAAATGGTTTTCCGCCTATCTACTTTTGTACCATAAAACCATTCTTTCCTTAAATCAAGGCAGTATTTCTTGAGTTTATTTCTTAAGTTTATTTCTTTTAGAGTATCATGAAAACACCATCTGAAATATCAGTTCAAATATCTTCACACTGTTTAAATTCATCCATTTGTTGAAAATGGAATGCAGTAAATACAAAAGTAAAACTCATAAAACTGAAAGCTAGTACTGCAGTTGCGAATCGATTGAAATGAAATGCAGTAAAGAAGTAAATTGATATGCAATGCCCAAAATGGTAGTTCGAAATTGATTCGAAATGCATATATACATACCAGATTATGCAAGTATTTTTAGCGAACAGTTTTCAGTGAAACGGTAAAATATTTATAAAAATTCTAGTTTAAAACTCGTATTGGAAGGGCTCGTAGTTGAGAATAACATTGTAATTTGTATAACATAATAACATTTTTTTTTGAATTTTTGTTTTTACTTTTAGCTGAAGTAATAATTTTAAATTTTATTTATATTTATTTATTTAATTAAGTATTTTTTTTAATCTTCTATGTTTTGAAGAAAAACTGGTGTCATTCGAGTCCACAACTATTAGCAACTCTTCGAATTGATCATTATCCGCATAATAAACAATATGCACATATATACACGTGAGTTCGCAATTTATATTGGATTTGCTCGCAATCCAAGTATTAGTATTGGGAGAAAGTGCTAGCACAAAATCATAAGTATCATCAGCATCATCACCAACACACATTGTGATCAACACCTTCTCATCATCTAATATTGCATGTAATACAAATTATTTAAAAACATAGGTTGTACGTATGTTGATATTGTCTTCATTTCCAGCATTCGATATTTCTCAATTGATTGCTTTGCACAATGAATGACAAATTCATTCTTTCTTTTCTTCTGCTAAAGTAATTTATTGTAGTATTTCTTTGAGTATTTTGTGCTAAAGGAAATGAGATTCCAAAAAATGAAGTATGTTCTTTATCTCATAATGTTGTGGCAAATAAAATAATCATCAGAAAAATTTGAAATATTCTTCCTTCTGTTTTTCTTTTGCTTCTTCTTCATTGGCGTGGGCACCGCTTAGGTGCCAGTTGAAACCAGTTCGCTCTCCAACTGATCCTTCGGCGGTAGTCGCTGTTGGCAGTACGCAAAGGACGATATATAATTAGAAAAACTTTTCTCTCCTTACTCCAAAGGCCGACTTATCGGATGTCGACTTCGTCCACGCCTCCGCACCATAAAGCAGAACGGGAATGACGAGGGACTTTTAGAGTAAGAGTAAGAGTAAGAAAATCCAATCTTCGTCGAGAGGACTTTACTTTCCAATTTCTTACTCGGCCTAAAGTAGCAGCTGTTGACAAGAGTGATTTTGAGATGGATTTGAAGGCTGAAATTATTATTGATGTTCATTTTGGTCTCTATATAAACCAAGTCACCTATGACCTCGAAGTTATGCAAAATATAAAAAATAAAATGCATAATCACATATACGATGAAAATTATTTGGTACGTATTAGACATTAGGCACATAGAGCCAATCTTTTGGCGGTGAAATACCGAATTATCATTTTCACTTCACATCCTATTATGTACTCAAGGACATACTAAAATAGTTAGACAAGGAGAAGGATATACGCACCTCATATATCAGGACGAAAATGGAAAAGACCTTAATTAAATTAAATTGTGAAGGCAATAGAAAAGTAAGGTCTTCTCCTATCTAGCAAAATCTAACCTCTTCAGAGATCTGAGCTTACTACCAGTCAAAAATCGCCTCTGCGGTTTCAAAGCGCCAATATATTGTACCATAAACATATATGGTAAGTATTTACAAATAAATATTGGCACCTAAAATCATCGAAATCGGAGAATTTTATCAAGTTTTTCCAATCTGAGAATTAGTATGTAATCATAAAACTAAATACAATGAAGGAGATATGGTCACAAAAGGCATGCAGATTTCAGCATGCCCGAAGAAAGAGCTTGTTTTTTTATATTTTTTTACATTTAACTCAACAACTTGACAGCCGACTTCTAACGTACTCGTATGTCAGCTATTTGATATTATACCGCTGATTACACCAAATTTCTTTTCCCCCTACTAGTTGTTAAAAAAAATTATTTTCACACAATCATGTAGAGACGGAAGTGTCACACCAAGGCTATAAGCCAGCTCGGAAGCACTGGTTATGCCAAATGCTCCATTTCACGGTTTGTTACACATGTCGGACATAATCGAAAAGTACTGGTGGTGAAAACACATTTACGAGTACGTACAATATATACCTATGTACATATTATTGTCAGTACATACATATGTTTTGCAAAATATTCACCAAATATGCAAATGTTTATGTGCAGCATGGACATGTTGCCCCCAGACTGCCAATTTCAGGCTTCTTTTTTCATTGAGGTGCATCCTTTCATGTAAATATGTACGTGAATGTATGTTGGAAAAATTTGTAAATATAATATATTCAAGTTGTATAGCATAAAATTTGCATGGCGATGTTGTTGTGCACTATGCCATACATGAGGGTGTAATTTTCGGACATTTCGGCATGTTTTTACATTTTTACTTTTTAATCGCTCCGTGTAGTTGAAGTTAACCCTTCTAGTATGTAAGCCAAGCGCAAAAATGCTTTCATGTACATATATTGCATATAGTTGCAGTGCTTGTGTGCTGCCACAAAAATGCACATTTTTATTTGGGGCCAACATCAGGTGGCATTGATTGTATATTTATGTTGTGTGAATTTTGTAAAATATTTATTAATGAAAGAACTGTGCTGATTTTAGTTATATATATTACTGTGAATTTTCGGTTATTTAAGGTTATATTAATATAAGTAAATAATATATCATAAATAGCGAGTTGAATGCTCATTTTTTATTAGATATCTACTATACCTAAACTTTTTGAGGCAATAATTACTAGCCAGATAACGTTTTCGATCTATTCACTTCTTTGTAATTCCCAACACAGGTTTTGAGAAGAAAAATCGAGGTTTACTTGAATTTGTGCTAAATATCTCACAAGCCTTTAATTCGGTAAAGCATTTTCATAAATAAACTAGATCATAAACTATCTAGATTTTCTGAGGTTTCGCTTTTCCTTATATAATTAATAACTGTAGTCTAGTGAATGTCTTCAACTTTGCTGATTTGGGGGTTATGACGAACACTAAGCTCAACTTTCATCTTCATATCATTACCACAGACTTAAAAAGCTAAAAATGTAAGATGGTCAAAAAAATGTATGAAACTAAAGCACTTTATACGATTCTGGTGAGGTCAAAATTAGAATATGGTTCACTGTTATAAATTGTCAAGTTATACCGATGTCGTCTCTCGGCTTAACAAAAATCACTATATCAGCAGGGGGGGGGGAAGTATGTTGAATGTACTCAGTTGAGCTTCTATCAAAAATTGAGCTGATTGTGTCTATGCCTGGAAGCCTAGAGATATTTCCCTGTTAAGGCTTAAAGCTTCGAAAAAGTTAAATCTTGGTATAAGTCGGTGAGCAAGCTTTTTTAGCCTAGGCCTAGATAAAATAATACAACCGTTTTGTGGCCACGGTAGCCGACTGATTATCATTGCTTACTGCCCCTCGGTAGGCCCGTGATCAATTCCTAGTACGACCAAAATCCAAAAGTTATAAAAAGTGCGGCTTAATATAAACTGTAGGTCCCTCCATTTTTTGGAAAAGCATCAAAAGAAAAATCACAAATTAGAAGAAAATCACTTCAGCGTTTACAAAGCGCCAATTATTATATTATTACGTACGATCGTTTCAGCTGGCATTGACGTCAGTTAGACTTTGTTCAGACAGGTTAAGGAAACGGGGTGAATGGATTTGTCCCTACATGCAAAAACTGGTACATTAATAAATAAATTCACTCGGATGCCACTTTTGTCACTCTGAATGAGGTACCACCAAACATGCCTCAATCTCTCTCTCCATTTATTAGGTGTTGAAAAACATTGAATTCTCAGCTCATTTTTTACGTACGGGAATAAAAATTTGTCATTAGGTGCCAATTCAGAACTTTGTGGTGACTGACTCATCAACTCTATATTTTGACATGCCTTTCGAAACACCGCTATCGTATTTTCTTAACTCACAGACAACCGACACAGGCCTTCTTTTGAGCAATTGACAAATTGTGCGGGATCCAACGTGAATAAATTTTTAAAGTCAAATTTTCATGCAATATTTAATATTATATAATACCTATATGCTGGTCACACTAACGACTATAGTTGTCACAACCTCACAAGAGGCCACATGACGATCTTGCAATAGTTTCCGGAACAACAACTTATTTTGCACGACCTTCACAAATTCGTCATGGAGTTATCTACAACCTCGATTGAATTCACCATACCATCGATAAATACTGATCCTTGATGGATCTTTATCGACAAAATCTGAATTAAGTTCAGGGTTGCACTGCTGCTGCATTAATCCAATTGAAAATTTGTAAGAAAAAATTACGCTATTTAATTACAGTTTTTAATTTTCTCCAATTTTTCCAAGAATTTTTAAATCCCTGGCAACAGATGGACAAAGTTCATGACTGAGACACTTAAGCATTTTAGTCATCATTTTGTTTGAAAGTATCTTTAGCAATTTTTTTGTTTGTATCTGAGATTCATGCCTATATAAATCCATGCATATTTTATTATTTTATTATTATTTATTTATTTGCAAACTCATTGAGTTGAGTTATTTGCGCTGTTAACTTTTGTCTGCTAATGGCTGACTGCTGGTACTTGGCAGCATTTTGGCATGTCAAAGCAACCATAAAAATAGCGGCAGTTTATTTTTTGTTCATTAACATTTGGACACTTTCTTGAACTTCATATTGGCCTTTGAAAATTGCATCACTACATATACATATATTATTGTTGCTATCAAGGAAGAAAAAGGGGATTTATTTGTCAAACGTGACGTTCTGTTTATTGCAGCGAATTTACGCCTAATAATACCGTTGTTGGATAAGCGTAATATTCAAATTAGAAAGCAAACTTTAGCGCTCATGAAATGCCAAAAGAAACTGAAAGAAATAAATCACGCGAAAGATGTAGTGGGAAAAAGTTTAAAGCAGTAGTCGATACGGGTGATAAATGTTCAAAGAGAGCAAAAAAGAATTGTCTTTGTTTATCAAGAAAAATGCAAAAACAAAGCGTTTTTGGGTTCGATTGTTTTTATCTCTTGCGTGATGGTGCAAATTCTGTCGTAGACGATGAGAATTCTTGTATCGCTTCCACTAAATTTAAAATCTAATTACACACTTCATTTAACAATTGTACTCGGAATACGTGTGCAGCAAATGTAAAATCAAAAGAATGGCAAAAGCTAATCAACATTTGTTTAGACATCAAGTAGTAAATATCGAAAACTTTTAATTTTAAATAAAAATCAAGTAATAAAGAAATGAAAATTTTAAAATATGTTATGACAGAAACCTCGAACATTCCGCTAGTTCGTTGGGCCGAATTAAATGTTTACCAGAATATACTTATTAAAACTAAATCCGAATTCTTATGATAAAATAAGAGTAGCTTTAGATCTCGCGATTTAACTATAAAATTTTGGATTACAGGTGATTAAGGTGATTTTTTTCTTTCACACCATAACATGGCGTTAGGTCCGCACCATCTTTCAGTGAAGTCACAAAGCTGGTCGGTTCTTTTGTAGTTGAGGATATAGAGAAAGATCAGACTGATTTGTTTATATCTCCCAAAGAACCGGAATTTTTTGAAATTGACAGATTCAGATGTTCGCTTGGAATATAAGGTGTACCAAAGAGTGTTCGGTGAGGCTCTAGGGAAAGGCAGTTTCCTCGAAGGTCTGGAACTAAACCGAGGTTTCGTTGGAAAACAGATGCACTGGTGGATGCACTGTTTCGGAGCTGGTCTCAACATCTGACTCACTTATGGTGAGCTCCAAAAATCAAAATCTGATAGCAAATATATGTTGCGTGCGTGAGCAGTTTTGTCAACACGTATAGAGCAAACAGGAGCCTGAAGGATCTTCAGTGGCATCATAACATGCTGATTTGGCAGCTTAACCCTACTTCATCTACGTATAACATTGAGGTTTCCATGTGAAAGTGTTTTTTTTTTACATTTTTCGGAGGGCTCTCGAAATATCCACGAAGTCCAATAGTTTACCATGATATTCATTGTTTCAAAATAGCAAATTAAGAATTTCATATGAAACTGTTCATATGGGTCTTAACGATACGACATTTTAGATTCTCAAAATTATATATGTAAGTATATCTACACAGAAGAGAAAGTGCAGTTTTTGATTGTACTGTCAAAATGCACCAACTAATTACAACTAGCTGATACAACTTGCAATCGTTTGCAATTAACCTCTCAGTGCATAATATAAAATCCAAGATAAATACACATTTTCCCAAAACGGCTGAAGCATCACAAGAAGACTAATAAAAACACAAACGACATTTGGTATTTTATTGCGCCTGCCACAAGCACACGGCATGCATTAATGTAGATAGATATAGACGCACTTATGTGCAAAGTATTCCAGCAGCACTTAAGTTGCATTGCACAGATACTTGCAAAAAATTCAATTTCTCAACTGCCATCAACAGCCACACAACATTGCCACTGCAGCAGCAACTGATTTACGATTCTATGCAGCTATCATTGCAAGTGTCAACACAGCTGCCTACCACTTCCGCGGTCATATATCCTTTGCTTTGAGAGCACTGAATAAGGATACTTGAGTATTCGCTTGAAAGTCGAAGGTTTATTAAAAATTTATTGTGTTTTTACACAAACGAACAGAAAGCGGTATACTAAGGGTGCGACATATAAATAAATCGAATGTCCCATTGAAAACGAGACCGAAATCATAAATTTGTGCAACTACACAAATCTTAATACCTTTAGATTTTAATTATATGGTTTAATACAAGTTTAATACTATTGAAATTCCAATAAAATTTTAAAATAGTTTTCAGTTGAAGTAAAAAAAGTTGCTCATACGCCATGTCAAATGAAGTTTTATTGGCTTTTTCGATATTTCGATATTATTTAGAATTTTTGTTTTAGGTCATTTTTTTACTTTTACAAGAAATTATGATGCTGAATGCATATAAATTTAGAAACTAAAACACTTAATTAAAATAAACACTATATCAATCGTGGCCAATAACCAACGTGATCACAAGTTTCAAATTCAATCTTAAAAAAATTTTTTTTAAATAAAAAATAAAAAAAATTTAATTCAACAATTCCACATTTTAATAGTAACGAAACATATGCCTTCATTCAAATACTGCTCGACCTAAGCATCAAACTCTGCCAGCAAACCCCGCATGTATTCAATACTAAAAAAGTCACAATGAAAAGTTGACTAAGACAGTCAGAGCAATAGGAGATTAAAGCATTTTGGAAGCAATAGCGTGTTAAATTAAACCAAAATCCAGATTTTGTATGTATTTTTAGCATTCTTGTCTTTTTTGGGACAAACTTTATCCACGTCTATATACATATAAATTCGATTATATCGTGAATAGAGCATTGAGTTACAAGTTTTCCCAAAATTTTGAGGAAATACTTACACCTTTGACACTTAGAACGACTAATATATGAACACCGTACGGCTGTATTGACGGCTGTGGTGGCAGTTTAACTCTCATAACATGCGCTAATCTTAAAGTCGCATAGTTTTGCCATGATTAATTAAAATTTGTCAATAAAATAGAATAGAAGATAAAAACTTGATGCTTTTTCAGACAGAGAAGATAATGCTTTAGTATGAAGAGCTGAAGAAGCTAACCGAAAAGAGAGCTTTGAGGAGCGGAACGTACTTATGTAGGTCCCAAGTAGCTGATATACTGAAAACACTTCTTCATCCTGTTAAGTGGCAAATAAAATGAAAAGCCAGAAGACGAAGAATCCGATTCCCTAATGGATAAAGAAGGAACATATGTTTCATTGCCCGACTATAATGAAGTTCGAATGGCAATTTTCGTCTAAAATATAGAAAGGGATTGGAGTTTATGGACGATAAGTGAATTATTCAAATACGGCGGCGAACCATCGACAAATGCGTGCATGAAAATAGGCCATCGGTTTAGCGTTTACCTTTTAAGTCGAGCGAGATATGGTTCAGCTATGGCAAAATTTGGTCGGACGGAGATGTCAAACAATTGGAACCTAAGTGTACTCTATCCAATCCACAAATCGCCACAATCTTGTCAAATTATCGTGTAATAAGCCTTCTGAACATCACATATAGCTATATTGAGCGCACTGTAAGAAAGTGCAAGCCCACCGTCAACGAACTGGCTCCAGGTCCAGGCAGAGTATTGATACTCACCACCTCTCCGTTGATATTAAAGCCTATGATGGTATCAAAAAAAGTCTTCAAACAAGGTGAATTTTTTTCTCACGACTTCTTTAATCCCAAATTGGAAAATATACAATAATAAAAGCTAAAGACATAAATGAAGAAGATTCAGACTTTAAAATTAGCGTCCAACTTCCAACGTACACCGATGATACTAATAAGCGAGTCGGGCTCGTGGTTAATAATTTAAGCAGGTTTTTGTATACAATATTTTTCCCTTAACAATTATTTATAATACAAAAATACAAAGCCAATTTTGTGGCCACAGTAACAAACAAGCTAAAAAACAAAATTAACAACAACATTTTGTTGGTTGGTCGCAGCTTCTTGTGCACATAAATATTTGTTTTTACTTATACATTGCCCCTCGTTGCACTTCTCACACACTTACAGACCTCATGACCGAAAAGTAAAATGCGTCTTTCAAAATATTCCTATTTTTGGTTTATTTTCCATTTGAGTTATAGCGCAACTGACATGACAATGAAGATACTAACACCACCTCTTCACTTTATAGAGCTGCCAATGCAATTGCTTTCTTTTCACACTGCGCGTCAGCTTACTGCTTCGCAAGTCATCCACGCCTCGGGCAGCGTGACATCTTCCGTTCACGTGGATTTTGTTTCTCCACTAAGAATTTGCATGCCATTCGGGCAGTAATGCACAAAGGCTTTGGGCTATTAATTTATGGCGGTAGAAACAAAATAACAATGACCGTTAACGGATTCGACAGCATCAAGAGCTAGTGACACTAATACACTATTCAACATGGTTCAATGAGGGTAAGACCAAGTGAACGAAAGTGTGTCTATATTAGCGAAACACTGGCGTTATTATAAAAATATGTGGAATTGAAATGACTTTTTTATATATTAGGTCTAGTACAAAATAATCCATTATTCTTACAATAGCTGGCTTTAGTGATCTCTAACCCTCGTTCGATAGGTGCGATTGCATTACGCTTTAGTTAGTTTGTTGATGTTATCCTTTAGTTCTTCACGCAGTATGCTCGATGTGATCATAAATATGATATAGAGGAGGCTTCAAGAACGATAATTTTTTACTTTTTTTGGATTAAGCAGAACACATTGAAGTTCCAACCATCAGACATGCTGGGCATTAGTCGCTAGATACTCTCTTTAGATTATATAAAAGTTTACTTTGGTCCTAAATTTTCGGCCAGCTTCTCAAGATCTTCGTACTCACGCATTTCTGCCACTTTCTCTTTTTATCACCAAATGTGTCTTGCTTTCTTCTTCAACCTTTGGTATCTGTCCGCCCTCGCAAGTTTTGTGGCTGATCGCATCATTGCCAGAAAAACAGTATATTTTTTTTCCTCTGCAAAACGGCAATACTCATTGCACCTGCTTTTTTGGGCTTGTCGAATATTGAAGAGTAGAAGTACAAGTTGTCGGAGTGCAAAATTCAGCGCACAAGGACCTAGATTTCCGGAAATGATTTAGATGCTAGACAAATTTATATGGCTAGATGCTTGCTCGAAGACCGTCGTCCGTTCGTTGAGATGCATTTAGGTGTCAGTGAAAGATTTAACCGAATATATTTGAGCGGCTTGAATGAAGGTTGCTATATTTTGCCGTGACTAAGGCTTTACAAGATATAGTTAAAGCATCTTGCCCAATGATTGCTTACGTTTCCAGAGAGCGCGACTCGGCCTCAATAGTAGGTATTGAGCTTAATACTCCAACCCTACTAAATAATTTATACTGGCAATTTTAAGGCGTATACAGGAACAGTAAATATAATAAATATTTTCTTTTATTTCACATTTCTTAATATTAAAATATTATTACAGACCAAACAATCTCAAATTTGATAGTAAATGCCAAAACGAAATACAATCAGAACAAAATCACTAAAACCATCATCATACTCTTTCAGACATTAAGCCGGCCGCAAATTTAAAGTACCAATAAATTACATTTTCTCTTTCTCTTGTCTTCAGTCAAGGATAAAAGCACGCAAAAGTAGATACATATAAACTCATACAATTCGTTTGGTAAGCAAGCACACGAAAGGAGATTGGCCAGAAGAAGTAAATTTTTGAATGGACCAGCATAATGGTCACAATAAAACAGAGTTTGAGAATTGTTGGCCTCCAAATATAAAACACATCAACTGGCGACTACGATAAAATTACACTGCGATAAGAATATATTGTTCAATTGGCCAATTCGCCTGCGGGTCGCCAAAACAATGAACTCTTCTGACATATACACACATACGCACACATGCCAGCAATTGTACTTTAACAAGTTGTTAGGAATAAAGTAAATGTTTCTCATTTTGCTTCTTCAATTTTTGGCAATTTAATATACTATTTTATTGCTCTTTAATACGCCGTTGAGCATAACGCCCACAGGACATTGGCTATCGGAAATTTTAGCAGCTTAATTTTACTAAATGGTGAAATCTACAATTCAACTATCAAAACGGTCGATTGACTAAATACCATGCCAAATAATTCATACCTTTCGTGAGCGTACAACTTTTCATAAATGTGTATCCTACATTTAAATTCAAACCAATACTCTGTTGGACATTATAAATCGATAGGTCTATAGTTATGTATATTTTCTAGTACATGAATATTTTGGACCAAAGCTATAACACCTTTTCGTTTTCATAAAAGATATAACGAACTTAATATTTCATTTTAGCATATGCATTAAAACGAAAGATTTTCTGTTTCCACTTTAAACAGGCAAATTTGTATATGCATACATAAATAGGTATCTACAAATTACGTGGGGGTTAACAAAAGTTTGGTAAGCTGACCAGAAAAAAATCGTAATCTTTGTCCTTTTTACATTCTCTACATAATCGCCATTGATTTAAATGTATTTCTTAAGCCTATAGGTCCACTTGTGAAAACAGTCTTCAAAATCTTGATTTTTAAGCTTCAGCATTAACCTCAATAATTCTTACCTCGTTGCTATTAAAGACCCTTCCTTATAATTTTTTTTTTTTTTAATTTTTGCAGTAGCCCGAAAATACAAGTTGCTATATCCGATTAATATTTGCTGCTGGTTTCTGGTGCTTAGATTTTGAGGGTTGGTTTGCTCCTGTTGTGTTCCATACTATGGACTGCTGTTTGGTTTCTAGACCGTACTTACAGAACCAAGATTCATAAGCAGTAAGGACTTTACTAAAGTTGCTGGATCGTCCTTTTCGAATTTGTTTAGAAAAAAATTAGTAAAATGCCTCTTTTTGGGCCTAATTTAAAATTCGTGCAGATTTCTTCGTGTATCCGAATTCATTAGCAATAATTTTTTGTATCGATCGTGGGTCTTTGTCAATTTTAGACTTCACCGGAGCTACAGTGACGTCATCAGTGAAACATTTCGGTCGACCTTCTCGGGGCTCGTCCTCTATGGAAAAATGTCCGGTCTGCAATCTTCGGAACCACTTAGAAATGGTCTTTAAAGACGGGGGCCATCGTTTCCAATTGCAATTTGTCATTAATTGGATATTGGTATTGGTTGTAAATTGCACCGAAACCCGAATGGCGAATTTCTGTTTGCGTTGGGGATGAAATTTCGTCTGATCTAACTTCAGCTATTTTGCATTTGCTCGTCTCCATTTTAGCCGATTGTTCTAAAAATTTAAAAGAAGACTAACAAAATAATTGCAATGGATTTGATATTTTTAGATTTAACTATAACAAATTGAAAGTCACCAACTGGCTAAGCTTTTGTTAATCCTCTTGTATAGCTTTTAATCAGAAAAATAACCAAAGGAGTAAATATTCTCAGCCAAAGAGCGATCTCAATGTGAAAAAATTTATTTAGAATTAATTTTCAATTATTTAGGATGTACATATAAATATTTAGCAAATTGAAGTTATAAATATATATATGTATTTCTCTTTATATTAGCCACCCTGTATTTACTCATGAACTCAGCTGTAGCAATAAATGAAAAGATAGAAATATTTCAATTGCAAAAGTTAAACCAAAATCCATTTCGAAACAATGGCAAGCACAAACCATTTGCTGGTAAAAGATATAATTTTTTAATTTTTTCAGCTCATTTTTGCCAATAACAATTGTTTTTAGTTAAACATATATTTATGTGTATATGTATTAACATTTATTTATGATAAATAGTGAAAATAACGCTAGAGACAACAGTATGTTGTAACTATTCAAAGTAAACATATTAAAATTACAAACTTTTACAACAACATGCAACTTGAATAAATAATCAACACATGTCAAATGTATTCAATGTAAACACATACAATACATTTCAACAAATTTCCCACTTTATTTGGCAAACAAGTGTCAATTATGATTCGCATGCATTTGGAATTTTTTAATTTTAATATGTTTTAATATTTATTAATTTAATAAGTCTAAAATGTTGTCAGAAGTGTAGCAAACAATCATAAAACATTCAAAATTCCCTGCAAATCAATCAATTTATTTTGAGTACATTTTGGCTTGAAAACAGGCGACATTATTCCCAACACAACTCATGCATATTTGAAAGTACAATTTATTAGTGGAAATTTTGCATTTCCCTTTACGTGAAATTAACATGTCAAAATACCTTTCATGCGCAAAATAATGAGAGATGAAATATGTGTGCATATGTTATTATTGTTGTTGGCAATGCGCATATTTCCTGCTTAGTCCAATGACAGCCATTTCATCAAAAGTCACACATCATCATTTTTGTGTTGGCACGCGCTAGCGCAAATAGAGTGAAATCTAAAATTTTTACTCGAATGTGTGTGTGAGTGTGAATTTCCTTACGTGACACTAACCATTTGGTAATTTTTTACGTGTTTTTATTATAGAATATCAACGGATGTGATGTGCAAAGGGCACGTGTGTGTAATATGTTTAAGGTGGTGATGTAATGTCAAGCCTTAGGATAAGGTGAGCCTTAGTTCCTTTCATGTATGTGTTATAAAATGTCGATAAAATAAATCCTTGAGTCTGGCCATCAGTGTCTCGTTTGCCTAGGAACTACCCATTGCACAGAAAATAGTTTAGAAGGTTGGATAGGCATAAAAACTTGATACGCAAAATTAATATAAAAAGGAGTGGCAGGAATCATCCACTGTTAACTATTTTTCTACTCTCAAGCTCCTAATTCGGACTTGTACTGGCAGCAATTGGACCACTTGAAATAAGGAATTACTCAGGAGCGTCCAGTTTTGACCAACAGCAGTGAAATTGTGTTAATAAGGACTACGCCAGCCCACAAACATCGATATTGGCACGCCAGAAGCTCCAAAAGCTATGTTGTGAGGTTCTTATGCATCCACCCTATAGAGCGGACCTCGAGATTACCATCTGTTCCTGTCTATGTCAAATGATTTGGCTGATAAGGAATTGGCCTAGAGAGAAACCTGAGAAAATTGAATGTCCTATTTTTTCGCCATTAGGTATTATCATCAAAGTGGCAAAAAGTTATCCAGCAAAACGGTGCATATTTAATATCTCAATTTAATGCAAAAATAATGCATGCTTCTAATGGCATACCCTAATAATTGTGTTTTCCTGTTATGCCGATACATTTATTCATATATTCTGAAATTAATTTTTGACACGAATGACATTTTTCTTAAAAAAATATTCTTTCACGTGTATACGTTGTTTGAATATTAGTCAAAATAGCTAACGAGTTAAGTCAAGATATACACGGTATGTCCCAAAAATAACCGAACTTTATATTTTAGTCATACAACATACAGCGCCATCTATTGAAAATTTGCAACATTAAAAAGATACATTCATCCTCTTTCAAACACACCTAACTTCATGTAAGTCGGATGACAGATCTAAAAGTGACAGCCATTTCAATAAAACCAAAAGTGTGCTAATGGTTCCAAAAAAAAAAATGGAACAAAGAGCAAATATGAAATTTTGTGTCAAAATTGAAATTGAAGTTTAAAAAATTAAAAAAAAAATGAAGCAGCCGTAACCGAGGTACTGAAGAACATTTCTATAAATGACATAAAAAAATCTATGCATGCGCTGGTTGATCGTTCTAAACGTTGTGTTGAGTCAAATGGAACCTATTTTGAATAAATAATAACTTTCAAAGATAATATAATGTGTATTTTACTATTTAATATCCAAAAAGTTCGGTTATTTTTGGGACACACGTATATTTATACACGGCCGCACAAAATGGTAAGGCAAAATATCAATTCTGAAAACTGTAGAAACAAATTATATGACACCTTTTTTAATCATGAAACCATCTCAGAAGGAGTATGATAGAATTGTTTTTAAGTCAAAGGGGGGAAATACCCTTAAAAAAAGGTTTTTTGTTTCTAAGCTAAACCTTATGTCAATACAAATTTTTTAACTAGAGAAAAATAAAAATTAAATGTTTATTGATTAAAAAAGAGCTTATTTCCATCAAACCTAAAAGAAAACAAAAATAGGTGTTTGCTTCGTCTTAGCTGAAGCGATGCTGAACAAAGGGTTATATGTCACATTGTGTGATTTCAAAGTTACAGAGATTTATTTTTACATCTGTCAAACTTAATTGTCAAACCGAATATATCTTGTTTTAGTTAAAAGACAGACATGTCAAAAGACCTGAAAGTGTATATTTTTCGATATTCTCAACGGCACATGGAGTTCCATGTACGTCTATATAAATCAAGTCCATCTCACAGAACAACCGAAGTCGGCTGACCTTTCACAGCGCCAAAAATATGTCGATACGTTGGTGCTTACACAACAAACTGTGGACAGCAATTCTTCGAACAAAATTTTCACCAGCAGTTGCAAACTAATATTCCTCAAGTTGTGGCTGAGATATCGCCTAATACGATCCAAAAAGTGGTCAAAAATTATCTCAAACGGATTGAAGGGTACAAAACTTCGCGAGACGGTCATTCTATTTCAGAATAATGTCAAGGTTCAAACTTTTTAATAAAAAGGAATTAAAAGAAAATTTTTTCCGTTTATTTTCGAAATCGCCAAATGAATAAGCATGTATAGCCTACGAAATTAACCTATTTAAAACCTTTTGTGCTGGATATGAAATACATCAGCTGGCTCACTTAAGTGTCTAAATTTTATGTTGGATTGAACTTTTCTGTTAGTTCTAAAATTTATCGCAGTTCTGTCCAATATAATTTTATTACTTTGGGAAGATAGTACTTGTATGTTTGAAATGTGTTCAGAGGTGTACCAATTAATAAAAAAAACCTATAGGTATATTTTGGAGGAAATACCAATTTATAATAAAGTATTTAATTAAATTTAAAATAACTATTTAAGAATTTTTATTTATGAATATATAAAATATTTTGTGATGCAAAAAGTGTGCCTTTAACAAACATTCTTCATCTAAATTTTTTTAACTTTTTAATTATTTTTAACGTAATTAGATACCAAATTTAATGTCGATGGTTATTGTAATCATATCAATTAAATTTTGTTTTTATAGATTTTAAAAAGTTTTATAAATTTAATATAGAGACATATATGTATACATTTATATGCACGCGTTTGTTAAGCAAAGGGATATGAGAGTAAAAAAGCTGTTTAAATATTATTGGGAAATATAAAAGCATGAAATTGGCATTTAACAACATATTTTTTCTTCACCCATTTACATCCTCTTAGTATTTTTAAAATTTTTCTTTTAAAATATGTGCATAGTATGTAAGTAAATATATATTAAAACCTACTGCAATTTGTATGCGCTAGTTAATTCTTTGCTGTAAAAAATATATTGGTCATCATATTTACGAGAAAATAAAAAATATTACCTTTGGTAAGCTACTTTAATCTCGGATAATGACATTACATTTAAAAACAGCATAAATCAGCTAATATAGTACGTAGAGTTGTAAAATAAATCTAAATCTAAATTTTGCCAGCTCAGTTGTTAACAGTCTGGCAACTATTTTGCAACAACGGGTGATTCAAGTAGAGGTTCTTTTTTTAATAGCCTTTTGTGGACAGATCACGCGTGAGTCGTGTCAAGCTCACATGATATTTTTGTTCAGTCTTGTTAAGCATTTCATCATGGAAAGACTTTATTAGGAAAATTTGCGCTCTGTAAAAAAAAGTGTTACGCGCGCCTCGCTCAACTTATGATCAACATAATCGGCCTACTGAGCGTGTTATTCGTAACACCATCTCCCATCTTGAGCTTTCATTATTGGATAACATTTGTCCGAATAGACCATGTCCAGCGCACAAAGTGAAGAAAATATAGCGACCGTAGTTGAGAGTGTACACGAAGACCGTGGAGAGTCGAGTCGGCGCCGTACGCAGCAATTCGGACTGACCTATGGAACGATTTGGCGCGTTTAACGTCGAGATCTGAAATTGAAAGTATACAAGGTAAAGCCTGTGCAAAAACTGAAGCCGCTCGACTTTCCCAAGCGACATCGCTTTGCTCTATGGGCTCTTGAAAAGTTCTAAGAAGATCCGATGTTTTCCAGCTAAATTTTGTTCACCGATGAGACCCATTTCTGGCTCAATGGGTACGTGAGCAAGCAAAATTACCACGGCGCTACTTTTCTCATAGCGCCTCAATCAATGGATTTTTTGAGAGAACAGTTCAGAGAGCAGATAATTTCATGGTTTGGCCCGGCCAATTGGCCACCAAGGTCGTTATACTTTTTACTGTGCGGATATGTAAAGTCTGAAGACTGTGCTGACAATTCCGCTTCAAATCAGGCCTTAGAGCAAAACATCACGCATGTCATTCGCCAGTTACCTGTCGAAATGCTCGAAGGAATCATCCAAAATTGAAGAATTCAGTTTGAAATTTTATCTTTTTAAATAGAAATTTCTAGTTAAGTGATTGAAAATCAAATAAAACATTTGCGCGTATAGTTTAGGCGACCTATAAGGATGATGCAGAATTCAGTACCTTTTTTAGGTTAAACCACTCATGTAAATTGCAAAAAAAAAAATGATATTTTTAGGTAGATTGACGGCTTCTTCAAAAAATCAATTAAATATTTTCCACATGTTACGAGCCTAACGCTAACCACAGAGCCAACGCGAAACCGCAGACGCCACGATTATTAGCTGTTGTCGCAATAAGTCCTGCGTTAACTTGCAAACAAAAACAATTATTTTGGCTGAGTGGACTTGACCAAAACCACAACGCGGCTTTTCGCTTGCCGACAAATGCCATCTTAGCTTCTATGAAAATATTCAAATAAGTCGCTGCTAAATATTGGCGTAAAGCAAATGGCGAAACTTAAATGTCGACAACATCTGTGACGTCAACAACGTGGGAAATCCGTGTATTGGAGCTGAATGGGTGTAGTGGAGTTGGAGCTGAAGAGGTCGCGAAAAAGTTTGATATTTTTTTTTCACTCTCAAATTGTGAATGTCGCACAGCATGTCAGAATAAATTGCTTGGATTTTCATTTTAACGTAATTAAATGTATTGTGGACAGCCAACGGTTGTTTTTAATTACACACAATCAGTTGTGTCACTTGATTGCTGTTATGTTTTTCGAATGTTTTTACAACTTAGACGAGTGCTTAACTGTGCGTACTATCATACAAAATGTCGCGGTTTCGAGTCCAGGTCAACCAACATCAAAAATTAAAGATAATAATAATTTAAGTGAAACAGCTAAGTTAATTTTTTCAATTGCAATCGTTAAATCGGAAAGATTGCTCTCCATAAAAATTCACCAGCCATTCCGAGGCGGCTTAGTAAAAACTGTAGGTCCCTCCATTGCTTGGAAAATATTAAAGCAAAATTTTAAATTTCCAACTCGAACATACCAACTTAAAAATAGTTTTAAAATATCACGTCAGTTCGAAACGCTCTAGGAAAAACTCTAAGACACACATCGCAAATTGAATGTTAAATTGGGCCCAGAATCTCCTGTGGTCTAGAAACTGTAGAAAAGTATGTACATATGTATGTACATTAAAACAAGCGTGTGCCAAAAGCATTGTTATTTCATAGCTTGCAATCCTTTGCCAAAGGACTGATATTTCCTTAAGTCATTTCGTTATTTCTTTGCTCGAAGAAAGTGAAATTTACAGAATACATACATTTAGTATATTCAGACGTAACTACGTATTTTAGTCCGGAACCCTCGCACTCATAAGAAAAGTGTGAAAAACTGCAGTGGCAATGTCAACGTTGTTGATACTTTTGTCGTTTATAACTCTGTTGACAGCATTTGGTTCGTCTTTCTTGTTGAATTGTTAATTTCATGTCAACACAAAGTCAAGAGGTGGCGACAACAACCCTTTTTTGGTGAAGGAAAGTAGAATAGCAATACTAATAAATCAAACAGCAATAATTGCTGGTGTTGAGTGCGAGAAATTGCTTTGATCATATTGAATGCAATTAACGCACTTTAACAGTACATAATTTCATTAGTGTTTTTCATAATTGTCAATTTAAATTTAATTCTATTAAGTTTTTGCATTTTTCAATAAAATTAAATAATAAAATTCCATTAGGTTTCCACTAATTGAGTTGAAGTCTTGTCAATGGCATATATACGTTTTTATATACAATAATATATGTTAAAAGCAAAAACAAAAAATATCCTACAGTTAAACATTTTTAATTTCTTTTGTACATATATCATTTTGCAAAAAAAGACTAGGTTTATTGAAAAATTTAGCTTTGAGTAGATAATTTCTATTAAATATTATTTATCAGCAGTTAAAAGCTTTGCAAGGAGTCATACAAAGCAGTTATGAATTTCTTGGAGGAGGGGATATAGATTTCAAGTTCACGAAAAAATTTCCATCTTTTAAATATAAATTAATTAAAACAATATTTTTCCGAATACTTCAACCAAATCCTTTAGCAATTTTATTTTCAAGGAAATTATTATTTTACTTGATTTTAAATTAATTTAATTTAATTTGAATTATTTTTTTTCACATTAGAAACCTTTAAAAAAATTCTTTATATTAAGAATTATTGTTATTAATATCTTTTTAAACTTGCTTATGATATACTCGTAGAAAAATTATTTCTCTTTGTTCACCTTGAAAAATCATCTTGCGTGATACGTTAGCAGGATGCAAAGAACCTTTATCCCCACCCACGTTTCAAGTCAAGAACCTTCAACACCTGTCAATGAGCTTACAGTTACAGCGTTTATCAAGTGCAATATGTTGGCTGTCCTGTTGTTACTAGCACTGACGTGGATAAAGATTTAAATATATACAATTTTGGATCTTCAAACACCTTTTATGTTTCACCTTCCTGCACTCTCTGGCGTTTTCTATGTTTAATCATTTTTCATTTCTCTTTACTCGGAAACAATTTTCTTACCTTCCTCGAGTTAATACAGGATGTATTAGCGGAATAAGGAAACCATAATGAAGCACACAAAGTAAGAATAGAAATTACTTATTGAGTTACACTTCAAACCTATGTATGTGTGGGTTTATCGCTCGCGTTCTTTTTGTTTTAAAATGCTTCTCTCTTCCATTAAGGTGCACTATTTGACATTAGCTGTTCCAATTTTTTGTTGTCAAATTTCGTTCGTAATTTTAAAAGTTTCGTCTGTTTGAAGGAAATTACTTCTTTGTGCAATTTATTGTCGATTTATGAGTTTGACTTTAGCATTAACCTGTATTTTAAATTGAGTTAACTTGCAACAAAATAAGCTGTGCAGTAAGCTAAAAGTAGTTTATAGTTAAATTTCTTCAAATTAACACAGTGTTCCGCCTTTAATTTGCTGGGCTTTTTTTTGCAGTTAGGCATGTTTTCATATAAAATACACCTCGAATATGAGACGGCTTATGGAGCTCCAGATGAAAATAAGGAAATTTAAAAATTGTAAAAAATATAAATGAAACATTGTATATACATACATAATGAGAATGAAAATTACTATTATGCAGAAATATATTTGGTATTAGAATAAGAACAGTGGTTGCGCTACAATGCATTTTGGGAATATTGGGTTGAATTGAAAAATCTAGTCTATCCATAATACATTTTATGCTTATGCATTATGTTCCATTTTCAGCGATTCAACATACGAAATTGTGTTTGTAATGTAATATTTCCCTCTATACTTTTATCTATTTTATAAATAAATAACCAAACAATACGCTTTGAGCTTTTCTAATAATATTAGGAACTGTAGACATATCAAACTAATTTTGGCATTCTCATAAGTTAGATCCTCTTACTTCTCTGCAGTTCGACATTCCTCATCGTGCAAACGGTTTTTATGGCACTGCTAATTAGTTTCGTAGCCGCGATATGATATATCAAGTTTCTGATGATTACTCTCAGAAAGCTGGTAAGCAAGTCGACTATAAAACCGTTGTGGTTGCAGCTTTTTGACGATGAACCTTCCTGGTGTTAGTGACTAGCGTGCTTTGATACAAAGAGGCGTGTGCGTATCTTCGCTGCGACAAGATCCGAAGATCCGAATCGATGTTAAGAACATACGCGCATCTAGAACACTGGATATATGTCGTCCGTTCATTACAGTATGCTCGATTTGGTTTTGAGTTTTTCGATATGGAGAGAGAGAGAGGAAGATTGATGAATTTTCTTGTGCTAGAATCAAGCACTATAGGCAACCATATTTCCAGCCCCGGCGAAGTCGAAAAACCTCAACCGGTTTTTGAATTTTTCTCTTGAATAATAAATTTGGGTTTTCTGAGCCCAGATGCGACAGTATTGCTTATACCATAGACATAGCCATCGACGTAGAAAGGTTTCTCATCAGTCAGAATGATTTTTCTATGCTGCAGTTTTTGTGTTAACGGAACTCCCTCAGTTGTTCTTAAGCAACGGACACGAGTTTTATTCTTCACATCAATAACTTTTCCCAACAGCTCCATTTTGTAGACCAATTTCTGTATGGCGTTCCGACAAGTTTTACGAACCGTGTCTGCCAGGATTTCACCATTTTTATGTTGATATTTAATAATTTCACTGCGTTGTTGAAGCGTTAATCATTCCATTTTTATTATTGTCGTGGATTTTACTCGTAAAATCTTAAAAAATTTCAGCTTCAAAACAACTATTGGCATATCAAATATTCAAAACTATTGTGAATAACACCTCTTATTGTCAAACGCTTTACAACAGTATTTAACTAGAATTTTTACATACTAGTTTAACTTTTCCCTGCCGGAGCGGTACTCGTATATCTAAAGCAATTGTTTATTCCCAAATATCAACGTAGCGTGAATTACGGATACTGTCAGTACCATAGCCACAGCAGAGACAACAGTGAACGCCATGATCACAGTATGTAACCGAGCTGAAACCAGCAGCTGGCTTGAAAGGATAACCAGCAGGAAGTACAGAGCAATGGTCGAAGGAGACTTGAGATTTACAAAAAATATACTTATAAACAAACCCAGTACATTACCACAGTTACTACGGTAAATATTAGCAACTATGGTAAAATAAACGGAATAAGCAACAGGAAACAAATATAAGTACTATGTATAAGCAATGCTGTGAATGGATAACAAATAAAAAGGGAAAGTGCATCGGTGACATATACATAATATTTTATATAATTGCATTCGTAAAGTTTGTTGAAAAATACTTACATACGTATGTTTGATTTCAAAAGTTTAATCTGATGTTAAAAATACAATTAGAATTATTTTCTCAAACTAGGAATATTTTAATTAAAAATCCCTTTTTCGAAAAAACAAACAGTACACTTTAGATTAAACACATCTTCACATTTCTACTATATATAATTACAGCTGTATAATAAATTAAATTTTAACAATTCCATGTAGAAGGTTAGCTTTGAATAGTTGCTACCAACTGAAGATATTGTACAGTAGACGTGAATATCGAATCAGTCTATAGTTGTGGAGGATATCATCTCATTATTAAGCAACTGCTCCAAATCGGACTACGGAGTGGAAACGATGGTATACTGCAAGGATCTTTATATCCCTTCCTCTCTCTGTCTCTCTTTTTCTCTATCTTACGTTACGTCTACCAAACTCTACCAGCATCATTTCAGTGAAAGTACTGGAACAGAAAAAGCCTATAGAGATTCAATGAATAACCGCGGGAGGATATAGAACACCACATGTCGATGGTGGTAAATTCAGGTATCGTTAACAATTGTGGGAAGCTTATCAGTTCGCTGGTCAACCCAAAGACTTCAGAATATGTGTTTTCATTCTTATGAACGTTTTGGGTAACGAAAATCCGGATGAGTTGGCTATGTTCGAAGACTCTAATGACGACACTGGAGCGTGCTCGAAGAAAGTTTAGCTTACAATTTCAACAAATAGCTCAAAATAGTTGTTAATTTATATTCAACTGCAAGGTGAAGAATCAGATTTGACACAAGTAAGGCAAGACAAGAACTAAAGTTCTTCAAAAATATTGGTAGGTTTTTCATGAATAAATTTTTTAATCTTGCCTTCTGTCATGTCAATCGTTCTACTATAGAAAGCCCCAAAAAAAGGAACTGTTCACTGATCTCGTCTAATAATTGGGTCATGGTAACACGTCTTCTTAGAACCATAAAAAAACATATAGTATTATACTCTAACCAGAGCTTCAGAGCTCCGCCCTTCATTGTCTATGAAAAAGTACAGTCACAAGATTCCGAACAGATGCTTCAGAAAGTCAACCGTACTAACTATAGAATAGGTTTTGATAATAAAATTCAATAGTTTGCAAGCGTTGTTTGCTTATTAGTAAGTTCTTGGTTAAGTCTTTTACCAAAATGAAATTTTTTTTCAGTGACATATTGTCCGCGTAAAGCGGCAAAATCAATGTTGCCAAAGAGATAGATTTTGTCACGGCAGGAACTCATTAACAATATTTAAAGGGGTGTGTGGCTTCTTAGAAAATAAAATAATTACTATAACATTAGGTCATATAAAAGGTCATTCATTATTTTTGCAAATGGACGGCTTAAGTAATCTGAATTTCACGTTCTATTAAAGTGATTCTATTACGCTAAATGGCTTTAGAAGGATGACATTTTGTAATGAAAGAGATAACTAGAGAGGTGGCGGTCTGGTGCTTCAAGAGGAGAGGTATATTTGCTATACATCTACCTTATATAAATAAAAACCATAAATAAAAAAGTGTTGATCACTTAACTTCGTAGGTTCTTAGCGCATGTCAAAGATGGATACCACCAAAGAAAAAACACTCTATATTCCACATTTTTGCTTTGATAAAAACGTAAAACAGAAGTCTAGTTAAACCAAAATTCTATTCCTTTTCCCATATTCCTGCAATAAATTTAAAAATACAATAAAAGCAAGTCTATTTTTCAATCTCGAGTGTGGCTTTACCTCTTAAATGTACAGACAGGCGGTAATGGTCTTTTAATAAAACACAGTAGACAAAGTAGTTAATGAAGGAAATCCAAGTTTTTGATCTATTTGAAAGTAATGTTAATATAAGTTTCTTCTAATCAGATATCGCAGTAGAATTTTATAATTTCTTTACTTATTTTTTGCAAAGAAATTATTTAGTATTTGATTTGAATAGTATTTTAGGTTAAAGGTATATAATGTCGTTAAAATTTAAGAATTTATCTTAGGTTAATAAATTTATATAAAAATAATAATTAAAAAAATTTTTTTTAATAAAATTTCATCACTTATAAGTGTTTAGAATACTTCAAGTGCCTGCTACTCAAACGAAAATTTTGCAATAAAAAAATGTACAAAGTATGCATAATTAACATCGAATATTAATTTTCGACATTTTTCAGCTTTTCAAAAAATCAATTAACAACACTAACATGTATTAAGGATTGAAAGTGTTAAATTAGCACAGCTTTTTTCATTAAAAACTTCGTCTTACACCAAGTCATTGGAATCCATTGGCGTATAAATACCGATTTATTACGTTACATTGAATTTTTCACTCGTTTTCTCATCATTCACGCTTAGTGAATTTCCATTAATCAAACCTAAAAAAAGTACAACTTTTTAGAATAATTCTTCAGCTCTGTGACTTTGCATTTGTGTACCTGCCAGGTAAAATTACAAAAGCTGGCAGTCAACAGTGCCACGGTGGCGTATGAGTAATCACTGTCGCATGTAAATACCGAGTGTTTCAAATTTTGTTAACCAAGCAGAATACTATGGCTGTATATGGAGTAGTGTACTGATTTCAAACACTCTTCTTGTTTTAACGGATTGCCACCTACTCTATTGATTTTGAAAACTATGTGTGTGTTTATTTGTAATGGTTTCGGTGCAGCCGCAATGAAATCTAGTTTCGTTTGTTTTTGGCATTTTTTGGCACTTATAAATAGTTACACACTTCTTGCCTTCCATGGATTACTCTATGAATGAGGCATCCTTTTAGTGAAATCTTAATTTTTTTTCTTCTGCAACTGTTTGAGGTTTACCACTTCATGCTGCACTGCGGTTACTATTGTACCACACCCGCACACTTTGAGGTTCTTTTCAAACCAAATTTTCATTCATTTTACTTTGTTGCTAACTTATACTTTCTTTTTACTTTATTTTTTCTCTCCTTCCTTACTTACGTAGCAAAGTGTTGTGCAAATGTACAACAACTGCGCATCGCTTTATAGATTATGTACCTACACTATTATCTTTCAAACATTGAGTGCAAATGTGTGATTTTGTTGCACTATTTTCTTCGCTTTGTTGGCAATGCAAATAAGTTCCCAATAAAGATTTATTGCGCATCTTAAGTTATGCTAATAAACATATGTTTTTATTTAATAACGCAAATATTGCATAGTTGCTATTTTCATACATGTACCTAGTCTTATGTGATAGATATTCAAGCTCGTCAGTAGCAATGTAGAATCGATCTGCTCACAGTGCTTAATACCAGGATATCCAGAGCTCTACTTAATATAAAAAAATGTAATGGGGAATCTTTATTTTCATTCGAAAGAACATTCACTGACATTTATTTTGAAGAGTTTCTCTTTCAAATGTCTCGTTCCAGCATTTCGATTGGTAACTGGCGAATAATATGCATTATGTTTTCCTCCAAGGCTTGAATTGAAACGAGATTAGCTGCATAGACTTTAGACTTTATATATCCCCACAGGAAAAGGTCTAATGGTGCGATACCACACGATCTTGGTGACCAATCGCTCTGCTCACCGAATGTGTCCCCAAAATAAATTTATTGATTGATGCTAGTAGTGGGATTTCAGGCATCAAAAAGTCGGCTATTATGGCTCGATAAAGGTCGCCATTGAGGGTTATGTTCCCACCGGCATCATTTTTGAAGAAATATGAATCGATGATTCTTCCGGTTCACAAACCACACCAGCCAGTTGTTTGTTCTGGAAGAAGTGGCAGTTCTTGAATCTCATCATTCAGCCAGAAATGGGTCTCATCTCTAAACAAATTTTTTTTTTGGAAACGTCGGATCTTCTAGGAATTTTTCAGGAGCCCACACAGCAAAGTGATGTCGCTTGAGCAAGTCCAGCTGCTTCAGTTCTTGCACAAGCTTTATTTTGTTGTTGGTGTTGTCGCGGTCGCCGTAAAGGACGGATAAAACGCGGGTCAACTCCGATGCGTAGAACCGGGTGTCTTGAGAGTTGAGCTTTATTTTGTACTTTTTTGCGCTTTCAATATAAGATCTCGACGCAAAATGCCACAAGTCGTGTACGAATAGTAAACTTTCTTTACAGAACGTGAATTTTCGTAATAAAGTTGAACAATGTGAATACGTTGTTCAGGCTTAAGTTTTTTCATGATAAAATGCCATCATCCATTATATACCGGTGGCTCTGAATGTGAGGCATGCGCAGAAGCAGGTACCATTTGTGGCCCCACATTAACCAAAGTAGCTTAAAATCCAAAGACTAAAACTCTCGAAGCTCGGCCGAAAATCGATTCAGCGGATACTAAACTGTAACTTACAGCAAAAGTGTACTTAGTATACTAGTAGGTGTATTAACGGGGCTTGCACATGAGAGAAATCATCTCTATAAACTAGGTAATGGGTAATTGGCTGAGAGCAGATCTTGCGCAGAAAATTACGATATATTCCAGATATCAACATTAAATTATTAACAATGATTTAAAGCAGTGGCATTAATATTTCAATGGCAATTAAATTTAAAATAAATACCTTTTTTTTTGTTATTATTATTTAAGTCATTTCCCTTTACCCCCCACCCGCACTGTCGTAAGAAATGTGATATTAATGCCATTTACCTGCATGCCAATTGCGCGCCAATTCATTTTCAGTGCAAAATATCAGAGCAATAAAATGCCAATGAACGCTTTTACTTGCCAACTGCGGTGGCAGTGGAACAACAACAACAACAATAAATAAGCAAATAAAATGTAAAGTCAGTAATAGCGGAAAAACCGCCGCCAAATCGTTTTCGTAATCACCATTATCTGCACATTTTTGTCAACACCTTTTTTTTTGCTGTGGCAAACGCTGACACCTGAGAGCGTGCAAATGTACACACACCTATGTGTATGTACGTATGTAAAATGCATACATACACAGATAACATATAAATTTTTAAATATGCACTCACACGTGAAAATGCATTGCAATTGTGGTTGGCGTTTTGTGTAAATCAGTGATAATTTTATTTGCATTATCATTTTACCAATCAACATTTTTGTCGGTTAATGGAGGAGGACTTTAGTTCTAGTCTAAAATTAAATAAACACATGCATACCTTATACTACAGTCCTGCTGATGTAAACCCAGTAGACAACTAAGAGAAACTATCATTTTAATTCCAGGTAGGATCGCATTATAAGCAAGCAAGAGCCGCAGACAAATGGCGGAAGAGCTGGACTATATTCGTACCACCCTGATTTTCAGATCCTTTGGATGGTTTTTTTTTCAACTCTATGCAGAATCGACACAATAAGATGAATATTTAAAATATATGAGTTCGAAAGTGGTCTTTTTGATGCTCTTCTTCTTCGTTTTGAACGCAACTCAGTAAAGAATTTTTATAAATAAATAAATTCCGAAAAACATTTATAAATAAATATATAAAAATTACGTACATAATGTATATGTACACTGTATGCTCCCTTTCTCGTGGGCATTTTAGTAGGAACGTGCGTTGAATTGCACCTACTGCAGCGATTTCAAATTTTCGAAATTGTTCACAATTTTGCGGCACCACAATTGCCACATTGACAAATCTCTGCGTCATTATGCAGGTGCAATGGCACACAGCACAACGGCGACGGCAAACCTTAATGTGGAGCACATGTTGACGTGCTGGGATTTTGAACGGCACTTAAGCCACCGGCGGCCACGAGCACGCGAAGGCCGCTGAAAAATTACATTACAGGAGGAGGAAATGCATTTTGGTTGTAGCCACACCGCAAAATTTACAACTAACAAGCAAACCGTGGCGCAGCTGTAATCGTTAAGCAGCTTATTGGCAAGGTTGGGAATACTTAACTTAAACACGAGCCGCAACGGTTTAAGCCACGCAAGCTACTGCTTACGTAAATTGTGTTGAATAATAGAGCTTAAAACGTGAAAAAAAAATTATTTAAAATATAATAGGAGAATATGCGGCTTATTTTAGTACTATCACATCGCTTTTGTCTTATGTTGGAACTTGGTTGACCGTAATTAATTTATCACTTTATTCACATTTGTAATTATTTGCTGAATCTGCTTCGACATCGGATGCCTCACAATCAGTAATAAAATTAAAAAAAAAAGAATCTCAACAATAAATACAATAGCTTATTAGTTACGAGTCGGTTAAAAGCTAAGCTGTTTTCAGGATAGTAAATTTCTCCATTTCAGGCGATTTGACTTGTTTGAGGAGACCAAGGTGTTAGTCAAAGGGTTCAATTGATTGCAGTTTTGCTACGTGCTACGATTCAATCCCTTGCTAGTTAAACAACACAAATGATTGATGGCAACCTTAAGGAAGAAAACATCGTTTCGTGTAAGTGCTACAACCTAAACAGATATGCTTTAAAATAATGAGAAAGCAATTCAAAGATTGCCCCGTACCCTCTGACATTAATTCAAAGATACCAAATATCGTCTGTCTACGCCGTGGTCTCTACGTGGGGTCTACGCCAATGAAGAAGAAAGAGAACGAGATCCAAAGGAGTAGAGCGCTAGTTCTTTCGTCATTTCACAGTTTGGATCTGCCAAGTGAAGTCAGGTCGCTGCCACCTGATCTTTTCAACGAATAGGAGGTCTTCCTCTTCCTAAACTTTCACCAGCGAGTACTGCATCAAATAAGTGCTTTCAAAGCTAGAATGCTTGAATCCATCGGATGATATGACTTGGCAAACCTAACCGCTGTCTCTAAAATTTTGCAAAGTTTACCACGACCTGCAAGTTTGCCTTGCAAATCTTTACCACATAAGTTAAAATTTAAATTAATATTTACAAATCTGATAATACATCTATGCGTGTATTATTTATTAACCTTCATTTGGAATGACATATTTCCATATTTTCCATAATGAATTAACATAATTTTTTTATTTTGAAATTACGTTAATCAATCAAGAGTACAAAAGTGCCTCATCCGAGCACGTCGTCTTACCATAATTATCTACACGTATTTGCATATGTGTGTAAGTAAGTTTTTGACTGCACACTCTTCCGAATAAAGAAAAATCACAAAATCACTCATGTCAATGAGCTTAAGTGGTTCCCTCAGTCTCGCTTTGTTGTAGTCAGATTTATGTCGCTGGGTTGGTGGTATTCTATTAGCAACCGGAAATGCTTGCTTACAATATTTACCTGCGCAGTCAATGGGATCAACCGAATATTTATTTAACATTGTTGGCGGGCGATAACTAATCAATCTTGCAAGTCATTAACCAAACACTTCGCTGTATCATATGAAATCAGAAGAGTATGTGTGATTATATGAATAAGTATGTTAATGGGTGGCATACACGTAGAGTTTCTAGTTGGAAAAAAGAATAATACTGGAATTAATTTAAGCAACAAATTAAATCATAACAGAAAAAAAATTAAATTAAATTTAACTTTAATCACTTCATACATATATAGGGTTATCCATTTCGTGGTTTCAAAAGTAAACATGTTTACTTTTCAGTCAGAAAGTCTGACAGGTATGAAAATGGATCGCTTAACTACCGCACAACGCGTTAAAATTGTTAAAACACACTCCAAATATAGCTACTTTTTCTGCTTCAAGAGGAGATTATGGTGCACATAATCGTCCAACTGGCAAAACTTTAAAGAAATTTGAAGGAAATAGATTATTTGCAGATATCGTTTCTTCCTAAATATTGCTACTATAAGTGGAAGTGTAGCCGAAGGCCTGAATGTGTATATTTCTCGACGTTCTCAAGAGCTGGTACTACCTTAAGACACATTATGGCGTATTTTGCATTTGAACTTACACTTGCATCCACGTAAACTCTAGCCTACATAACAACTGAAGCCAGCTGATCAGCCAAAACACCGTACACACGTCGAGTGGGTACAGAACAACAAGCAGTGGACGGCGGAATTTCGGACAAAGTTTTCTTTAGTGGCGAGGCACATTTCTCACTCAGGGTATACGTAAATAAGCAAAATAGGAGCATTTGGCGCTAAGGGATCCTCGAATAATTGAAGAGAGGCCATTACACCGGAGGAAACTTACTGTGTGGCGCGCTCTGCGGAGATGCGATTGGATTTTACTTCTTTGAAAACGACTACGGTGAGACTGTCATTATCAATTCAGAGCGTTATGGTCGTATAATAATCGACCTCTTTGACGCTGCAATTGAAGAACACGACTTGAACAAGATTTGGTTTCAGAAAAATGGTGCCACGTGCCACACAACACGAACGAGTATGGCTTTATTGCGAGATAAATTTCCCGGCCGGGTAAACACTCGTCTTGAGGATGTTAATTGGCCACGGACATCATGCGATTTGGAACAGTTTTATGCGGATAAACCTTTAACTCTTACTCAACATTAATGAAAACCTACATTAATGAGTTTATGGCTGACGTACTACATAATACCTATGTATTGAAATGCTGTCGAAAGTATTTTCAAACGGTTTGAAGTTTTCAATAATTTGCGATGCCGTTTTACATACAATGCCAAGGTTCAAATTTAAAATAAAAAAATGTTTTAAATACATTTTAATTATGTTTATTTTACAAACCGTAAAATCGATAATCCTGTATAACAGCGTTAGAATTTATTTACATATATTTGTGTATTAGCACCGTGTGTATTTCTTTTACTGATCGTATTATTCTTGCAGCCTCAATAACCGAGTGGTTGATAGTGGGTATTACCATTAGAAAGTGAAGAATTCAAGTCCTGGTCCAACCAGGATTAATTGTGGTCGCCTCTCAGGCTCTCTTAGTTTAGTGTTATATTATAGTCTTTCATATTTTTGTCATGAAAATGCCTGGAAAAACATCGAGACGCATACCAAATTGGCTAGACATCAATTATGTATATAAATAATGTATATATAAAGCGTACGATAGTTTAAGAAAATTTTGCAAAAAGTGTTAATGTCATGAACTAGCAAAATAAATTTTAATAATTATTATACTAAATCAAAATTACAAACCCAGCCAGCTCTTTCACGCAAGAACTGGGTCAGATGGCCAGAGAGTCATTCATTTATCTGCTCTTTTTATTTTACTTCATATTGATTTTAAGATGTTGGCGTAAATTAAAATGTGTATTCATGTATGTTGTGGCACATTTGGGAATTCACATAAATATCAGAAAATCACAGAGTTAAAAATACATTTAAATCTGATCCAAAAACAAACTCTTGCACACACTCGTATGTACTTACATATGTACACACGGGCATAATTCATCACAAGTCAACCCACAAGAGAGCTTGTATTTTTGTGATATTTATTTATTTTATAACATAAGAAAATTAATATTGTAACAAAAGTTGATAAAACGATTTTTAGTATTTTATTGTTGAGGGACGAACACGTTTGGCATATTAAACATGGGAAATATGGGTATTGTGTTATTTACCGTCTATTAAGTCTTTTCATGTGATAAGTTTTTAAAAAGCAAATAAGTAGTATAAATTTTCCAGAGAAGTTTATTACTAAATAAATAAAATTGGTAAGAAAGTTTTCACGATTGACACTTCTAAGCAGAACACACTTGAAGCATAACAATACTATGAAACTCTTATATTTAATAAATATAGTTTAAAAAACTAAAAAAAACACGCTTTTAAAGAATATTGTACTAAAAAGTTGAAAATAATTTTGAAAATAAACTTAAGACAATAGTATATAAAAAATACTTGTATAATTAAGAGAAAAGCGTGGGGCGCTTTGTACCATAATTTCCATATATCGAGCGCCCCACACTTTTCTCTTAATTATACAAGTATTTTTTATATACTATTGTCTTAAGTTTATTTTCAAAATTATTTTCAACTTTTTAGTACAATATTCTTTAAAAGCGTGTTTTTTTACTTTTTTAAACTATATTTATTTTTAACTTTTTAGTTTAATATTCTTTAAAAGCGGGTTTTTTTAAACTATATTTATTATATACTATTGTCTTAAGTTTATTTCCAAAATTATTTTCAACTTTTTAGTTTAATATTCTTTAAAAGTGTGTTTTTTTTTAGTTTTTTTTTAAACTATATTTATTTTATATATTTTTCTAATTAACTCTATTTTGATTTTTTTTCTCTGAATTAATCAGAGAACGTATAATAATTATTAGTATGGATTATTATACGTTCTCTGATTAATTCTGTCAACGCTACGATGTATGCAACGATTCGCATTTCAAATATTTCATATTGGGATCGCGTCTCCGCTAAAAAGTTACAAACTGACAGACAGACATACTGACAGACATACTAACAGACATACTGACATACAAGTGAAGCTAATATAAAGCGTGTAAAAATAGTTCTTAATTCGACAAACATTAAAAGTAATTTTTCATTATTTTTCAATCTCGAAACAAAAATATAGCACAAAACCCCATTTCGTGTTAACTAATGCAAGGAAAAAGCAATTAGGAATTTTGCCATATTTTTTAACAATAACATTAAATAGATTCAACCAATTAAGAAGACTACATTAGTGACCATGACAACTATTTTTACTGTCATTGTTATTTCTTTTCGCTGTTCGGCGGAGTGAAGGTTTACTTTAGATCTAGAGTGTTTTTATTAATGCGGATAACATTAACTAATCGTTGTTGAAAATATAAGTAGTTTCGAAAATCTTACTGGTACCAACATTGCTTTTGCAACAATATAGCAGGACGAGAATTATTACGAACTTGTATAATTTGCTGCTTGTTCATCGACAGACGACTTTATAATTGTGTTATCGATGTATTGTAATTGGGTGTAGTCCTCCCTTTGGGTAAACAGTTCTACTTTCAACTCAATTTTTCTTACTCTTACATCCTCATTACCCACCCTATTAGGGATGTAATAACCAAACCATGTGAAACTTTGGATCAAATTGGCCGAACTTTAGTGGATTTACTCCAACAAATTCAGTTTACGGGTAACTAAAATATTTTTGGAGCGTTTGTTCACCAAAAGTGTCCTCCCAAAGGTTCTGCGCTGGGCTCGGCACATGCCACTAAGTAACCACCTCTAAAACTAAAAAAAAATAATGTCTCATATGAAAGATCCCACATTTAACGACGAACACTGCAGGTGAGTACCTCAAATCGTGGTCCTTAATTTTAGTTATGCTCAAACTATCTATTTTCGGCAAGGTCAAAAGGAAAGCAGAGACGATGATAATTCTCCCCTGAAGATTAAAAATATTGCCTTTCTTGCAATGATACGCATGATCGTAACGCGCGCTGTATGGGCAGTTACCGAGAGTTGAAAAAAAGCAACAGGGAATAGAGGCCGAAATATTGTTAGCGAGTTTGAAGAGTAGCTTGAGGAGTTGGCCGACAATGGTAATGTTTGATGGGGATGGAAAACTCCTTTCATTATCCGACTATGAAGATAATCGGTAACAATTTTCAACCATAGGAGAAACAAAGCAGCGGGATTTGATGGCTTACCGATAAAAGTATTCAGATATGGAGGCAAAGAAATAGTAAAGTGAATGTATCAACTTATTCGCACGAGTAAAGCCAGGTTCTCCTTCACGTGATTTTGAAACTATTGATCCCACTTTGCCTAAAACTTTAAGCTGTAATTAATGTACCAGCCATCAAAGTAAAAGTATCTTAGGTCGCTACACTATGCTGGTGTTGATGTATATCTCCGGAAATTAATCTTGCACGCTTGAGGTATTCCTCTCCGGCTATACGAGTAAGTAAAAACCCATAAATCTTCTTAAAATAATGGCATAGAAACACTATCGATATTTTTGCATCGAGTATGTATTTTCCCTTCGATTTCGTTCCCTCGCGGCGCGTATTTTGATGAATCACATACAATCGATAATAAAGAGAATTTCACTGTACAGACTTTGAACTGAATACAAAGAACAATAATATTGCTAGGAAAAGAGAACTTTTTAACAAGTATTACTTTAGATTTAAAAAAACTCCTGAGACGCTCCTAAGTAAAAAAGTCGTCAAAAAAATATATAATTTCTGATTTGCTTATACCTTTTCCTTCTTTGAAGTCAAAGTAAGAGGATAAGTCTACTGTAACAAATTTATGGTATTTAATTTTAGGATAAAATATAATACAAATTCTCTTATCTGAAAAACTGTTCGGAGGGGGTGTACGATATAGTCCACCGACTTCGAGGATTTTCGGCGACAATGTTTATTTGTAGATACGAATATATGATATCAAATTTCATACTCTGAGATTTTTTGTTGTGACAAATTTATGACCCAAAACCTCAAATCTGATATATCGATTGTGGTTCCTAGTTTGGTTGAAATATCTAAAAAACCAGCGGATATGGATAAAACAACTCCACTCGACATTTTGACCCGATCGGTATACGTATCAAATTTATTATACCATTTCATGTACATGAAAGGTATAAAAAACTAAATAATTGGAAAATACCACAGCAAGGAAATTGCGTGCGACTTTCAGTGAAGGTCATAAAAATTAATGATGAAAACATAATATTCGCCACGTTATGGGCACATGCGATGAAATAATCTGTAGTGGTGGTATGAGTGGTAGAATGACCACAACCACAACTAAGATGCTGCTACCCAGATTAGGCCACTTATGCAAATATTTGAATCCTCACCTAGCCGCAAGGGTGTTAAGCTCACCACATCGACATGGCAATTGTATGTCTCTTTGTAACATTGTAGTTAAAAAAAATCTAAAATATTTTTGTCTACATTGTAAGTACAAGTTAACCTACATTTATTTTACTTACTCACATCTATACATATGGTGTACTCATATACACGTATGTGTGCTTGTTTATTGGCTAAGAGTGGTATTAGAGGTAAGCGTTCTGGTCGGGAAAGAGCTTGTTAATTTTAGCCAATTTGCTTGCAGCAACATAAACAAACATAAACAAAAGTAAATGGACATTGTTCTCATAAAATGGTACATTTGCCTGCGAAGGCAAACTAACACGCTCCTGAGACTTGCAAGGATAGCAGTCACAGTTATCGAATTATAGTATGAGCAAACAATATATATAAAATATATACGAATATATTACTTAAAATAAATACATATATATAGGTATATATAAGTAAAATAAAATATAAAAATATATTTGTGTACACCTAAGTAATATTTTATTTTGTACAAACGAGTGTGTTAGCCAATTGAAAGTCTTGCCAAATATTTAAACGCAAGTATAAGTACATATACGAGTATAGTGTTGAGAAAACAATTTCCCTTGCAATAAAATTAAATCCAAAAATTGTCATATCCAACATTCGGGATCCCATAAAAAAAACTTCGAGGTCGTAGATAATTTCGCCTATCTAGGAACCAGCATCAACATCATTAATAATGTCAGCCTTGATCAGAATCACTCTTGCCAACAGGTGCTACTTTGAACTGAGTAGACAATTGAAAAGTAAAGTCCTCTCTCGGCGAACGAAAACTAAACTCTACAAATCGCTCATCATACCGGTCCTACTACACGTATATGGCGCAGAAGCATGAACGATGTCAACATCTGATGTGTCAGCTCTAGGAGTCTTCGAGAGAAAAGTTTTGCGCATTGGCAACGGCGAATACCGCAGACGATGGAGCGATGAGCTGTATGAGTTATACGATAATATTGCCGTAGTTCAGCGTATGAAGAGACAGCGGCTACGCCGGCTAGGTTATATCGCCCGAAGGGATGAAATCACTCCAGCTTTGAAAGTATTCGATAAAGTACCCGCTCTTGGAAGCAGGGGAAGAGGAAGACCTCCACACCGTTGGAAAGAAAAAATAATAAAAACTTAAATAATAAAGTGCTGCTAGGAGAGGCAACAGGCGTGCTCTTTGTGGTACCTACAGTGGTTGTTAGTTAAGACCTAAAAACAACTACACATGTCCACAAAGAAAAGAACTACCGCATAAAAAGGAAGTAGCAAAAACTCTAGGTAAAGTGGGACCTGGCTCTATTCGGTATTTCCAACTGACACCCAGCAGCGAGAAAAAGGAATGAATGACGTTTTTATAAATTCGGCTAAAATCGCGCAAGCGGTGTGTACGCCAGTAAAGTGAAGGAGGAATCAAAAAAAAAATTTAATAAAATGATAAAAATTGGTTATGTGTAAAAGTTAATGGCATATGTAAATATTTCAGAGACTTTTGATGAACACAAACAAAAATCATATGACAAGATGAAGTAACGTAAAAGATATTTTTGCATATATATTAAGTTTTGTATATGAGTAAATGTAATTTTTTACAAACCTTTTATCTGTATGATGGAGCGTAACATTAAAAAAGGGCAGCCAAAGAGGCGAAAATTCGTATATGTACATATATATATGTGTGTATCTCTTGAGTAGCTCTTTGGTTGTGTGTTGTAAAATTTATTTGAAAAGAAGAAAGTGTAAAATGATTAATCCCAAATTCTGAAAATGTTGCTTTTTTTCACGTTGTTGCGGTTTTTTTCACGTTGGTGGCTGTAGTGCACGCGACCACCCCCAAAAAATCAAGTGATTTAAGCTTTTATTGAATGCGTACATTGTGGGTTTTCACGCTGCTGTTCTCATCCTCGTCACCCTCACCAAAACTTTAACTTTAACAAAACGCACTGTCCCACATTGATAAAGAGCGACAAAAGTGACGACGAAGTGCAGACATCAAGCGGTTAGTCAAGTGGAAAAGCAGAAGCGCTTCGCTGCCCAAATGGCAAACAACAGAGGGAGATAGAAGTCAGTTGATGAGTGTGTTTTTGTAGAAGCTGCGACCTAGACGATTGATACTGAATTGAGTTGTGAACGGGCGTATAATCTTCTCCTCTAGGTGTTTGTTGTGGTGTTGAAGGTCGTTGGAACAAGCATTGGATAGTGAGGAAAAAAATGTTATTAACGACAATGCTAGTATTGCAATTTGGGTGCTTAGAGTAAACAAAAAATTGTAATATATTTTGGTGGTGGCAAAATGTCTTTACTTGTGGCTTCCCAAAAATATCAACACAGGAAATAAAATAGTCTCAGTCTCGAAATAATTAAATCATTAAAATAAATATTATTTATGATTTACACAATTGCGATCTACAAGACATTCTTTACACATCTTTTGACTAATCACAGCAAACCTATCTAAAAAGCGGTGTCTAAGGAAGGTATCTCCGTCTGCTTTATACCGAATTTTCGCCATTTTTTAAATCAGAGCATGATAGGAATATAAAGGGTGAGCCACAGAATAGTGAACAATAATAACATGACAGCTTGACACGACTCACGTGTGATCTGCCAAAAAGGCTTATTCAAAAAAGGACCTCTACTAGGATCACCCGTTATGTACTTACTTTTGGACGCCACATTGTTTTTGTTGCTATCGCGAATTTTTTATTGAATATTTTAAGAAAACCAACTTTGAAGTTTCTTTTACCTCCTTTAGTTACTATTCTATTAACTTTCTGCTTTTCAGTGAAAGTTTAATAAAGAATTATAAGTGAAGGCCAATTATAAGTAAGTATAAGTGAGGGAATTTCGTATGCCACAGGGCAGACAAGTTAAGCATTTTCAAGAAGAGTGCGACTGTTGATTCAGGGAATAATTTTACGATACAATTAGCAAGTAGCCGAAAAATTTCGTAGAAAGCTCATTACATTTATTGGCGTAGCAACTTCAAACTACCATCTGCCTATCTCACTTAAGCGCCACCCGATAGGTTGGTGAATGGGTTTTCGCGGTTTAATATTGAATTCCCAATGTTGTAATGAGCTTCTCCTTGCCACTGCCACTTCCTAAGCATTTTACTCTTTACATAGTTCAACGATTTTATTCAAAATATATTTTTTCTTTCTTATTACTATTACTCATTACTATTGTTTTTATTCTTTGAACACTTTTATTGGTCCGGAACTGACAAATAATTTTTGCAATAATGGCGGAAGATGATAACGAAAAGTAGGTGCTGCCTGTGTGTATAAAATGAAGCTGGAAATTAAGTTGGAGCGTAAAATAAGAAAATAAGTCCTTTTATTTTTGTAATTATTATCAGTTTCTTTTCTTTGCTTGTTATGCTACTGCCGCAGAATTTTCGTACTTTCTTCGGTTGCGCTGTTGTTGTTGGGTGTTGGGAATGGCGCTGTGGCCAACAGTGAAATAAGGTGTGAAGAAAATTTTGAATTTCTGCCATTTTTTCAATCGTTCTTTGTTTTCTTCTTTATTATATATTTTTACTTTATATCTTTGTGGCATTGTATTTTACAACTTATCATCCCCCTACCATTTTCCACTTTTCTATTTTATAACTTTTTGTTGGTAGTGTTTTTGTTGCGGCTTTTATTGCTGTCTTTGCTAAGCTGCGCAATGAAAGGGATCTAAAACAGATTAAAAATGAAAACTACTGAACGACAATTGTTTTAGAAAAAATTTTGCAAGTAAGTGAAAAATTCCTGAACATTGTTTTTAGTGTGTTACAGAATAAAGAGTTCTCGGTTGTGGCAACGCACACTGAAATAATGTCACTCATACGCAATGTCGCACGTTGATTACCATATATGCAATCAATTATAATGTTTTCCTATGCGACGAATAAAATTGATTAGAAAAAATTTATGATTAACAAAAAACAGGATAGAAGATCTGTCTTCGGTCCCGAAGAAGTCTTTCTACCTTTCGGGAGCAACCCAAATTTATGGTATTTCATTTTAGAATTAAATATTAATTCTCATTAACTGAACAAATGAACAAAGCGTGATATTGTTTCAGCATACTCTCCTATATACAAATAAATATTGAAACTGAAAGCGATCGAAATAAGGGATTATATCATAAATATGTGACTTTTCCAAGCAGCTGTAAAGAAATACAAACTTGAATACTTTGCTCAAACCGTCCTATTGTTGCTATGAGAGATTCACCGAAACTCAGCTCGGAGCGACGCAGTCTATTAGTATATTTAGGGATCATATTATGTTCCTCCAGTCATGTTCTGAATTTCGGCTGATTTAAGGTGTTCAGCGTCGAGTCAGACATAAATCCAACTTAATGTATGTATTAATACATTTTTTTCCTATCGGTCTGCAAATTTTTTGTATTAAGGGTTTTTCCGTGGATTTTTATACATGATAACAACACTTAGTAATCCTTATTTAGACACTATTATTGAATGTATTAGGCAACTTAGGAGTAGAAGTTTAAAAAATTCTCATGGGATGGCTATCTCATTGGCTTGAGCTAGACATTGATCCGTCAGTAATTAAGAACAAATCTTTCAATTTCTTAATCATGTATCTCAATGTATTTCTGTGAGTCTATTCAAATAATTTTTATTATTTATTTATTTAAATCAATATTATTTTCATTTAGTATATAAAAAAACAGGTATTTAATTTCAGTTACAATTCGAAACTTTTATTTAGTTAAAAATATTACATATGAAAAATAGAAATTGACTTAATATCTTGTCCATCTCCGTTGCCGAAATTGTAGAAATTCTGTGAGGTAGAACTAGAAACCACTGAAGAATAGCTAATAAATCAACATAGGGTTCCTTATCTGCTCGCCCCGTGGAATGACTGCTCTCTGTAAGAATAAAAAAATTGGGTTATTTTAGTGTATAAATAGGTATTTATGTCATCGGTTCTTGAGTTAATTTAACAAAATAGTTCCAAAAATATTGCTGAATGTGTGATAATTTTTTTAAAATATAGTTATCTTCCAGCATTAGCGAAGTAGTACTTTGCAATACAACATTTCCTATTTTTTCTTGAGGTATTCAGTGTAACACTTACAACGTTTCGGTGTATCTCTTTTTCTCAAGTTCACTGTCGTTAATTACATCGCTATGGTTGAGATTGAAAAGAATACAAAATTCTGCGTAGCAACTGAAAATCATTCTCAAACCAGAAAAAGAGACCAAATAGAAAAACCATGTGTACTACTTCAGAACGTGCCATATATTATGAAGAAAAGTGTGAGAACGAATACTTTCAGGCTACAACAACTTATGGCTGACATGGAATAGATCAGCATGGAGGTCTTTGTGTGCCACCACTACTATGACAAGCTAAATGTACAAACACACAATGACATGGTTGAATTCCATTATTGACACTAGCATTAAATGAAAATATCAGCAAACATATGAAGGACAATGTTCACGCGCAGTGTGGCACCCAAGTCGCCAGTAATATACTGAGGTGAAAGAAGATCGTACTGTGTTTGTCAAGTATTGAACGGCTGGTGCACTTCTTATTACTTACTTTAATGCATTCAATAAAGGCCTGCTTTTGCTGTCGCAAGGATCAATTAGTTGACATTCAATCATTACATCATTCTGGAGAGTCCTCATGAGTTTAGATTGTTTGAGTTGCATATTACAGTGGAACACATCTGAAATGAGCTTAAAAATGAGGTTAGTTAATACTTATACAGAAAATGTATAAACAATTATATATGTATATATAAATAAATTCCCAAAAATCTCCCTAAAACTATATATGTACAAACGTTAGTTCGTTCATTTCCAGTTAAGTCGAAAATCACTACACTTCATTCAAAATTTTTTAAATGTCTTATTGTAGGCCGTATATTCTTTTATTATCTATCAACCGATATATAGCTGAACTATAATTCATATGGTGCAATCCGTCGAATATACCAAACAAAGTCACACAGACCGCTCTGTTGGAGCCCTCTCATATTTAGTAGTAAAAGAATGTATTTATTTTATTGGTATGAAAAATTATTTCTTACCGGAAGCCTTACTTATGTATCGCGAGCCCTTCACAAAATAATTTCCGTTGGTAAATTGACTACATTATATTTGCAAGTGAAACGTCCCAAGCCAATATTGACAATGACAATACATTTAACAATTTCCATAACACTTCAAATATTTCATTGCCGAATTTGGTATACACATATATATACATAACCGCTGAAGTAATTTTCGGCAGAAGTCATTGCATGCTTTGACAAATTATTTCATATACCCTAGTTTAACATTTAAGGGTAGCAGTTTTATGTGATCACTGGGCATAAGAGATTTCCTTATATATATATTGATATTTGACCGTTTGTACCATTAAGATTTTCAAGAACTGTTTATTACCTGGCAAGCCAATCTTCCCTAACTCTTTGCTCAGATTTAGCTCTTCTGTCCCACAGAACATTAAAAAAAGGCTATTTTGTTTAGCCTTTTTGTTGTTCAAGAAAACTCACATTATTTAGGTTCATTATAAATACTTGAATATATTCATAATCTCGTGTATGGTGGCATATTCTCTATCCTGGCTGTAGATAAATGCGAAATCCCTGTTAAGCCCATTTAATTTCCATTATGTATATACATATGTATATAAATACATATATGTATACGTTTAAAGGAATTAATAAATTAGCGTAATTCGTTTGGATCATACTTTGGACCTTTCATCTGTTTTACCTGGTCACACAATAGATGAAGAGTTGACAGGATTGCTAAGCCTTTCTAGATATCTAGAAGTAAATATCTTAATTTCGTCTTTAATACTTGAAATATTTAAATCTTTATGTACTGTGTTGTTTGGAACAAACGAAGGAGAATTCAAGATCTGCCTAAGAGTTTTGTTCCGATGCCGCTATAGAATATCAACATTTGACTTGCTACAAGTACACCAGAGTTGGATGACATTCGTCCTAATAGAAACGTCTACAAAAAATATTTAGCCTTAAAACCAGTTCCTTAGCTTGTGTCCTTCTAGTTAGCCATTGCAGTGTTTTAATCGATTTATTTAATACAGCTCAGCTTATTTGGACCCTATTGCTGATTCTGATTGTACAACAAACATTTTACTGCTCATTGCAAGCCCATTTTGGAAACTCGGTTTCAGCAGCTATGGAAATTATAACAACAATGTGAACTGTTAAACAGTCAAACAGAGTGAAAGCAGCAGCAGCAGTACAAACGAAGTGAATTATACTTTAGCAGCTACTAACAAATGCACACATATGGAACTGCTTCTGCCTGCCGTTATGCCCAAAACGCTTAAAATCTGCTATCTGTAGCTTTTCAAAAGCAGTTTTACTTCTCTCTTCTGCATCAGTCAAACTAAAGGCTTCAGTCCTCAATTTCTATTCTTTAGACATTCACGATCACCCACCCCCATTGTGTTTATTTCGATATCGTTGAATTTTTTTTAGCTATATTTTATTATTACAGTCTGCTCAATAAATTATACAAAATCTTGGGTTTTAGTTGTTTATTTTGGTTTTCAGTTTTGTCGTCTTCTATTAATGCTCTTTCTGTAGTTAGAATTGCCTTTAGATGACCTCCGCTATTTTTAGTTATATGCTTGCTCTTGTAGTGTTGTTGCTTTGATTTGGATTACACATTTATTTGAGTCTTGACGAATATAATGTGATAAGACTGTATTTTGAGCACTCCGCCTGTTCGTGCTATGCTACTAGTGCCTCAATTACACTGTTGTCGTTACCACAATTATTACCTTCCGATTTGGTATTTATCTTCAAGTGCTGTTGGTACATTCCATTGTTGTTTATGGTTGTAGTTGGGTGAAGTGCTTGATGAAATTTATGTTGACTGTGTGGATTTATTTTCCCCATTGCACGACACAGTGGTAAAATGAACTCTACTCGCAATATTTCGCATATTTCAGTGGCTGTTGGCAATAATATTTCTGCCTTTTATATTACGGTCTTCTGTTTTACTTTGATTAGTGATTCTAGTCTTACTGCAATGTATATACATGTGAAAATAAGTCCCAAAATAGCGAGTAGACCGATGGCTTAATGTAATGGGCACAAATTTTGAGTTAAGCCATGCGAATAGGTAGAGATTCCAAAACTTAAATCTTCAAAACGCCCACACAGACACAGTTGATGCAGTTTCTAATTAGAGAGACCAGCGCATTTAGATCTGAAAATCCGTTGTGATACCGCTGTGGTGAATTTTCCTCCTTTTCAGATACGAATCGACAGCCAAGCAGTCAAATAAGTGTTGTTTTAAGGCTAGATAGTAGAAGAGGTAGTACTTGACAGACCCTTTACTGCATTATATATCCGATATTCTTGCTTGGTGATAGAATAAAAAATAAAATTATAATAAAGTAAAATTTAAAGCAAAAATAATGACGTGAAAATAAATATGGATACAATAACAATTATGGTAACTGCGATTTTTATATTTTACAAGACCAAGATGTTATATTATTTTCCAGTTGGAATGCCATTCATTTATAACTTCATAATATTATACTTATGTATTCGTATATAAATGCTTATAGAAAACTTTTCTTACTGGCAACTGCAATAATTTCACAAGCTCAAAAATTGTGCCTATAAATTATTTAGTAAATTTTATTGGCATGAAATGTTGCTAAAAAGGATAAAGCTACCCTGCAGAGAAAACCCAACTAGTATTCAAAAATTGTAGTTAAATACCACTATTTTGAAGATAAATTTACATTAGTTTGCTATTTGTGTAGCAGTTCACCAGTGATTGGAATAATAATAATAATTTCCATCACCCTCTATTGTTGTTGAATCTAGCACGTTACTGCTAACTTCCATTCTTAGTTACTTTTCCACTAAGCAAAATGACGTTAATCGTTTCATTGTCAAGTAAAGAGAAACATAAGCGCGTTTTCTCAAAAGAGTTGGTCTCTAGTTAATTTCCGAAGTTTTTCTACAACTTTCTTAAATCTACCAGAATGCACACACAAAATTTATATTAAAATCGGTTTTCCGGTTTGGAATATCTGTGGTAAACTAGTTCTCAACTGGTATTAAACAACCAGTATTTTAACTGGTATTAAACTTGTATAAAGTTGATTCATAGCTGAACAATGTACAGTTCGTAGGGCATCGTCGTGTTAAAAATACTAATAATAGGTGTTTGCTTGGGAAATAGATGAAAGATGAAGTAGTTAGTGCAAAAATGCATACCAGTTGGATTCTAGTTTACAACTAGTATTTTTCCTGCAGGGAAGCTTAGTAGACTATGCAACAAATATTTCTATAAGCCATTTAAGCTTTCCGTACTGTCTTTACAACAACTGTGTACATGTATCTAAGTTTACTTGCACATTTTGGCGTATATACAATTGTTATAATTTAGCTATTGGTGTAGGCAGACAGTGAAGATTTTACCGCCAAGAGATACTAAAATTTCCAAGAATTTAATTGTATATATATTTACATTTTATATAAATTAAACTGCAGGATTACTAATATGTCTATGTAGCTGGCATACAATATAATGAATAGTTATATTCCACATTGTTTTTAATTTTATTCAAAGCTACTAATTTTTTTTTGAAATTATTGTGTGTATTTATTTGTTATTTTTATACATTTCCAATTATTTTTGTAGAAAATCTATATTTATGCCTTAAGCACTTAAGCAATTTTTGTGAATAGAATTTTATATTTTTTTTAAGTTTTTGTTGTAGGTGAATTCAAATCTGAGATATTCTATGTTTAAGCCATGAAAAATAGTTACAATCGAATTTTGGCTAGAATTTCTTTCGGAAACTTTTTTTTTATCATAAGTGAAGATATGCCAAAGAACGAAATTAAAATTTTTTAAAAATAAATAAATAATTTGAATTTTGTTTTTTATTTTTTTGTTATATTATATAACTGTTATTTTATCTTGCTCGCAAATTAAATTTTTAATGACTAAAATTCAAACAACTTACTGAAGTTGTTCTCCATCTGAATACATACTTTATTCATTTTTTATTAAAGTTTGGGTTTTAAGTATTTGAAAATGAGCATACAGTTTAAAAATGTCAAAATCAGAATGGTTTAAAAAACGTAGTATTCCTTTATATCATATACACTAGAACTAAAACTTCTTTTCAGTTATTAATCATGATTTTAAATTTTTGTTTTTTTTTTATTCCTTGTTTTCATTATTGTTTGCAGTAATTGTAGTTCGAAGTCCGAAATAACAGGTGGATGCATAAGAACCTCTCAACCAAGCTCTCGGAGCTTCTGGCGAATCACTATCGATTTATTTGGTTTGGCGTTATCCTGATGAAACGCAAATCTTCCCCGTTGGCCAAAAATGAGTGCTTCTGGTGGATCACAATGGATGATCCCTTACCAGTCTCTCTTAGACCACGACCGTTTCCATTTGACATTCCACCGTTTTATACCAGTTCATATATACCAGTTAAAATATATTAAAACGCACATTTGTTTATCCTTACTTGATATTTGGTACACTATTTCTTTCTAGGAAGTGGATCAGATACGGAACTGTTTATATTTTTTACAATTGAAAAATTGGTTGGCAAAATGAAAGTTCATATACTAGAATTTGTGTGAACTAGTCCAGATTTTAACGAAAAATACTAGTATAATTCTGGTTTACAACGAACTAGTAAAATTTCGCTTGTAAGGTTACTGCATATTTTGCACTTGAATTTATATCTGCATCCATATAAAGTCCAGCTTTTTGACGTTTATTTACAAAATTCCAAAATGGATAACCCTGTATAAGTGTATTTGAATAAATTTAGCATATTCATGTAAATTTATTAATGTATATACATAGGGATGAATGCTTGTACACGGCCAAGCTGTGCTTTCTTTTCGTTTCCTCACACAAATAGCTGCTAGCCATGAATGACAAACTGATCTTCTGTTTGTAAAGCAAATATTTATTTATTTCCTTAATAAAAATTACATATTATTTATTTAAAATAATCACCTTTCAGCTGGATTGAATGCAGAAATTCTTTGGCTAAGCTCTGTAAGCTGTTTTAAATATTAAATATTTTCGAATTGAATTACTTTGGATTTTTTGATGGCATGACTTTTTGCTAGCAAAGAATTTTCGTTAGACGTGTTAGGAAGATTATACGCACAAATAAGATATTTGTAGCAAACTTTTTAAGTTGTTTTATTTAGTAAATGTTCATTTAATATAGAACAGATTAACTTACTAATCTGTTGAGGCAAGAAAATTCTGCATATTTATTTTCTAAATAAAATTTGAAGACTTATCCCTCAATGGCAGGCTAAAATGGTTCAAATTGTGTTGTAAAAATGAGTGACTTATTTGAATTGTAGGTTCAAAATAAATTATCTACAATCACTAGGAATTTTAAGTGAGAAGTGGACTCGTCTTCATAATTTGTTTATTTTATTTAATTTCTTTTTTTTTCATACAAAACTATTGTAGCTCCAAGGAAATAATTTTGTACAAATAAAAAAAAGCTTCACAGTGAGCAATTTAAAGCAAAATTTTGCTTATGTACTTTGTATTAATTATCCTTCGCCTTTCTGTACTTTCTCAAGTCTGCTTCTATGAATATAAATACTTCGACCTACGCACCATTTAACACGCGACTAACAACCTTGCTGCACTAGATATTCTTAAGGCCATTTCGTGAGAGTGCGGGTGCGAGTGTGGATGGGGGTGCAGTGTGCTCATAAGTTTCGTCTGAGTTTGAGTGAAAACCCATTTAATTAATTTAAAATTGCACTCACTTATACCAAATCCAATGCAAATTGCGAAACGCCCTCAAACTGCTTTCAAGCTTAAACAAACCAAGCACTTTGACGAGGGTGAAGGGATCAGGTGATTCTATGTCAGTAGCAGTAACGAATTTGAAGGGACAGATGCATGTAACATAGTACTCGACAACTTAATGTTTCGCGAGCGAAAAAGTGCTAAAGTGTATAAAGTTGAGAGATGACACAGTGCACTAAAGTTTAAGAGTGTATGAAGTTTTAATACATATATATAAATATATATATATATATATGTATACTTGAGACATAATGTTCGACATGTGTAGGCATTTGTTGACATACAATTTAAATTTGATGAGAAGTGTTGGAGAAGTGCAAATGTGTCGACATCTGTAATTATGCAATTATTCTCTATTCCACTATTGCGAGTTTAGGAAAGACAGTGCGGGTGTTGCCCACGATCAACTGATTTTATGTTACGTTTTATTGGCTTATTTTTCTACTACAACTGTGCAACTACGACTTTATTGCTAACAACCAGTCTGTAACACTTTGCATATAATTTGCGTGGCAGCAATTCTTTGAACTTCTCTTTCCGTTTGTCTTATTGCTTTATTCAATTAGTGGATTATAAAATGTTGCAGAATTGTAAAAATACAATTAAATGCAGCAGTAGTAGTAAAGAATCTAAATAATAATCCAAAGGAAGTATAAAGCGCAAAGGGAAATGAAAGTGCCAACCCGCTGCTGCTCTCGAGCACAGACACAAACCGAGAAACACTTAACTGACCGTTGCCCTAACGGTTCACGCAAACATCTCTGTTGAACAAAAAAGACTACGACGTCAGGGCGATGACGGGTGTTAATGAGCGGCGGTGACAGTGCTATGCAAAACGTTGTACCATAAGGGCTTACAGTCGAAAATGAAGTGGATATTTTTTTTTTCGTTCGTACTTAAATATTTTTCTTCGTTTTGCACATTCTTTTCTAACGAATTTTTTTTTTTTTCTAAGACGTTTTTTCTTCTTAAATTTCTTTGTAGCCTATGAACTTGCAGCTGCGAAATCAAATTATAAAGGGAAAGCTGAATTGTCGGGGGTGTTGCTACAAAAATGACCTTGATAAGATGCGAAAAATGTTTCTAATGGATCAATTAAATTAGAAAAAAAGTTGTAGGTCAATTGATGTCATTGGGCTTAAAGGAAATACAAAAATTAGTAGGAAGCAGTTTGGCCACATTTGACCTACGAACGCACGGAATGGTGATTCATTGGTAATAAAAAAACAACAAGAAATTCTATTCATAAGTTTGAGCGAAAGTGACATTATATTTTTATCTATATACATTAAGATCAGAAAGTTTCTGGAAATAATTTTTTTTCGTGGTTTAGCTCATCATGAATTCGTTCCAACGGAACAGATGGTTAATAAAGAATACTATTTGAGCGTTTTGGGTCGTTTGTGCGAAAATATCCATCGTAAATCGGAGCCGGAGTTGTGGGCCAACAATTTCAGGAAAATTTCATGACGATAATACGCATTACCACCGAGCCGTAGTTGTAAACGATTTTAAGACCAAAAACTCGTACAATACCATCGATCAACTCAAGGTACCACTCCGTGGAACCCGTTTCGACTCGTTTGAGATCGTAAAAGAAAACTTGCAGAGGTCGACTGATTTCAACAGCTGCTGCAAATAAACTGGTTGACAGATCGCGCTCATTTTTGGCCTGCTAATGAAGGACAGTTCTACCAACTTAACAAAAAAAAAAGTGCTGAAAAACACTGCCTAAATCATTGATAGTAGAGATTTCAAACTTAAGAAATATGTTCTGCGTATGATGTAAGCATCGGACAAGAAATTATTTTCTAAAATGTTGACCTGGAACCGATCTCTTCGGAAAAATCGAGATTATTTTTAAATCGCGATATTAATGAAATTTGATACACAGGTTTCTCTGTGCCTAAATTGATCTGGACCGATCTATTCGAAAAATTTGTATATATCTTTTGATTTACATGAAATTGTTGCAGTAGTAGGTTTTGGACCAAATAACAATTGAGAAGACCTTTTTTTCCGAAAAGTGGGCCTGGGACCGATCTGCTCAAAAAAATTAAATTTATTTTTAAATCGTTTAATTTACATGAAATTTGGTTAACAGGTAACTCTTTGTATGAATTGATATAGTGGAGATATTTTATCCAGGTAAGTGGATCCAGTACCGATCTATTCGATAAATTTTGATTTACATAAAGATAGTAGCTTTGGGCCCAAATTACCATTAGGAGCGCTTTTTCCTCCGGGAAGTGAGCCGGGAATCGATTCAATTGCTTTGCTTAATATGTGGGACGTGTACATTGTATAATAATTTATAAGTTATAAAAAACTAATAGTAAAATAAAAACCTATTTATTCTTATTAGAATAATCCGAAAATTTCATGTGGACGAAGTTGCGGACAAACTCTAGTCTCTTAAAAAAATCTCTGCAATTTTTTGACTCAACCGACGTAGACACCAACTACGGCGAAATAAACCATAGTAGCCATACGATAGGTATCTTTCAATTTGTCCAACAGGCTCTTTAACTTTCTTGAGCGAAAGAAATTTCTCTCCAAAACACTTTGTGTCGACAGTTTTGTGCCCCGAAGTAGACTTGAATGAAAAGCTTGTAGAACTTTATTTTTTTTTCGTCTACGAAGAGATTATGTTGGTAATTCCTTCTCTTTAGAATGCTTTATTATAAATCTGGAGACACACCGATAACTTTTCTTCAGTTCCTTTACGGTGGGCTTTAATGTTTGATTCAATACTCCAAGTAGGACCTTATAATCGATGTTAAGTATATATTTCCATCGATAATTGGCGCCAATTGCCTGATTTTTATTGATTGGATGAAGTATATCAAAACTCCAATCGTCGGACGAATGGTTGACTATCTTCTGATGCATGAGGGTTTTTCTTCGTTATATTTTTGAATAGCTCAGACGCTTAGCCATCGGCTCCACTCGCAGCTACCATTTGGGCTTCATCAAATTCGTATGATAGAACATCTATACCATCTCCATTGAATGGAGTTTCGGTCTCGTTATCTCTTATGAAATTCAGTTTCACTACAGTTAAGCTGGATGAAGAAGTGTTTCATCCAAATATATTCTGAACGTTAGTTATCAGAACCTCTTAATGTTGACACAAGAAAAGGCTCCGATCATGAAGCAATTTAAAAGAGGCATCACCATCCACCATGGAACGGCTACCCACATTGTGCGAGTTCTTCTTTCCATATTGTCGAAATTCAATAGTTTCGTTAGCAACAGTAGAAAATTAATGTTCAATACATATTCATGATGAATACACAAACGAATATGTGATGTTGCTACGCTGGAAATCTTTGTTATTGTTGTTTAATTTTTCTTTCGTCGTTCTTCAGTATCATTAACGGATTTTTTAATTTATTTTTTGTGGTTTATTTTATTTTTTATTTTTATTTTTATTTTTATTTTATTTTGCGTTTCAACACTTCACTTCTGTTGGCTGACACTGATTTATTGCTGTTTGGAAAAGGAATTTTGCTGCCTCAACATTTTTACGGTAATTTACGTTGCATTGCAGTCTGAGATGGTAGAGGAAGCCGACACTATTATGAAAGCGTGGTAATGATTTGTTTTGTTTTGATACAACATTTTTTATATTTATATATGTATTTATGTGTAGCCTCAATTCAGTTTTTAATGTTCTTATGCTTTTGAGTTCAAAAAAAGCAAATATCAATCAAAGTTTCGTTCTACTTTAAAAAAACTTGGTATGATTTGAGATTAATGGACTGACTTTTAATAAAAAAGAAATGTAATTAGAGAGAAATATCTAAAGCATCTAATACACGGAAGTTATATGTGAATCATACATTTCGGCTTGTTTTGAACAATAATAGTTACAATGCAACCATGCAAAAGATCGTTCAAATATCCAATATATTCGAATATCTCAATGTAAAAGTTAATATCTCAGACAATTTGTATATACAATAGTTAAATAACATACATATATACCATTCAGAACTGCATTTTTTTAATTTTTTATTTTTATTTATTTTTTTTATTTTTTTTAACTTATTTTAATTTATTTTAATTCATTTTCTTTTCTTTTATTTTGTTTATATTTTTGTTTTAATTATTTTACTTAAATTTATTTTAGCTATTTTAATAAATTTTATAATACAACATATTATTTTAGTTAATTTTATATAATTCTAATTCTTTTACTTTACTTTATACCATTTTATTTTTTATTTTCTTTTATTATTATCTACAGTTTCTACTTTATTTTATTAATTTTTTTGTTTTATTTTGTATTATTTAATTTTATGTTATATTATTTTATTTTATGTTTTTTCGATTTTGTTTTATTTTCACTTAATTAATTTAATTTCAATTTTATATTTCGTTTTATTTGTTTTTTTTTTTATTGTAACCTTTTTTATATTATTTTATTTTTTTTATGTTATTTGATTTTATGTTATATTATTTTATTTGATCTTTTTTTACATAATTTTATTTTTGTTTATAAGTTTAGTTTAATTTTATTATTTCGTTCTATTTTTTTATTTTATTTTACTTTTTTGTGTTATGTTATATCACCTTTTTTAAGTTATATTATTTTATTTTATCTTATATTATTATATTTGATGTTTCTTTATTTATTTTTATTATAATATTTTATTTTATTTACTTTACTTTTATTGTTATATTATTTTATTTTAAGTAAAATTTTTTTTGATTTTACTTTGTTTTAATTTACATTTTGTTGTTTTGTTTTATTTGTTTTATTTTATTTGATTTGATTTTTTATGCTATTTTATTTCATTTCGTTTATTTTTTTTCAATTACAATACATTTAAGTTTTTTAATATTATTTCCTTTTCGTTTAATTTATTTTATTTTATTTAATTTTTATTTTTTTTGTTTTGTTTGTTTTATGATATTTTGCTTTATTTTATTTTTCTTAATTTACTTATTTTATTGTATTTTATTTCATGATATTTTATTTATTTAAATTTCGTTTTATCTTATTTCATAAATTATAAATTGTGAAATTTTTTTTTACAGTTGTAAAATAGTAAAATACATATGCCAGATATATGGTATATATACACGTATATGGTATACAAGTATATTTGTTTGCAAAATTTGTTAGTTGTTTTTGAAGATATGCACACTTCTCCCGCAGATTCACATTACAATTATTGGTTTGCATAACATAGCGTGTCCGTCCTGTTCGATACACAGGGATGTAGCAAACACACACGTGTTTTTTGGTGTTTTGGTAGTGACAATCCGCTCATAAAGTGCTTATAGCAAAATAAAAAGATATATAATTGCAATGAAATGAAAATAAAAAATTCAAAATAAATAAAAAAACTCACTTTTAAGAAAGTTTACCCCTTTTTAACGCTTACATTTTATAACTATTTTTCTAGTAAGCTTATCACTTCCACCTTTTTGACGTTTTGATTATTCAGCTCAACATTATTATATTTGCATTAAGGAATACACTGCAATGAGATTAAAATAATTATATGATTTAAGGTACGTTGCCCGTACAAGTGTGGCTTCTTACGTGGATTCATCCGTTACAGTAGGCGTTCTAATGAGTACTAAAAATACAGTACAAATTCAACGTATCTTAAACCCTGAAATACTATGCCGAACCATTCCTATTAGTAAACATTGACTTCACTGTGTTGTTCGTATGTGCTTTTGCTTGCCTATATTTGATCGGTAGTTGGCTGTTGTGTTTGATTGCAGCACTACTCATTAATTTGTTTGTCATCGCGACCCAGTGTGCCGAAAGCAGCTGAGCGTTAAAACATTGTCGAAACAAACGAGCTTATTACTCAGCTCAAAACATCTCTAATTTTCCAGTAAGTACGAGCTTCGCCATTCTCGCTCATATTTGAGCAAACAGTTACACATTTTAATGCTTCTTCTACTTCTTCTCTTTCGCTCACCATTCATATTTCGTGATTTGTAACATTGACGGTGTGGAATTTGAGAGTGTAACATGGTCACGCTTTTCATTTATACGCTCTCACTCACACATACTTTTTAGATATTTGTAAATGTTCAATTATTGGCCGCATGAACATCCAGGCGAAGGACTAAAGAAAATTAAAGAAGAGAGCGTAGGTATACTTTTGTGAGAAAGCATGTATTTATAATCCATTCCCGAAAAAGCTCTCCGCTCCACTGCATGTGAACAATTTATGTACTCGTAAGAATGATACAGATTCCATACAACTGACGTGTGCTAAAAGTAAACTCAACTCTTTACTTGGCTCAAATAGTTATTCGCTCTCATTTTTAATGCCTGAACTGCTAACTGACTCTACTTAGCAGTGGAATTCTGCTTTGTTACTACTGCAAGGATAATTGACCTAGAAACGGCTTTCAAGTTTACGCCTTTATTATTTGTTGTTATGAATATAAAATTAAAGTAAGATAACCCAAAATTTTTATATTCCTTTTTTAATCTTTCATATTGTTCTACTTATGCCGATAGCGTTTTCTTTGTAAATTTTTTTTTCCTTTCCATCGTTCCTTTTCCACTTTGATTTTATAAGTAGTAATTAATCAGCATTTCTTATTCTAAAATTCAATGAAGATTTGAAACAAGGAAAGGACTTTATACTTGTAAGTAACGAACATTTTAATACTAAGACTATTTAGGAAGCATTTCGATACATATTTATTAGGTACCGGTGTAATATTTTCGGAATTACAAGGGTTTTAGGGCAAGCCAAAAAATTTACATAGATTTTTCTCTTTATAAGGTCGTCAACACACACCTTTTCTGTAATCATTTAAAAATTTACATTTAAAAACAGAGTTTCGCAGTGCCAGTAAGAAAACATACCATTTATGATTATGTTAACATTTTCTGCTAATCCTGAATCGTGGATGGTTGGTTCTGACCAACTAACATTATATGGTTACTAGATTTATGTTTAACAGCGCTTTATACTCAAGTAGAGTACTTTAACCTATCTCTGCTCCGATTGCTCTCAATGTTATTGAAAATAAATACTAGGATATTTTTGCATTCTAGAACATTATGTTAGCATTAATAACAGTTCTGTATGAAAGTCATTTTAAAATTTGACTGCATACTTTATGTTAAGGTCACATTTTATATACAAAATATTATTAATTTTTCTTCTGGCAATCGGGTTGTCTCCTTCGATGTGGTTCTTCTATGTGGTTCTAATGTATACAATTCGATATGTTATTAAGTTTTTTTTACGCCTAAGTTCTTGGTAACAGTCCTCAAGGGTCAAATTTAGGGAATACAGTAGCTGAAGCATGATTATGCAGACACCTTTGGATCTTATAACTTTCCACCCCAACCTGACAATCTATACACTTGACTTATTTTTCATTAAAAATATAAAATAAAAATACAAATATATAGAACAATTTTATATATTTAAAATAATGAACAAATGTGAAAATGGTGATAATAAATATTTTACAATTAATCCTTCTGTGAACTTAATATAGATATCAGCCAAGTATCTAATGACACCATAAGAGCTTAGTCTTATTTACTTATTTAAAATAGTTTTGAACTAAAAGACCAAACCTTTATGGAAACGGATTGCTTAGCAACTGCACAACGCTATGACATTGTTAAAATCTACTACAAAAAGAGTGATTCAAACGTGGCCACATTTCGCCCTTCCAGAAGAGATTATAAAGCACATAATCGTCCGACTACTCAAGTAATTATATTAAATTTTAAAGAAGAAAGGACTGGATCAGATACAGACATTGTAAGACCTGTACATATCGTTTTACCTTGATTATAGCTCTTGCAAGTGAAAGTATAACCGAAGAGCTAGTACTTCATTGCGGCACATTATGGCGTACTCTGTCTCTTGGACATTTCTCCATCGAGGGTTACGTAATTAAACAAAATTTCCCCATTCGGTGCTTTGAAAATTCATTGCCTGGTGACTCCTTGGTCCGGAGGTATTATTGGAGCTTACTTCTTTGAAAACGTCGACGATGGAATTCGGTCGTATTATAACTATCTTTTTTGCCTGCAATTGAAAAGCAAAAATTCTACAATAAGTGATTTCAACAATATGGTACCATATGCCACAAACACGAACGGGTATGGCCTCATTGTGAGAGAAATTTGCCGGCCGCGTAAACTCTCGACTTGGTGTCAATTAGCCACCGAGAACATTTCATTTGACACCATTGGATTTTTTTTGTGGTTCAACGCGAAAGACTCAGTTTATGCGAATATACCTTTAACTCTAGGGTATCAGAAAACCAACATACATAAAGTTATGGCTAAGCTACCGCCGAACTTGTGCCAAAAGGTGGTCGAAAGTAACCTCAAATGGATTGAGGTTTGGCAAGATTCGCGAGGCTTTCATATGAATAATGTAGTATTTCATATATATTGCCTTAGTTAAGACTTTATAACTGAAAAGAAATTTCATGAAATCCATTTATTTGCGCTTTTATTCGAAACCGAAAAATAGATAACGCTGAGTGATGTACAATTTTTACAGTAAATTTTTTTGAAGAGAGTGGAAAGGAAATAAATTTGCAAATAAGTTTTTAAATTTGCTTAAATGGATGCAGACATACATACAATTTCCTTTTAATTTCTATTTACCTACATTCAACGCAAAAATAAAATAAATATATAAAGTAAATGAATAAAGCAACAACAACAAATAGTAAACTTTTTGGCAGTTCCCAATTTCAATTCGATTCATTTATTGATTTTGAATAAATTTTAAGTGAGCACCCACTCGAACTGACCCAAAAAAAAAATTTGTAGAAAAAGTTATTTATGCAATTTCATTTAGGACACTATGAGAGTGAGTGGCTCTGTGAGTGTGTGCAATTTAAGTGAAAGTAACTTCTTTGTTGTTATTACTTTGGTGGTTGGCTGGGTGGTTGATTGGAAGAAGAGGTTGAGGTTCTGACCGAAAGCGGTAGGGTAAATTCATTATGCTTCCCACATAACCTAACAAATATTTCGGCGAAACCTGGTCGTGTGCCTGCCCCGCAATAATACCCATCAGTATTAAAATGGATATGTTGACCGTTTCCGGCGAGCATGCCTTCATTCTTCATTCTTCTCTACTAGGGAAGAAGTAGGTGTCATCTGCCATGCGGAACTTTGAAGAGGCTTGCTGATAGCTTATATATAATATTAATTAGCCTATTAGCCAGGTTAACTTCTAGAGCCTTTTTTGAGGTAGTTCTCATCGTCAAAGGTTCAATGTAGTACAACCTTTCCTGAGTCGGTCTGACTCGACAAATTCCATGGACATTTGGGCAAAGGCATTTGGCCTTCCACATCGTGGAGCATCTCTTACATCAAAATTACCGGAACGAAATCAATGAAACCAGTATTATGCATGATTGTTTGTTAAATTATCAAGACCATAAACACAAACTGCCTAATTAGCATTTTGGACTTTATCGAAGTAAAGTTGTAGAATTTTGTTATTATTTTTCTTTTGCAAAAATAAAGGATTACGTCTATAAGTAATATCTATATATGTACATAGCACAAGTACTCAAAAAATCGTATCTTTCTTATTGGAAAAACTTATATTTATTACAATGCTTTATTATATTTCCATTTGTTGTGTGAACTTGACTGATTTTTTTTGTTTTTAATTAAATTTCTTTGCATACAATTTGGGGTAAACTTTATCACGCTGCAGGAGTTATGCATTTTTATGAAAATTATATAAATGTACGTAAGTGTAGAAACTTTTGTCACCTTTTCTTTTCACCGTAGCTTTTGGAATTTTTGTGTTCAGAAAATACAAATCCATCAAATGCCATTAGGTGTTGTTTATATATTTACAAAAGAAAAAGGAGAAAATATTGTAATAAAAGATTGGCTGACACATGCCAAAGAGCAAAAGTTTTTGTTTATTGAGAATCGAACAAAGAATTTAGAAGTACTAGTGTAGGTATACTCACTGAAAAAGTGTTTTTGTAGGTTAGAACTAAAGGACAAGAACACATAAATATGTACATACATATCATATATACTAGTACATTTAGGAAATATTTTCAGTATTGTTTAGTTTTCCGAAACGATAAGCCAGCAATTAAAATGTATGGCCATAAATTCATATGCTGTATGACATTTATAGGCACAAGGCAATAAAAATTAAAGTACAAACAGATGTCCATATACACATATTCATGATATGAATATTGACACTTGATGCCCTTACAACAACATAAGGGTTGTTGCATATGCATCTATGTATACTAATGTTCTTATCATGAATGTGTAAAGCAATAAAACTAAAACATAAGATAAGATTATCCATTCGTGGGTAATCTTCTAATGTAAAATATTTAACATACTTAAGTACACATATACATCTATGTATACTGATGAGCAATAAAACTAAAACATAAGATAAGATTATCTATTCGTGGGTGATCATATCATATTTCATATTACAAATTTATATAAATAAACGCTCCACAGATTGTGGAGTCAGTTATACTTAAACCTAGTCATAAGAAAGTGCTTATTGTTCTTATTTAGTGTTTTTTCAGATACAACCATTGGTGACCCCTGGTAAGAATACGTTTTAAATATTTTTAATATTTTTAAAATAAAAATTTAAAAAAATAACAATAAAAATATTTTTAATTATTAACAACTTAAAATAAAAAAAAATAAAAAAGTAAAATAATAATAATTATTGCTAAAAATTAAAAAAAAAAAAATTTTCTAAAAATGGAACAAGTAATTTTCGAACAGCAGGCCATTGGAAGTGAAATTGAGAGCTTACATAACGCGTTAGTAAGCCTCAAAGCAACTCCAGTGACCAGGGAACAGGTTAACGACTGGGGAAAACGTATAACTCACCTGTCCCACCAGCTGGAAAATAATGATCGGGAATTAGGGCAACCGTCGGCAACAATGTCACGGAACCCGTATTATACGGAAAAATATGCTCCAAAAGTTAGGGAGCTAATTAAATTGAGTCAGGAGATGTTAAAATCCCTGCAAATAAAATATATTGAAAAGTTAACTATGAAGGATAGTGAAAATAAGAATTCTGTTCTCCAAATAAAATTCGAATTCGCCGTAAGTGATTTGGAAGAAAACTTTGAAGCTCTTCTTGCTGGAACTGGGAATCTAGAAGAAGTAAATAAGTGTTCAGATCTGGCGAAAGAATTGTTTTTAAAATATATTGAAGTTCATGCAGAAGATGAACTAACAAGTAAATTTAGGCAATTGAGGAAAAACTTAAACTCAATGCCAAATAAAAGTAAAAATGAATATAAAGTGGAAGAAAAAATAAGAGGAAGACCCCTCAATCTTCCACAAATTGATATTCCTTGTTTCGAAGGGGACTATACTAAATGGAATATGTTCAAGGAACTATTTCATGAATTAGTGGATTCTGAAAATATATCCACAGTGCAAAAAATGTGCATTTTAAAATCAAAATTAAAAGGATATGCGTCCACATTAATTGAAAATCTTCCATCTTCGGAAGAAAATTACTCAGTCGCATGGAATTTGCTAAAAATCAACTTTGATAATAAGCGAGCTTTAACAAACATTTATTTCAAAAATTTAGTAGATGCTCCCTTTACAAATTCCACAGCTGCTAGTGTGAAAAAATTAAAAGAAGTTATCGAAGAAAGTATTCAAGCTCTAAAGGCGACAAATTTATCGTTAGAAGAAATACTTCAAGCGTTACTGAATTTTCTGCTTGTGAGAAAACTTGACGACTCTCTCAGAACAAAATATGAATCTTCTTTAAAAGACTCCAAAGAATTACCGAGGTTAGATTCATTAACACAATTTCTCGGAAAAGAATTTTTTGCATTAGAAGCAAAACAAAGTGAATACAGAATACAAAAAGCTGTAAATATTCAAAAAAAAGGTAATATTTCAGTAGCACCAAATTGTATTATGAACTGCGGAATGCAGCACTATTTAAATCAGTGTAAGAAATTTCAAGGTTTATCCATAAAAGAAAGATGGAATATAATAAAAAACAAAAATATTTGTAAAAAATGTCTAAACGGTGGGCATGTGTTTAAAAACTGCAGCTACATAAACTGTCGGTTTTGCAATTTGGAGCATCATTGGTTACTCCATAAAGATATAAATGCAGTGGCTAGCACAGTGAGCAGTGTAAATTTAAAAGAAAATAAATATGTCCTTTTATCAACAGCCGTAATTAAAATAAAGGATTTTGAAGGGAAATTCATTAATGCAAGGGCATTAATAGATAATGGATCGCAAGTAAATTTAGTAACAAAGCAATTAAAAAATAGACTAAAAATAAAAGGAGAAAATAAAAAAAGCATTATAGAAGGTATTGGGCAAAACATATCTAAAGCACAGGAGCGGATAATAATTGAAATAAAGTCGAAAGTATCCGAATATGAAACATACATTGAAGCATTAGTAGTGGAAAAAATTATTTCACCATTGCCATCTACTAAAATAGAACGTGGAGAAATTCCTACAAAAATAAAATTAGCTGATCCAGAATTTGATATACCAAGCAAAATTGATATATTACTTGGAGCAGAAATTTATCACTCTTTATTGAAGAGTGGTCAAATAAAAATAAAAAATCAAGAATACAATCTTCAAAATAGTGTGCTAGGATGGCTAGCCGGAGGTAGAGCAGATATTAAATTATACTCAAATCATTGTGGAGTATTAGCCTACCATTGCGAAAGCTTGGATAATCAATTAAGATATTTAACAGAGGATGAGAAAAATTGTGAATATCATTTTAACAAAAATTTCAAAATTTCAAAAGATAACAAATTTTCCGTAGCATTGCCATTTAAAATTAATCCACTTCAACTAGGTAATTCGGAGTTAATAGCAAAACGACGATTTTTTGCTTTAGAAAGGAAATTAGATAAAGATACACAATTAAAAGTACAATACAAGGAGTTTATGGACCAATATTTAAGCTTGGGCCACATGGAATTAATAAATAACGTCAATCAATTGAAACATAAATATTTTCTACCACATCATTGTGTGTTTCGGCCAGAAAGTAGCTCAACCAAATTACGTGTGGTTTTCGATGCGTCATGCAAAACAACAAATAATAATTCTCTCAATGAATTATTATATACAGGTCCAAGACTACAAGACGATATTTTTAACATATTGCTCAGATTTGGGAAACATAAATATGTAATATCTGCAGATATTGAAAAGATGTTTCGCCAAATTTGGATAAATGAAGAAAATCGTAAATATCAACTAATATTGTGGAGAAACTCCAAGGAAGAACCCTTAAAGACATATGCTCTTAAAACAATAACTTATGGTACATCATCGGCTCCATATTTGGCAACAAAATGTTTAGAAATTATTGCAGAAAGAGAAAAGAATAATTTCCCTGAAGTTGCAAGAATTATAAAGGAAGATTTCTATATGGATGATTTAATGACAGGTAGTAACGACATTGAAGAATTAAAACTTTTCCAAGATCACATAATTAAGATTTTGGAAAAGTATGGGTTTCCGTTACGCAAATGGTGTTCAAATATAAAAGATTTACTTGAAGGGATTCCACCTGAAAATCAGGAAGTAAAGTTAGATTTTGAAGAAGAAGAGCAATGCAAGGTAAAAGCGTTAGGTTTAACTTGGATTCCTACAACTGATAATTTAATTATTAAATGCCATGGAATCAAAGACATAAAACCTACTAAAAGAAATTTACTTTCTGAAATTTCTAAATTATTTGACCCATTAGGCCTAATTAATCCAATCATTGTATCCGCAAAAATATTACTCCAACAACTGTGGAAATTAAAAATTGACTGGGATGAAATGTTACCAACTGAGATCCAGCAAAAATGGAATGAAATAAGATCTGACTTAAATTCATTAAATAATATAAAATTCCCAAGATATTTAATGAGTGACAAGGCCGAGAAAATAGAAATTCACGGATTTTGTGACGCTTCTATGAAAGCTTATGGTGCTGTAGTATACATAAGATCAATTAACACCGACGGAACAGTAATATCACGGTTAGCAACAGCTAAATCTAGAGTTGCGCCAATCAAGATAGTTACATTGCCCAGATTAGAATTATGTGCAGCAGTGTTACTTACTGATCTGGTGAAGCAAGTTTTAAAAAGTCTAAAAGTTAAGTTTAACCAAGTTTTTTATTACACAGATTCCACCATAGTATTAAGCTGGCTACGTTTAGAGCCAGCTACTCTCAAAATATTTGTAGCCAACAGAGTCAGCCATATTCAGTCCAACAGCAAGGTCAAGGATTGGAATCATATAAAATCAGAGGAGAACCCTGCAGACATACTTTCCAGAGGAATAATGGGTAAGGAATTGTCTAAAAATAAATTTTGGTTTACAGGTCCGAAATTTTTAGAAGAAAATAACTTTAAAATAAAAGAAATTATGTTTGACGATGAAATCCCAGACATAAAAAACATTAAAAAAGTCGGGGTAGTAATAGATAAAAATTCAATGTGGGAAAGAATAAACCACAAAAATAATTTTAACCACCTTCAAAATATAATTGCCCAAATATATAAATTTACTCAAATTTGCAAGAAAAAGGAATCGAAACCTTGGGTAGAGTACAGAAAAAAAGCTCTAGATATAATTGTAAAAAACATACAAAGCAAACACTTTAAAGAAGAAATTAAAAACCTACAAAAAAATAAAGTAGTACCCCCGAATTCCAAGATAGCTACATTGTCTCCCTTCTTGGATAATGATGGTTTAATTCGAGTTGGAGGTAGAATAGAAAACAGTTTGCTTCCTTTTGAAGCAAAGCATCCTATTTTACTTCCATACGGAGATGAGCACACAGAATTGATGATAAAATGTCTTCACAGTAAACATCTACATGTAGGACCTCAAGGACTACTTGCAATTGTGAGACAAAAATTCTGGCCATTGCGGGGTAAACAATTAACAACAAAAATCGTAAAGCAATGCTATAGGTGTTTTAAAGTAAATCCACGACCATTACATCAACTGATGGGTAACCTGCCAGAAGATAGAGTCACAAAGACTAGGCCATTCTTAAATGTAGGTATTGACTTTTTAGGTCCGATAAATATTCACCATAAAATAAAAGGGAAAAGAATTGATAAAGCGTATGTGTGCGTTTTTGTGTGTTTTGCAACAAAAGCTGTACATTTAGAAGTTGTATCGGACCTCACCTCAGCAGCATTTATAGGATCCCTAAAAAGGTTTATAGCTAGACGCAGTTGTCCAATAAAGATTTATTCCGATAACGGAACCAATTTCATAGGAGCAGCGAATAGCTTGAACGAAATTTATAAATTGTTTCAAAATAAAACCCACAATGATAGTTTAGAAAAATTTTGCGCAGAAAGACAAATTAACTGGATCAATATACCAGCAAAATCGCCACACATGGGAGGATTATGGGAGGCAGCAGTAAAAAGTGTCAAAAAACACTTCTTCAGAGTAACTGAAGGAACAATGACCTTTGAAGAAATCAGTACCTTAATGGCACAAATCGAAGCAATTTTAAATTCACGACCCCTAATACCCTGTTCCAATGATCCGAACGATTTAAATATAATAACTCCTGGTCATTTCATTATAGGCGAACCAATGGTAACAATTATTGATAATAATGACAATAAATGCTATCATGGGTTACGTGACCACTGGAAGGCAGTAGAAAAGAATACTCAAGAATTTTGGAAAATATGGTCCAATGAGTATTTATGTGAATTGCAAAAAAGGTTTAAGTGGAAAAACCAAGCAGAAAATATTAAAAAAGACACACTTGTACTTCTAAAAGAAGAAAACGTTTCTCCAATGAATTGGAGGAGGGGAAGAATCGAGAAGGCGATTCTCGGTAAAGACGGAAAATGTAGAGTAGTAGACGTACGTACCAGCAATGGCATATCGACCAGAGCGATACACAATGTTTGTCCGTTTCCTACAGAAGAAAAAATTATTAAAGAAGAAACCGTAAATTTTAAGGAAAAAGATGTACAAAATAAAAATAGACAATCACATAGAATAAAAAATAAAAATTGTTTGTTAACAATTCTCTCTTTTTTGTTAATTTTGCCCAGTATTAGCACACAAAATATTTTTGTAGAAAAATTTAAAGATAAGTCAGGAATTTTATTTGAGTCGCGGGGAACAATCGGATTAACCAAGACATCGTGGGATATAATAGTCCACGTAAATTTGAATGACTATTGGCACTACAAAAACACCGTTGATGAAGCTAAGGCAGCGTTGCAGAAAGTGAAGCGCCCCGCAGATGAATTCTACTATTCGGACACCATTAGACAATTAGAAGCGAAGTTTATAAGGATAGAAAGAAGGGATAAAATTATCCTACTAAATAAATCAGCGGCGTTTAAAAAACTGAGAAGATCAGCTCCGTTATCATTTATGGGAAGCCTGATGCATGCCCTGTATGGAGTAATGGATGAAGAACATGCTGAGGAACTATCAGAGAAGGTTGAAAGAAGCTACCAAAATGAAAAATACTTGGCTGAACTTTTTAAAAACCAGTCTTCGATTGAAGATATGACTGTAGATGTAATGAGGCATCAAAATGAAATTATTTGGAACAATTTCAAATTATTGAACAATTCCATTTATATGTTCAAAGATGCAATTAATAAGAACATACATCAAAATATAATGGCAAATGTGGTAACATCGGCCTTAGTGGCTATGTCATCCTATGAAGAGCTGCAACAAGATATTATAGGAATGATTTGGAATTCAAAGGGAAAATTCCTAGAAAATCTATTACCGCTACATAAATTTCAAGAGCAGATTAAATTAATTAAAACTCACCTCAATCAGCATTTAATGCTTCCAGATATCGACCCAATCGAACTGGCCAAAATAGCAAAAATAACAACTCGTACAACGGAAGAGATGTTAATATTTGAAATAAAAATTCCGTTAATGAACAAAAATAACTTGCAATTATACTCTGTATTGACATACCCAATTAGTCATTCAGAATATTTTGTAAAAATCCAAACTACGTTCAAGCACATTATAATCGACGACAAGAAATCAATGTACTATGGTCTTGCTGATAACAATTTCGACCATTGTGAAAAAATGAAAAAATTAATTTTATGTTCACAAATACATCCACTGTACAACATCGGAAAGGATGCGGAGTGTGAAATACAGCTATTCATAAACAAAAAAGAATTATCTGCAGATTGCGCACTAACCATCTTACCTCGAACCAATTATTGGAGTCAGATGCATTCGGAAAATACATGGTTATTTTCAATTGCTGACAAAGTTTCGGCTGACATCATTTGCGACAACCAAACATCAAGCGTAAACTTACATGAGCAAGGTATTTTACGTTTAAAACCGAATTGCCATTTGAAAGCGGAGCATGTCAATATATGGGCTTACAATACCTACACAACAATTGCAGACTACCGAATACCAAAAGTGAACTTGACCCAACAATTACCAGTTTTTGAGAAACTACAAATAAAAGGGGAAATGCAGACATTTAAAATAGGAAACATTCCAAGGCCGCGAGGTCTAATGGGGTTTCCGATCGATTTCGAATTTCATCATCTAATGCACTACACATCAAACGCCGGATCCTGGGCAATAATCATCATAATCATCATAGTCATCATACTGATAGCAAGGAAAATGTGGAGAATATCGTTAACACATATACCTAATATGATTGTTCTTCCGCGTTTAGCTTAGAAATAATAACATTATGGTATTTATGTGTCAGTAACTAAATAATGTATAAGATTAAAAAAGGGCACAAAATGTACATATATAGATATCAATTATTAAAAGAAAAACAAAAAAAAATAATTTAAATTTAACGGTTTAAAATTATATATAATCAGATACATCTTTAAAAGACTAAGCCTTTTAACGCGGGCAATATGTTTAGTTTTCCGAAACGATAAGCCAGCAATTAAAATGTATGGCCATAAATTCATATGCTGTATGACATTTATAGGCACAAGGCAATAAAAATTAAAGTACAAACAGATGTCCATATACACATATTCATGATATGAATATTGACACTTGATGCCCTTACAACAACATAAGGGTTGTTGCATATGCATCTATGTATACTAATGTTCTTATCATGAATGTGTAAAGCAATAAAACTAAAACATAAGATAAGATTATCCATTCGTGGGTAATCTTCTAATGTAAAATATTTAACATACTTAAGTACACATATACATCTATGTATACTGATGAGCAATAAAACTAAAACATAAGATAAGATTATCTATTCGTGGGTGATCATATCATATTTCATATTACAAATTTATATAAATAAACGCTCCACAGATTGTGGAGTCAGTTATACTTAAACCTAGTAAAGCGAAGTGTTATTATTTAGTTAATAGTGTTGTTCCCGACTTAACCAAGTATAATGAACGACTGCACAAATACCGAAAAATATCAAAAAAACATTCTGTGAAATATTAAAAAAAAAAAAAAATGTGTAAAGTAATAGAAAGTACATGACATGTTAGTAAGTCAATCACTACTTTGTTGAGTTTTAATGTTATGCGCCACCTGCTGTTGCTGTTCAATCGGCTTTCCCATTACTTTATTTCAATGGAATTTTTCCAGTTTTAATAAATACAGGTTTACTATGGGTTATGAACTCAAGGTTTTTATCAGCAGCATTATGAAAATATTTTGCAAAAGTTAATTTACTAGTAATAATATACTCATACACGTAACTCGAAATTAACCTAAACTTAAGTGAGTAGGAAAATGTGATGGATCCAACGTGAACGATTTATTTCACAGTCAAATATTCATACAATGTTCAATGTATGCCAGTCCCATTAACACCTATAGTTGTCTCAATCTCACGATAGATCACTTGGCGATATTGTAATATTAGTTGGCGCACAGCACCAAAAGTTAATGGAATAAGAACTGAGTGTGGACGATCTTCATGAAATTCGTCTGTGTATGATCTACGACCTACGATCTACGATTGAATTCACCGTGTCAGCCAAAAATTTAACTAAATTCATAGGAGGGTTTTCAGAGGAAGAGAATGCACATTTACGTGAATAGCTAAGCAGCCATGAAGTCCTTAAGTTCATATAGCTTGTAGTCGACTGTACTCGCATTATGTAAAGAGATGATAAAAATACTGTCTGAAAAAAATGAGTTTATATCTACTTGGTGCCAGATAACACTGGCATTGATGGCAATAAGATAGCTGACAAACTGGCCAAGGAGGGTGTCCTTTTAGAAAATAACGTAATAAAAAACCTACCAGTTGCATTCGAAGAAATAAAGCAGATGTAAAATGTAATCTTTCTTCGTCAGACTATAAGAATCTGGGAACAACTCAAAGGTTGCAGACTCGCGAAAGCTATCTGCCAACCTTAAGACGCTAAATTTACATACCATAGTTCTTACTATCGGTGAGAAGACCGGATGCCAGGCTGATGCTAGCTCTGTGAACGTTTCAGTGCCTTTTTGCATGGCATTATTTTACCAACTACTTCAATTTGCAAAAAGAACAGTAATGCTCTTCAAATACCAGAGTGTACAGAGGGCAGTTTGGAATCTGGCAACACTATGGACGTTGCATTGCCTATGTGAGACCCGAAGTTTATCCTAACCGAACATTATTTTATTTATGAATTCCTACATCCTTAATAGGAATAAATTGTACTTGAAACGTACACAAACAAATGAGTGTATTGGTGGACTGCAATTGTATATTAATCACTCCACGATAGCCCGCTACACTAGATCGTGTCGCATATGAACATTCAAAGTAGTATAGTTATGAGTGTTTACTAAATACACGTACCCTTTGCATTGAAAAACCAAACTAATAAAAAATTCTAGTTCAATGCCATTATTTTAATGATCAAATCATACCACATTGCTTTGTAGAAGTTTATCACCAGGCTTACCATATGCTGTGTTGATAGTTGCGACATGGGTGTTTTTAATTTTAATAATAGGCTCATACGCGCTGAGGCTTCGTGGCTCGAATTTTTTTTATTTTTTTGGCGAAATAAAAATTCAGTATACAAAAGCGAACTGGTATATCATTAGTATCTAGCAGGTGGCTAATCAAAGAACCTAGTTATTAGTTGGTTACGTGAAAAAATTAACAACTTATATATTTTTTCAGAGCGCTTACATATATCATTCGAATTCCAAATTTTGGCTTCACCATAGGAAAAAATGCAAGTTGGTAACTAGAACCCAACCAGCTTGCATTTGTACCCCAACTAATATACTAGTATTTTCAATACGGCGATCTCCTACAAGCTGTCAATTGTCAGCCTATGTATCAGCTTCATACTAGTTAAATGTAAGTTCTTATATACCACTTAAAATACTGGTTCGTTCATACCAGATGAGATTTAGTTTGTTTCAGACCAGTCAGAAATGAATTTGATTGATTCCGGCATTCCAAACAGATAAACAAATTTTAATGTATTTTTTTGTGTGTGTTCAGGTAGACTTGAGAATGGTTTTAAAAATTTCCTTTCTTAGAAAGTTGACTAGGTACCAACTTATTTGAAAAAAAAAACGCACTAATGGTTCACTTTACTTGAAATTTGATATATTATTTCTTTCCAGGAAGTGGATCGGATTTCGATCCAAGCTTAATTGGGACTGTTAATCATTTATTACATTTGAACAAAATATAAAAAAACTACAAAACCACATAATATAATATGTGGTTGTTGTTGTTGTTGTATCGGTAAATCTAATAATGTCTTACGTATGAGTCCTGCTTTTTTTTCGACACACTGATATGAATTTTTCTGCAAAATTCTAGTTCATAAACTAGAATTTTTGTAAACTAGTCAAGATTTTTATGAAAAATACTAGTACTATCCTGGTTTAAAGCAAACTAGTATTATTTCGGCTTAAAAATACTAGTATTTAACTAGAATTTTTTCACACCAGTCAATCTATTATCTACTGGGTGTATATCTCTTTGTTTCACACTAATATTTGTATAAATGATGTTTGTGCATTAGTCGATATTTGCTGTAACCGTGAGCAGAAACAGCGGATACAAAGATCCTTTACACGAACTTCACTGTACGGCATTCATCTCTGTCTGCATCCGCTTCTACCGGTTTTAACTCCATTCACAAGACTTGCATTAGCAGTCGCAAGTCTAGTTGTTTTATGCACTTGTACTTGTCATTCATTGCTGCTTCCTACACTCCTACGCGCACCTTCTACTTCTCAGTGTGAATTCCCATTAACACCTTGCTGTAGTCATTGAAAACATGTAACTTTGTTACTTTCGAAGCCGCCGCCGTTCACCCGCCGGCATTTGATGTATTGACTGTTAGACAACTTGCTAACGATGGTGATGTTGGTGCTGCTGCAGCTGCTGCTTTTACACCATAGTCCTTTGTGTTCGAGGTGAAGGTTGCCTTTTTGCCGTTTTAGATATAAAACGAATGCAGGCAGTGAATTGCGCTTTATTGCAATCAGCTTCATATGAGCATACCAACACATAAATATTTGCATGTGTGTTCTCATGCCACTGCATGTGCTTTGAGTCGTGAAAAAAACAAAAGAAAAGTTGAACAAAGTGAAGTTACTAGATGATTGCATATGAAACCTGTTGCAACACGAAGCTGTGAAAAGTAAATGAACTGAAAGAAGTGAATTTTCTATGGCTAAGGATATTATAGATACATAGAAAAAATGATATAATTAAAATGATGAATATACAATAGCATAATTGATGGATATTTTTCATAAATAGAAGGCAACTCAGTAAATCATATGTTCTCCGAATAAGTTATTGAGTCCTTATTGCTTCCAACTATGAAAAGCACTCAAAATCATTAAATTCTTATTTTTCTTACAAGCTGACTCAAGTAAATGCGTTACTGAAGTAAATAAGAAAAGTTTTACAATGACATGACATCTGAGATGTAATAAAAATGGGAATTATTGAAATTATTAAAATTTAATATACAAATGCTGGCAGAGACGGTTTGTAAAACTAAAACATTTTTCGGTCATAGGGAAGCACCTTGTCAGACCGCAGTACAGAAATTGGGACAAGTTACTGATGTGAATAAAACACATGCTCAAAAACAACTGAGAGTATTGCTGCTATAGCCCACAGAAATCCGAGGATAGTCCATTCTCCGTCGTCCCTTGGAGTTAGGCATTCCACAAACGTCACTACACCGTATTTCGCATAAAAAATTGGCTCTTAGGGTTTATAAAGCTCAGTAAGCACAATAACTCCAGCCGGCCGATAATAAACAAGGTCGTGTTATTGCTGATTGGGTCCTCGAAGTGCATGAAAACTGTCCGGAATTTCATCGAAAAACCATCTTAACTGATGAAGCGCCTTTCCCCCTCAATAGCTATGTCAATAAGCAAAACTATCGCATCTGGAGCACGGAAAACTCCATATTTATCGTTGGAAGCCTCTCCATCATCAACTTGCACTCTTATGGTGCGGTGTATAGTCCAGCGGGGTCATTAAACCTCGCGTTTTTGAAAATGAGGCTGGAGCAACAGTTGCGGTAAATGGATTGTACTCTCGAGAGATGATTAATGATTTTTTATGACCTGAGTTGGATAGTATTGATTTGGACAACATTTATTTTCAACAAGACGACGAAACGTGCCACACAGGCAACGAAACTAGTGATCTGTTACGGCAAAAGTTTCCCGACCGTGTTATTTCTCGAAGAGATCATTGTAATTGGCTATCGAAATCTTTTGATTTAACACCTTGAGACTTCTTACTTTGAGGCCAAGTGAATTATAAGGCCTATGGTAATAGGCAAACGTCGATTCAAGACTTCAGACATGGAATTTGTGAAGCTATTGAAAGCATTTAATAGTTACTTTGGGATTTAGTGAAGGAAAATTCCATAAAAAGGATACGGTTCTGGAAGCGTAGCCGCGGCCATTATTAATGGCATGTCTTTCTCTTGACACTGAAGTAAATATGCGATAATTTATCTCAAAAAATGTAGGTTTTCTTTGAATATCAAAATATTTGTCCGCATGAAATTATAAGATGGTTCGAAGAAAATTTTGTATTCTCTTTTTTCAATATTTGTTCTAAAGTGGTTTATAAACTACTATGTTAGAAGTACGATAAAAGTTTTTCTTATTAGTATTAGCTTTAAGATGCAAATTTTAGGCAAACCGAACCATAAATACGATTAGGTTTCTTACAGATAGGTCGACCAAGGAACTGAAATACGACTTTCCCAAAAGGATCGGTCCCTGTCGGTTCCCCATGTCAATTCAAGTAAACTTCATGTAAATCAGGAGATTTAAACATAAGTTCCAGCTTTTTTGAATAGATCGGTCCCAGAAAATCTTTTTTAACCGGATCCATACATCATACGCAGAAAACACACTCCAAACTTCAAGTCTCTACCATCTCTGGCTTAGGTTGTGGGTTGATCCCTCACTTATTAGGAAAAACCTTTAGATATGTAAATAATACATAGCAATTAATTCTTCGTCCAAATGGAAAAGACATTGGAGATAAATTATATATATGTATGTTTATGTATATATATACATATATGACGTCATGCACATACATATGTAAACATATAAGCGGAAAAATGCTGCAAACAGTAAATAAAGCTTGAAATTATTGCTCTGCTTCCAACAAATTTAAAATTATTTTTGTAAGCAAGAAGGTAACAGAAATAACAATGACTTTATTTTAGAGAAGGCGTATAAATTATAATATAGAAAAAACTTAGCTTTTTACAAATAAACATATTATAGATAAATATATGACAGTATGCAGTGAACTGAAATTTAACTGCAAAATGTTGTCGTAAATTCACAACCAAACAGTTGACTGCCACTGTAATTGCATAGTTTTTATTACACATGCATATTTTTTACAAATAGAGATTAAATAAATAAATTTTAAATAAAAATACACAGCAACTTAAATGAATAATTAAAAAATATAAACTAGAAAATGGATTTATTTCACTATCATGCATTTTTGCAACCGTAAATTTTTATTTTTAATTTTTTCTGTGGTAAAATAGTAAAAAAAAAATCATTAAACATTTTTAGCATGTTCTTAAAAAATCCCCAAAAACTGTATCGAGATGTAGAAAAGACAATATTTCAAATTTTTACTTATTGTGCATTTTATTATGATTTTATGAAGTTCAGCCGTGAAAAGTATTCTTAATGGTCATATTTGCTTACATTGTTGCAAGTTTCTCGTGTAGAGCGTAGTAAAATGTTTGGCAAAAAAAAAATTTCAATACATAATTCATTAAGCGCACGAAAATAATGCTAATCAACTCTACATAGCTATTTTCCAAGTTCGAGCGCCTGGTGCATATGTAAAACAATAAAGTTCTAACCCTTGCTACCAGTTAAATTGCAGCAAACAACAAAGCATTTGAGTAAAAATATTAACACCTATGTATTTGCACTTTTATGAAGATAAAAGACAATGAAGCTAGTAGAAGGAGACCGTCAATCATGAGCTGACATCGTACAATTCCACCTGGTAAAATAACCACCGCATGCGCGTCAACCAGCTTTGTTAATGTTAAGAGCTTTTTTCAATTGCTCCCATGAATGCAATTCTACAGCTCATCCGAAAATCGCTGCAGCGGTTACGAAGCTCCAGTTATATATATATACATATGTATGTATATATGTATATATTCTATTATATATTCAGTCTATCTAAATAAACAATTTGATGAAAAATTTCTTCAAAACAGATCATTTACAGCCTTGGCCAAAAGTATTAGTCACCCCACTAATTACTGAATTTCTTGTTTTAACAAGTGAAGTAAAACATTGAAAATACAATGAATTAGTGATAATAACATTAATATTTAGTAGGTCCACGGTTCGATTTAATAACGGCAGCATTTTTCTTAGGCATGCTGCGTACAAGCTTTGCACATTCGTCCACACTTATAGCGTACCACTCGTTAATTAAGGTATTCTTTAAGACAGTTTTTGATGTTATGCTGTGTTCCTTAACCTTGCGTTTTAAAATAGCCCACATGTGCTCAATGGGATTAAGATCTGGATACTGTGCAGGCCAATCTAACCAAACAATGTTGTTATCTCTAAACCAACGCGTCGTAGTCGCTGATTTGTGACAAGGAGCATTGTCTTGCTGAAATTGAACCCCGCCTAAATTAGTATCGCCGAAAATGCGCGTTAGGGAAGGCAGAAGAACAGCTTCTGATAAATGTATGTACTTTTGACTGTCCATGCGACCCTCACAAACGAACATTTCGCCGACACCATCAGCAGCCATGCAGCCCTAGATCATAATCTGCCTCCTCCATGCTTAACATCATCCTCCGGATGATATTCTTCCCCAACTCGTCGCCTCACGAACGTCACACCAGGAGTTCAAAATATCTGTAGAGAAGAAAAAATAATGTTTTCATAAGATTTGTATTATGTCTTCAAAATTCCTCTAGGGTAAGAAGCTATGGCTGTTAATACTTTAAGACGATCTTAACTAACCTTACCTCGAAGTTTGATTCATCAGACCACAGAACATTAGACCAATCTTCTTCCGTGAAATGTTGGTATCGGCAAACCCATTCCAAACGAATTTTCCTATGTTTTCTCAGAGCCGCGGCTTCTTTCGGGCTTTACATCCTTTTAAACCTGCTTCCAGAAGTCTTCTTCTAGCTGTTCGAGCACTAACTGCTTTACTAAATTCATCCGAAAGGGCAGCTGCAAGGGCAGAAGAAGATTTTTCGCGATCCTTGAGAGACTCACGTATAAGTATTCGGTCTTCTCGTTTACTGGTTAGACGCAAGCTTTGTACGGGATAATGTTCGAATAAATAATAACCTTAAAATTTTCATTCAACTAACACATTTTTTATTCATTTCCTGAAAGTGTAACAATAAAATTACTTCATATGTTTTTTAACAAAAATTAATCATAGCACATATATTATTTGTTGTTAACAGCTTTTTTATTTCAACTCCAATTCATATCTGGTCAATCTTTCCTCTTTTTCGAGAGCTAGTTAATTTTGTCGCTCCTTACTTTCCTGTTTAATTTTTAATTTCTTCAATTCAAGGTTCTTTTTCTTTTAATTGCATTTCAGCGTAAAACTTTTCTTTTTGTAAATTGAACTCCCTTGAAAATTTCTCTTCATTCAGTTACAGCCTTTTCTCCATGTATGGAGTGGGCTGTTCTTGTATTTGTATTAGCGCAGGCACAGCATCCTTGCTACTTGATTCTTTTAGTTTTTTTGGAAACTTTCCCTTTTTTAGTTTTGTGAGTGCGCTGACAGAGATGTGGAAGGAGCTTGATCAATTTCTGCTTCAAATACAATTTCCTGCTCCAATGTTTCTGCTTCTGAGGTGTCAACTAACGCAATTGATTCCGGATCGTTTGCAGTGTCAAAAACATCCAACTGATTGTGGAAAGTCCTTGGAATAAAAATTGCTCTAATTCTGTCATAAAACAGACATATTTTTTAAGTTTGTCTGAAAATAATGAATTGATTGAATTGAATTGATCAGTACTTGTATATATATATATATAATTGGCGCTTTGTAACCGTTGAAGCGATTTTTCGGCCGAGTTTCTCCTCCAATTTGTGGTTTTGCGTCTTGATGTTTTTCCAACAAATGGAGGGACCTACAGTTTATACTAAGCCGCCTCCGAACGGATGACGATTTTTTACGAGGAGCCTTTTATTTCATGTCCGAAATACACTCGGAGGGATGCACATTCCCTGCCGATGGGCGACCGCAATTAGAAAATTTAACTTAATTTTTTATTTAAATTAATTTTCCATAACTTTTGGATGTTGCTGGCACTGGGAATGTCAGTACGCAATGCAACCACTCGGCTATCGCGGTCGTCAGTACTTGTATACATACATAAATATTTATATGCAATATAATCCCTACCTTGAACAGTTTGAGTGCAACTAGCTTGATCAGTTTTCAAGAGACCTGCTCCTGTTGATGTTCTCCATTTCTCTGATTCCTTCAGCTTCGTTCTTAAATATATTACTTTGAATGTTGCCAGCTTCCATGATGCGTCTATATCAACGCCATCTAGAAACTTCTTATAATAAAGCTGCGCGGTTGGATGCTATATTAAAATGTACATGTATAAACAAATTAGCATAATATTAACTCAACTTAGGGTTTTCTTCAACATATTCTATTATTTTTTCTATTTCATTCAATTCCCAATCGCACACAGTTTCGCATCAAAGCGTAAACTGTAGTACTACAACATCATACAGATGACCCCCTGGCGAATTCGTGGAAACTTCGACCCGTTTGAGGTAATTTTCGACCACCTTTTGGCGTATATTGGGCATAACTTGACTAATGTTGGTTCCAAGTACACAAGAGTTAAAGGTTTCTCCGCATAAACCTTCGAAAAATAGACGTCTACTGCTAGTGGATCAAGTACTCAATCGACGTATGTACGTCGTTGTGAATGGTCAGCTGGCTTCAGTTGGTGTGTACGCTGAACTTTATATGGATGTAGTCGATTATTTTATTGTAAAGTTTAAATAAATTCTTTAATTAAATTATTGTTAATACTAGAACATCAACTCTCCTTTGCCCATCAACATAATTTTAGTATTGTGTCTAACTTAAATTTAAAGAGTTTTGTAGCAAACTTCAGCTTGTGGAATCACGATTAACAACACAAAAATCGAATGAAATTAAATATCTCTTGGCAATCATAGCCATGAATCCTGAAACCAAAAGTTTCACGAAGTGTATGACAAAAAAAGAAAACGAATGTCTTAGCTTTGCTTTTGAAAAAAGGGGCGTACAAAAATACAAGGAAAAGAATGAAATGCACTTTACTTACATTAGATAAATTGCAGGAAGTGTTCGATAGTCTTTCGTTGCCTTTTACAATCAAAATGTATAAAAATACACACACTTGTCCACTTATATACACGTATTTGTATACCCAGTCAGTCATTTCCTAGTTTATATTATAGATAATATATAATATACTTCTCTTTTAACTCAAGTATGTATGAAATAAAGTAGGCCTGATTTAACTAAATAGACAGCGAAATTTGTCGTGTAATGTGGCTAAGACTAACCAACACATAGGTGCATCTTGAAGAAATTACGGAGCTGGGGCTGTCTCGAGAGACCTTGAAAATACTGACACAATTATGTTTTGTATATTATAGTCGACTTAACTCCTATTTATATAGACTTTACTTCTAACTTGGTGCATCTGTAATGACAACAATTGGACCGTCTGATAGAAGCAATCGACCAGAAGCTCTTAGTTTTCGCCAATAGTAGGGGAATTGTGTTTTATCAGGATAAGCATAGGTTACACACATCGATAGTGACTCGCAAGATATTCCGAGAGCTTATTTGTAGTTGTCTGGACTACGCACCAAGTTATTTCCATCTGTTCCTGTCTATCTTAAATGACTTGATTTTATATGGGAGTGTCATAATGACATTACCGTCAAAATAGCAAAAAGTAATGGAGTAGAACGGCGCGTATTGGACATGAATCGGATTATTCTAACTATGATGTATGAATCTTTCGATTTAATGCAAAATTGATGGATTACTTTTTACCAGACCTAATATTTCAGAAACACTAAAAACTGAATTTCATTTTTCTAGCACGACCGAATGTCTCAATATACAATATAACTGAAAAATATATTTCAACACATGAACAAATCGAGTGCAGTGACAGCATTGAAAGTTACAAGATGAAACGAAAAGCAATAACAAAGTATAACAGAAGCATTATAATAAAGTCGAACACTGTCGGTCAAACGAAGCAAGAAAAGAGTATAAAACAAGAAGTCAGTTAAAAGGATATCATTACTAAAATATATTTACGGTCAAACATGCTCAAATGTATACGAATGATAAATACACACACACTAGTATAAATATATACTCGTAAGTGTTTTTGACAGCAGTAACTGTGATAGCAGCACGTATAATAGTATATACGTTCATACATACAAGTATGTATGTACATTCATATTACCACAAAATTCTGATTGCTTTGAGCGTTTTCTGTGCTCAAATAACTTTTTAAAACCGATTCAAAAAAATTGGCACATGTTGGAAAATTTTTGGGTCAAATTTCTATAAAATTACACTGCGCAATTTAAAAATCGTACATACCCGTACGAGTATGTCCAATAGTTTAAGATAATATTTTATTTGCTTCGCGTGTTATTTTTTCATAAGAATACACTTTTTTCTCGCATGCCATACATGCTGCCAGCAAATTGAATTTAATTTTTGTAAACATTTAACATTTCGCTACATTCAAAGCACTCGTAGATATGCTGAAAGCTTGGAAAAAGTGCACTTTCCTTGCAGGCGTGTTTTGTGTATGGTTGATTGCAATATGCCTGCCGCATATTCATAAATATACAGTGTACTTCATAGCTGCTGCATATCTGCTATTCCTTAGCAAGCAATGATACTTGGCATATTCTACGTGGTTTCATCAGAAATATGCAAGCCCAAATGCCTTGCCATGGTATGGCATGGAATATGTGCACAGTAAATTTGTGTTGGCCTGACAGCGCAACATTGCATGTACTGGAGATGAATTGTTATCATTCAGAGCTGCGTAAGGAGAAAAGTTAATGTGAATACTCAAAATGTACTGAATGGCAAAAATTTAAAAAATTTAAAAAAAAAAAGGTCGAAGTAGTTCAAAGTAATGTTTCTGATGAACTATCGAATATTTCCATTTAACATGATTTTCGGCATACCTAATATTAGATAGATAGATATGATGAAGCGATTCGGGTTCAAATCCTGGTACGACCAACATTAAGCTAAAATTTTCTAATTGCGATCGGCCCTCGGCAGGGAATGTCAGGGTCGGATGAGACAAATAAATAGATTTTGGTCGGATGGTTGAGAGTGGGTTTGGAAAAAGAAAGGCTCGAGATTGCAACCACGTCATGTCAGGTCACCGGTTAAGTTTGAAGGAGGTTCAATAATGGTTTGGAGATACGTTAAAGCATTGCTCTTCTAAAAAAAAGTGTCATATCCCTTCTTCGAAGGCAGGTTTCGACTGTTGGGCAGGATAAAACTTTCGCTAAAGGATTCATATGATTTTGCAGTTTCGACAGTTAGTTTTGCCAGGTATTTGAAACTTGCTTGTTTACCAGAAGTATTTCAAGGTCCATATGTATATTGTCGGTATGCATGCATTAAGATGCACCTGAGAGTTATCGTTTCGTTTTTGATCGGAATCACTACATTTTATGGGTACTCGTTACGCAGGCGTAGCCCCATATATCCATATTGGCTTTATAGCAGAATTGTGTAGAAAGATTTTATGTTCAAATTAAATTTTACCAAGTAACCAAATAAGGTTGGCGGGTTTAAGTTTGAAGTATTTTAGCAGAAATATGGCTCTTTCAGGTCAATTGCTTTTGTAGGTGATTGATGAGGTATTTAACTTCGCTTGCTTGAGGCTTGTTTAGTTTCAGTATTGGTCAAGTTTCCGTCCTTAGAGTGAATGTGACTTGCTTACACTTGATCCAACTTCAAAAGAGTTTTTGGTAATTTTCTAATATGTTTGAGGCATTTATTGGGTACTTGCTCCGACATAAAATAGCATTATCCTCTGGGTTAATTCGCGTTAAGCGATATTTAAGGTGAATGAGTAAGACTGCAAGCGCTCTATGCAACTTGCACAATTTTCTTCAACATACCGGCCAGTATCACAAATATTGGCTTCCATTAGCTTTTTCTGGATGCATTGGTAGCTCTACTAATGCTCTTAATTGGACCAGGAGGAACCTTGTCGCTAAGCCCATTTTTTGCATAAAAATATAAATCTTCATCTACTTTTTGTCAGCACCCATTCACCTTATTGTATCTAAATATGAAATTGAAGTATTTTATGTTTAGAGTGATCGCATAAATGGGTAAATATGAGGGCTGGTCAAAATTTTAGAGTTAGTATTGGTCACTCCATTTTTAGGTCAAGAAGTATATCTCATCACTGTTCAGTATTCCATTAGCTGATTTTTTTTTTGTATCGAATGAAGGTAGTCATTTAATATACAAAGTGTATCGTACTCATTTATGAAAAGCGGCTGAAAAAGATCAGAGTTTCTCAGTGTTGAAATACCGAAGGTTTATATGGCGCACTCTGTACACACTAAATTACTTTCTACTTTACCATACTTGTTGGCTCATTTTGGAATAAGGCTCAGTTGTATGGAGTCTGCACAATCAATTGTATTGTGATTAATTGGAATCTGTACAAAAGCAATTCTTACTATTTGGGTTAACAAATTTTAATTAGGTGTCGAATAAGAATCTTCCATTTTATAAAAGCGGTTTACAGCGCTTTAATCTGCCTACACGCCATAGTCGTAGAGAGATGTTTGGAGCTCTATTTTATACTAATTTCCCATTCCTACTTAGCAAACTTAACTTTACCAACCCTTTCAGGGCAGTTCGGATTGTCACTGGGCTTTGTTCACAGGACTATGGGATTTTTCGCTTAACCTTTAGGTTCGCCCTTTGTAATGACAAATTCCCATACTTTTAATAAGTAACTCCTTTAAAATTATTCTAAAATATTTCTGAATGCAACAAACTGCACTCCCTTCTCAATTGGGTCTTATAAATTAATTAAAAAAGTTGTCTTGAAAAACTTTCACGTCAAAAGCTCATATAAGATCCTAACACGAATGAATAAATTACACTTTAACTGTTAAAACTTTGCCACCGACTGAGAAAAGGGATAAATTTTGAAGCCATTTATGGAGCACATCTGAAAAATTTAATGTCTTTTCCTCACACTGCACCTATGCTGGAATCCTATTTTAAAAGATGCTAATAAATAATCAAATACTCCTATTTGCATGTGTATATACTTTAAGAGATGAGCAACTAATTTTATGGCTTTGCCATAGCACTTGCTCTATGTAATAAAACAATACACTTACATGTTTCTTCACATTATCATAAATATGTATGTATAAAGGTCGCATATGTATACACACCTAATCGCTGGTGAGGTCACCAAGCCTAACTTAAGTTATTCAGAGAAGAGTACGCTTACAACAGTTAAAAATCACTTTCACAAGTACTTTTGTTGGCTTTTAGCTACAGAGACATACTTACATACATACACAAATAAAAATAAACCCACACATATGGACGGGTAAAGTCACGTGTATAAACAAATAAGCATTCACGGTTAGAGAAAATAAGAGTTTAAGAGTGCCTATAACAGTATACCCTCATTGTTGTAAGAAATATTCATATTTGTTTTGTTGTTGTTTGTCGGAAGCACAAATATTTTATTTTCAGCCATTGCAAGCAGGTGTCACGTGTCGAAAAGAGCAATGGAGAGTGGGGGGCAGTAAAACTCATTAGCATTTATAATTTCATTGCACACAGGAAGTGAAGCGATAAAAAGGGTGTTATTACCCAGCAGAAAATGCAAGTAGTCAATATCTGTTCGTTGTGCACTGTATTATACTTCTTCAAAAATATGTTCAGAAAGTTTGAAGGTTAAATATTATTAAAAAATAATTTTGAGTTTTAAATTTTGAAATAAAAAAGCCTTGCAGTCAACAAATCTGACCTGCAGTATGAATTTCACTGTAACAACAGATGTCCGTGTTTGTAACACTACAATGGCTCCTTTTTTTGACACTTTATAAATTTAGTACTGGAGAAAGTCATAAACACTACAGAACTAAAGTAGAAATGTACACTCTTCAATTAGAACCTACAACCTCTGGTTTATGCCGATTTTATTGACCTCAACCGCCACTACGTTATCCGGAGTATATAGAGAAGTAAGGCAAAAGCTGGTTTGGTAGTGAGCAAGTGCTGACAGCCGTAAATTTATAATTGTATATGATTTTGTCTGTCTAAGAACCATCATCAACACCAACAACAATGTCAGTCGAAATGTCAATGGAATTGCAGAATCACTCTTATCGAAATTTTGTTACTTCGGAGTGAGTGTACAAAGGTTGATCCATTTCGAGGTTCCCTACTTTTTTAAAGAAAAAAAAAACACAACAAATTCAACATTAATGGGGAATATTTATTATCATTCGGCAAAGCAATCGAATAACTAATAAAATTATAAAGGAAAGTACAAACATGATAAATATCCTAGAAAACCGTTGAGCACGATTGTGTCACGACATACACAGCTGAAAGCTATAAAGATGACAAAATACTTCATATGAAATTGAAAGTAGCTAGTTTAAATTGACTTTTGCATAGCAACGCTGGACTAAAACTGGAATACAAAGTACTAATTTATAATACCTCATGAAACTAAGAAACACGCCAACCCACTAGCTAGCACATAGTGTACAAAAATTCCCAACTGCGCCAAAGATATAATATATTCTGATTGCATCTAAGTTATTTAATTCCAGACACGTTTTTAATTTAGTTTTAGTTTTAATTAATTCGTGCGGTTTTTTTTCCAAAATTAAGACTTTATTGTGAAAAAATTGTCTTGATCAACTCCTAATACTTTTGCAAGTTCTTCTTGCGTCACGACGCAAAATAATACTAGTAGAGCCCCCTCTTTTTACACCAAATACTATTATGCTTAAGTTGATTTAAAAAAATTTTGTAATAAATAAAATAAATAAAAAAATTACTAAAAATCTCCATTCGAAAAAATGCACTTGGTTGATGTTACCATATAGACGTGAATCCTTCTGTCTTCGAATCATAATCTGATAATAGCAGCACATCAGCATAGACCCTTAAATTGCATAGCATCAAAATTGCTCTTAATGTCATAAACAACTGAATAACCGACGAACTCTTGGGAACTGTTACTAACCACCCCTTGGCTTGCAGTCTAAAACCTACTCACATATTTCACCCTCTGGTCCAAGAACGTTGAAAGGGCTCGTTTCTTCATCCATCTACATGATGATATCAACCAGTTTTTCTGGTTCCCAGCCTTAACTGAGCAAGTCGCTACCAAAAACACAAGAGCAACAACATAATTGGAAATGAGGTACTCAACATTAAGCGTTCAAAATGGTCTGCTAGGCGTGAGCAGGCATCTCTTGTGATTTTTGAACTCTCACTACCCACTTTAAGGCTCAATATTGAAGTTTACCAAATTTCTCATTTAAATTGTATGTGAATACATTGAAGAAAAATATTAGTAACCCGAAAAGTAATAATTCCTTATTTTATTGCATTCTTGCATCTCTTGATTTAGTACTCATTATAGCCTACGGCATCAAACTGCAGATACAATTGTGCACAAACATAGGTACTTGCATATGCTCTAAGTGTTTTAATAATGTTAAAATTTATGAACTTTTTCCAAATTTAATTTAAATTCATATGCTGCATTATTGCAATTTTTAATTACATCCAATGAAAAGGTAGTATTCGTTGAGAGGAAGTAAGTAACAGAAAATATTTCTGCTCACATAGTTGGCTATCTGATGCATATACCTATGTGTACATAAATGCCGTAAATGCGAAACATATTCGATTTGATATTCACACACTAACTTGTGTATGTGAGTTCGTACAATGTTATGTTTATTTCGGTAGACAATCCAAAAACCAATGCCATAAATATACGTTTGAATATATGTGCATATATACAGATGTATTAAAATATTTGGAGAGTTGCTCGGAAAGACGGTCTGAGCTTCGAATACTTCTCTAATGCCTCCAGCATAATGGGAGCTCCTCTGGTTTTCAACAGATGTGGCATTAAGCATACAAATATAAATGAAAATATGTATACACATATGTATAAGTGCAGTCATAATCATATATATTCATGCCTTGCCCTGCCAATTTTGGCTACAATTGTAATATCTGCAACTTTGGATAACTAACAACTGACCAACACTATAATCATCTTCTGCAGCACCTAACAGCAATGACTATTCCCATATTAATGTATATGGTACATGTGCATACGTGTGTGTGCACAAGTACATGAATAAATATTTATATGGATTTGTGTGTTTTAGTAGCAATCGCCTAAAGCACAACATGCGAATATCTGCATTGCGTCTTATGAGGAGCTGAAAACTGCTCTGTGGTCGATTATATATGTTTATACACATGCAGATTTATACTCGTACGAGGCAATAGATATTCAACTCACGAGTTTTCTGACCAATAAGTGGGAGTAGGTGCTACGACTCAGAAGTCATAGGTTCGTGTTTCCAACCAAAGAATATTATAAAAAAGTATATTTTCTTCGAAATGTAATTACCCGTGAATGAAGTATAAAAACACATACATGTGAATAAATTTCTGAGCTGAAAAGAGTGCCTACTCATTAAAATTGTTATTGGAAGATGAATTCTACAGTATGAGCTTACCTGCATCTATGGAAAACATTTCGACTCACCACAAATTAGATGAAAAGCTCGGCCAAAAATTGCTTCACCATTATAGACCACACAATATAGCTACTAATATACAATGATACATTTAATATTTTCTCAATGTATCTGCAATGCATAAATAATAACATGATCATGGGTTATTTCAACTATGCAGTTAACTTTTGATATACGACGCTGATACTTAGCCACATAAAAGTTGCATTTATTTATTGAAAAATTTATGAATTATGGTATTTAGTTTTTATTTAGTTTAAATTTAATACTCGCATGAGGGATTTAAAAAAAATTTCTGCACTAAGTTTTTGACTGAAATTTACTTGAAAGTGGTCAGAAGCTATTATTTTACAAATGGTTGAAGCAGCTCATAAAATCAAGCAAATGGCCGCCACGGTCACGCGTACAGAACGTATCCTTGTTAAGAGATTCTGCATCACCAAATCGCAAAGTCACTGAACTTTATAAGCCTTAAGGCCCAAATCTTTATGAAAAATACGGTGGAAAATAATGGTGGAATTCCAAAGAATGACCAGGAATAGACAAACCCAGCTAGTGCGAAGAGTTTGGTATGAAGAGCTTAAGAAGCTGGCAGACAATCATAATACCCGAAAAATCTGTAAGAAAAGGCAGTGATTTACAGATGGTTTCAAAAAAGGAGCATATTCCTGTAGCAATCAAGGAGGAACACTTCTACCACCTGCAAAATAGCAATGAAAGCGTAAAAATCGAAAGCTAAAAAAGCGATTTCCCGCTTGATGAATTACAAAGCGATGGTTTATCGCTTGAGCTATTTAAATATGCAAAACAAACGAGCAAGGTGCATACTTAATTCAGCTCAGTTCCTTTGCAGAATATGATCGAATGAAAGCATGCGCGATAATGGAAACCTATCTACACTTTACCTAATCCATATAAAAGAACCTTAAAGCTCTCCCCAATTATCGCGGAACAACTTCCTCAGTATGACTTGACTTGATTAATTCAATGACCTGATATTTAATTTGTGGGAAATCAATCGACGCATAGCACGCCATGGGGGCATGAGGATATATCATGTCATAAAACAGATAGTTAGCGCATACACGCCTTGGCTCTCCTCGCATGATTGACAGTCGTCACTTTGAAGGCATAGAAAAATACGTCTAACTAATAAATGCTAGGCTTAAAATTTAATGGAGGATCATTTTTGACAATAAAACGTTTTGACTTAAAAAGTAAAGTCCTCTCTTTACCAAAATCTACAAGTCGCTCATTATTCCTGTCCTGTTACATGGCAGATAACTGAGAAGATATCCTATAAGTTCGCACAAGGAGATTTCTGCAGAAGGTTTTGGCAAATATTGCAAACAATGGAACAAATAAGCTACACAAGAAATACAACGACTTGACCTAACTCAGCGAATAAAGAGACTTTGACGGCTTTGAAAATATTCGACGTATTATCCACAGGAAAACGTCTCCTCCGTTGGAAGGGATAGGGGCAGAGTGGCTGGAAGGAGTTTCTAATTAGCTAACTCTTCAAACATATTTAAATGCTTTTACTTAACTTTTCACATAACTATTAATTGCATGATATACTAAATATGGGACCACACATTTTTAAAAATTTAATGAAAATTCTTCTTGTTGTTGTCGCTTTCTCATACTTTCGTCTGATATAAATGTTTTTCCGCACCTTCCACTATCTTATTTAACTCAATGTGAGCAAATCTTCTTCTTCTGAGCAAATACATTGGGTTAAATAATTATGCTTAATTAAGCACTTCGGGTTTAGTACGTGTTGAGCGCCAAAATGAAAAATTCTCTATAAGTAGATATTTTTAAGTAGAACAAAATTGAAAGAAAACAATAAACAACAGTAAAAATGAAAAAAAAACACAAATAGACCAGTAGAAGGCAAATAAAGGGTGGTTAAATTTTCAAGGGCCGATGTTGATTTTGAATAAAACACAAACTATTTAGGAAATTATTGAAATTTTATTTTATGATGATATTTTGGTATTACTCAATTATGTATGTAACAAAATATCGGCCAAATGAGCGCCGCGACCTCGGCGGCACACCTCCATACGATGGTCCAAATTTTCGATGACGCTGAGGCATAATAGAGTTTCCATGCCGATAATGTGCCGAATTATCTCATCCTTTAGCTCTTGAATTGTTGCTGGCTTATCGACGTACACCTTTTCTTTCAAATAACCCCAGAGAAAAAAGTCCAACGGTGTCAAATCACATGATCTTGGGGGCCAATTGACATCGCCATTACGTGAGATAACACGGCCATTGAATTTGTTGCGCAAAAGAGCCATTGTTTCGTTAGCTGTGTGGCAAGTGGCACCGTCCTGCTGAAACCACATATCGTCCACATCCATATCTTCCAATTGTGGCCATAAAAAATTCGTTATCATCTCACGATAGCGAACACCATTCACAGTAACTGCCTGACCGGCCTCATTTTGGAAAAAGTACGGCCCGATGATGCCGCCAGCCCATAAACCGCACCAAACAGTCACTTTTTGTGGGTGCATTGGTTTTTCGACAATCACTCTTGGATTCTCATTCGCCTAAATGCGGCAATTCTGTTTATTGACGAATCCACTGAGGTGAAAATGTGCCTCATCAGTGAAGATGATTTTCTTCGAAAATTTTCATAATAAGTCTGGATAACTTTAACACGTTGTTGGATTGTGTATCTCTCCATGGTTCAAATTGAGTAAGTCTGAAATAGAGAAATGTCAAATTAAATTCGGAAAAAAACTTGGCGTTTAGGTGTGGTTCACATTCAACATCGGCCCTTACAATTTAACCACCCTTTATTACTTGGAAGACTGAAGACCCACGGCAAATTGGTTGTGTTGAAAAGGGCCAAAAAATGACAAATGTGATACAGTGACAGTGGCAGAACTTTACGCTCATTTGCATAGATATTAAAAATATTTTGAAGCCATTAGTGGTCAACAGTGTTTTGTACAAATAAACTTTCCAGACTTAAATAACCGCCTGAAGGATCCTAAGCAAAATGCCGAATAATTAACAAGAAATATACCAATATTAATTTCTCTGTTTATATTTATCCGTATAGACGTAATATATTTATGTTGATAAATACAAAATCTATCTTAAATTTGTTTTTCAATTCAGTAAATATCCTCCTTCTTCTTCTTTCTTTTCTCCGCGATTAATATTTTAGCTTATAATATTGTTTTCTTTTGTTGGCCATCAAATATTACAATCGCAACCCAAACATCTTTTAATTACACCATTAAAAGAGAAATATATTCGCTTAAGTAACAAGTAACAATATTGAAGGTTATATAGTTATGCCTCCTTCTTATAGGAACGATTGTCCGTATCAGCAAAAAATTGGGACAGTCGATTTTCCCATGCTTCTATTTAAGCCAATACTTTCACCATTGATAGTAACAGTTCATAATCACTTGGTGCGAAGTGCGGAAATGTATGCATGTATGAAGAGCTACCAGAGCTTGCGGCGAGGTACTATAGATGTTTGAGATCTGGCGTTGTACTGATGGAACACAATTGCCTTCCTGTTGCTTACAGTTTGACCTGAGAGGAACAATTCATTGTGGACGATCCGTTGTACATTCCCCCAAACCCACAACAAAATCTTTCTGGCCAACGACGATACTGTTTGTGTCGGCTAAGTGTCCTTCGATCACGAACGTTTTCGTTTAGCTTTTCATCACCAGTCACCATTCACTTCAGAAATGAGTCGGTTTTAATATATTTCAACACCAAATCGCAGATGAAAATCCATGTCGCATGGTCTTTTGCTTCAGTCTTTTCTTATTTTCGATACTTTCCGCACAAGGTACCGAACATTTAAAGTTTAAGCCGTTTAATAATTGTCCTCAATGGATTTTCATTGACTGTTATAAAAATTGAAAGCTCTCGTCCATCGCTTTATTGGCTTCTTCATAGGAGCCGGTTTTTGAGTGGCGAGTCATGAGCTTTGCCCACCAATGCCGCAGGTGTTGCAAAAAAAAGTCCAGTATACACTTAAACCGAACATGTTTGAATAGCTCAGTCACCCCACTAGGTATTTAACTCATAACGCAAGGGTGTTGCAACGTTTTGAGGATAAGCGACGAAGGGGAGTAAAGAGGAGATATGAAGTATAGTTTTGCAACTGTATCTGCATACCTGGAAGCAGCACTACATCCTTCTTAACAGCAATTTTTAAATAGGTATTCCTTGACTGCCGAAGAGAAAAATGTAAAAAATGTTATTGATATATACATTTTTTTAATTGTATTATAAGCCCATATGATGTCTGCACTGACAAGATGATTCATATCATCGTTTATTTGCTTCCTGTGCTTGAAAGCGATTTTTGGTGGTAACAAAACACTCATCTTTCATTCTCTACCTACATATATAAGATATATAAGCTGTCCTTAAATAACTTATAAGAAAAAGCTGTAAGCTGTCAATTTGTCAGATAGTAATAAGGAAGATTGAAATCATGCCAAAAAAGAAAGATATGCAAATAAAAAGATTTCTCTCTCTAAATTAAGCTCATATTTCATATACCATATACCTTTGCCTATATGTAGATACATACACAGGAAACCACAGCATTGCTTACAGCGTATGCCTAATATAACGATTTGTCTGCCTTCATATTTACATATTTGGTTATGAGATGCAATACTTGTTTATTAAAATTTCGTTGACTAGTTAATAAGCGTGCGTTTGTGTATATAAAAGTTTTCCCGGTGCTACTGCGCTTACCATAGCCTGCCTGTGGTGTCATTAAAAATATTTTATAAGTTCTTTCAGTAGTGAAATACGACGGCACCAATTGGCAGCAATGTACGCTACAGACTGAAAGCCATCAGTTTAGCGACGGAAAAGTGCATAAAGAAAAATAACAAGAAGTCATTCGAAAATATGCAGTTGAGATGGGTGAAATGCTTCAACTAACAAATGGAGTCACTGAAATGGCTGTCGATGGAATATGTTTAAGTGTCTTATGCTATATTTTCGTATATCCATAAACATAGTGACATGAAAACTTTTTTGTGTAAGACTGTTAAACTAACACTTGCAGAGATAATTTATACATAAATCAGAGGCTTCCAATCGGATGTGAGTTGTCGGTACATTACATACATACATTATTATATTATGTAATTATTCACATTTCTTATTATTCTCAATTATGACTAATAATGAAATAAAACTTAAAATTTAACTATATACTATTTTTGTTCTCCGTGGCGTATAAGTTTTTTTGAAGTGCTTTTTTCCACTGTTGAGTAAATGTCACTCATACGACACGTTCAACTATTTATTTTTATGGAAGGAATTTTTAAATGTATATCTAGGAATTAACAGCTTATGATCTAAGTACGCTTAAGGATTGAAAAATATGAGAATAATGCTTGCTTCAATTTTGCATACGGCCCAAGCTGACTAATAATTCAGTATAAAAGGACATGCGGGTAAACAGCTGCAGTATGGAGCAAAAACTACTTTCTTTGTGAGTCGATATTATTATTTATCGTTTTAAGCGTATTTAATCTTTGGCAGGGTCCATAGCACAACACCACACGACAAGCGTTTTGACAGATATATATATTTTAACATATAAAATAATTAATTATTTTTTTTACTATTTTTTATCAAAAAACAAAAATAAATTTAAAAATTGCGCTAAAAAATAACAAATTTGTAAATCTTCGAAATCAACTCTTGATTTTATCTACCGCACAAATTGTACAGAGTTAGCTTATCAAATGTCGGCTAATATTTAAATTCGCAACGATTGCACATTGTTTTGTCGACACGCGTCGCTCATATGAAAGAAGTCACGAACGAATACCCTCATACCTCGCCAAAGCAGCAGCACTGTGACGCAACTATTTTAACTCTTTTTAAGGGGTTAGGGGTAGTCAGAGGCACGAAAAAATGAGAATTTTCAGTATTTTTTTTTTGCTATTAAATAATTTTATTTTACAAAAGTAGTGATATGGTATTATTAAACAATGTTTTGACTTGAAGTCACGAAAATTTCGAAAAAAAAAAAATTTATTTCCGAAGTTACAGCTGTCTGTGTTAACCCAGTTCCAAAAAAAGGTCCTTGCGGTGACAATCACAAGTCCTTGGAGATTCATCTGAAATCAATCGGATAAAAAAAAATAGTTTTATAAATAAATAATCCTGGGCCTGATCGAAGGATTTTATTTTTTTTCAAAAATTAACAAAATGGCGGCCTGAGGAAATTTTTTTCTAGATTTTTGGGAAAAAATCAACAGTTAATTGGTCTTAAAAAATCGAAATTTTTCACAAAATAAAAATCCTTCGATCAGGCCCGAGTTTATTATGTATTCTACAAGCTGTATAAATTTCATTAAAATCAACTGAGCGGTTTTCGAGTTACAGTTGTCACCAGTTCAAAAAACATAGTTTTGAGAAAAACGCGTTTAAAGTTTCACACAGCGCTTTGAAAGGCCCGAGCTCTCTTTGTTATTTGTCGAATAACTTAAAAACGAATTATCGGATTAACTTGAAATTTTCAGAGATTATTTTTAAGATATTATACTTAACGAAAATGCAAAAAAAAAAAAATTTTTTTTTTTTGAAAATCCTGACTACCCCTAACCCCTTAAGGGAGAGTGAGCAACGTTTGTTGATATTTGCGTACTGTGTATTCAAAATAAATTTTTTTTTTGTATCGAAGGAAAAAGTTCCGAACAATTTTCGTTGTTAACTTTTGGAGCTTAAGACGATTGTAAATTAAACAAAAGTTTATAATATTAGATGTAGCAAAATTAAATCCATTGTTTTTGCATAAACTTGAATGGTTTAATTTTTTCTTTTCATATCCAGCCTTATTCATATGATTACAAACGATTTTTTGTGCAATCTTTAGCTCTTGGGCTTCTTTTACATCAAAATTACCGGATTGAAACCGAAATTGTGCATGATTGACTGTAACAGTATCGGGAACCTAACGCATCGCTTATATAAAATATAGCGTATTTTCTCTTTGCTAGTGTCCATTTTAGACGCTAGCCCAAACAAAACTGAATTAAAACCGTCAAAAGAGCTTTTTTAGTACAAAATGTCATATTTCTAATGCCATGTAGGGGAACCCGAATTGGACTTCTACCACGCGAGATACAGATAAAAAATGTCATCTATTTTGGAAAAATAATAGATTTCTTTTTACTACACTTAAACAATAAAACATAAAAAAATTCATTTAATATAATGATATTCCAAAAATAAAATATTTCATTGAAATGATAAAATATGAATATAAATAATATCTATTTTCTACGCCTTCAATGAGATAATTTTGAGCTTGAAAATTATCAAAATCGCCTTAATCATTGATGGTAAGGCTGCATTGTAGCGACAAATGTCTCGTTCATCAGAAAGTTTCTATCGAATCGACTGCAACATGGGGAAATGCTATCGCCAAAGCAGTTATCGATTGCTGGATTGCTTTGTCCAGCATTAGAGGCACTTCTTCTGTATCGAAGGCTGCTTTAGAACCGATGAAAAGGTGTTCTGAACCGATTCTTTTCTCATGGGTATTTTTCAAGATTTGTGGCACGGTAAATGGCTTCAATCAGGTTATTGACAGTGGACATTAGTCTTTTGTACTTCACCGCCATGTGTAATTGGCCCAGCCGGTAAAGTATCGTATTCAGCCACTTTATAGGCATAGCTGATCTGATGTCTATAACTGCTATTGACATGTATATCTATAATCGCGAGCTGGTATTATAAGGAAATATTTAATTACACATATACATATAAATGACGCCTTGTTATGACTGAGCTATTACAAAGTGATGGACCCAGAGTACACCCACTTCTGAATTTATACTCCCACAACAAATATATCTTCCAGCAACGATAGCACTGATACTAATATGTGTTAAAAATATTACTGCAAATTTAACAGCAGATATATTAAAGCTGTATGTAATATAGGTATAAGAGGGTTAGTATTTAAAATTTAAATAGTCGATTGCTGTTTCTACCAAACGGGCTCGAGTGAATATATCATAGTGCGTTTATTGGTAAGGCATGCTCTTTGACTTGCACGTGCTTTAACGCACTTAAACAATACCCACACGAAGACACGCACTAAATAGTGTGCCGATGTTAACATTTGCCGTCTAGCATTCTGCTCTTTGGCGTATGATGCTGCGCACACATGACTGTAAACATACTCGAACTAAAATACTTTGTGGCTTCTTTCGTAATGTTGTGACATTTTTTAATGACATCACGTAGATGTTGAACACATGCAAAAAGTCTGGTTGTAACGCAGCGGCGGTTGAAAAGTTTTTTTTTTTTCAACTTCACTTTAAGCAGGGACTCTTCACTTAACTTTGTACGAAAAGTACATATATAAGTAAGTCTAACTGGGGTGCCAGTGTGTGTGAAAGACACCACAAAACCTGTATATATGTATGATATATTTTGGTTGCTATGAAAATAACTTTGTAAATTACTTTTGGGTTACCACAAAAATTGTTCTTCTTAAAGTAATGAAAAAAAATTATATGAAATTTTTCGTTGTAAGAAAAAGCAAAAAACTTGATGGAGTTAAAGGAAATTAATGTAAAAGATTGAAATGAATTCACATGTAATAACAAAAAAAGCCGCCGTAAGAAAGAGAGTAAGATGATTTCGATATGAGTTTATTGGCGCTTTGTAACTTTAAAACTACTAACACCAGTTTTTTCCTCCATAGAACTCCGCAACCTTCGCTAGCTTCCCGACAAATTTCAAGAAAGAAGAAATTAATTTTAATACGACTGAATCAAAAATAGATTTCAAGATCTTGAGGAAATCTACTCAAGGTTTTTTGGTGGCAGCAAATCTCTCAGAAAAACGTATATTAAGAGCAATGAAATAGGTAATAATGAAACTAGATGCAGTAGGGAATTAAATTATTATGCACCGTCACAGTAGCTGAGTTGATGGATTTTTATCTATGTAAGGCGTGAGCTTCATGGTTCGAGTCTCGGTGCAGCCATATTAATTTTTATTATATTTTGTTTGGTGAAATCAAAACTTCAACAGGCTGAACTATTTATTTTAAATACATATTTTGGCATCGTCTATCCACTCACTTTCTTTCATTTCTTTAATGCAGAGTAACCTACTGTTCATACTTTAGTCAATATAGAAGAAAACATTTACATACAAATTGTCCCTCAAATATCAATGTCATTGCCATGTCTCGTTTACTTCAACTATAGATTAATCAATTAAAAATTTCCGATGAACATTTAGTGATGGAAGTACTTTAGGCTATTTTCACACTAAATGAAGCAACATTTACAGTTCCTATGAAATATAATAATTAAGCTGTTCTCATCTTCATAGTAATCGTTTTGTGTGATGTGCCCGAAGCGTTTTCATAGCTGACTGCATTAAATACTCGAAGGTATTTTCATTTGTATGTGTGATAAATATGAAATTATAAATGTGGGTGTGTATGTACCTAAATGTGAAATAACCCACAAATACCCTGTTAACTAACTCATAGCCAAACATGTGTGCTGAGTGCGGGAGGTATCTTTTGGTAGTAAAATTTTGTTGTGCTTTACTTCATCACTCAGTCATAAGTACACAAGACTCAACCAGGTGGAAGGGCTGACGCGAAAGGGTAAATAAGTGTTGTTTTATGAGAATTAAACCGACCATCACATAATAAGTAATTCACTCAAACAAACTTAAGCGGCGGCTATTTTCCGCCGGTAAAAGTGGTATGCTTGATCAGCGATGTAGAAAATTATGGAAAATCATAATTTTCCAACAAGAAGAAGTCGCTAATGACGTTTGTAGTGGCTGAAAATTGCCGCGTCAGTCTTTATTTATAAATTGTGTATGTATGTATTATATAGCTACGAGTATGTCTCTAGAAGGGTTATTTAAAATGCCTGAATAAATTTTGTAAATATTTACGATTCACTTAAAAATGCATAAACACTTAGAAGCTTGGAAGGAAATTATTTAGGTGCACTGAGGAAGGTATGAAGTAAGTGATTAGCTTTGAAATATTATTTGCTACTATATGATTTAAAATAAATGTGAGGCTTATCAACAAACTATTAAGTCTTTAAATCATTATATATCTACCTCGGCAAGCAAACTTTATTATATATTCACGGCCAGTGGCTTAAGTTGGCATGTAGGTATGTGTGCCTAAAAAGTTTTTCCAACTTATTCGTATATCCGTCGGCACTTTTCCACTTTTCGTTTGACTTGGTGAAGAGTACACATGAAAAGAAGTGATAAAATACTTATGTATGTGCGCAAATATTTTATGAAATACAGAAAAAATCCAACAACAGCAGCTGCCACATAACAGTTACAGTGTCAACTGAAAACTTTTTCGCGAGGTTAAGCCACATAGATTTGCCAACTGCTTTGTGACTAGCATTTTTAAGTTACCAAACAAATACGCCGTTGAGTTGCTAAAACCGAAAATAAATATTTGGACACGCACAGAGTTACATACATAAAGTTATAAACTTGCAAAAAAAATAACAGTTACTAACTAGAAGCCAACTAGATTGAATTTTTGCACTAACTAGTCCACCTTTCATCTCTTTCTGCTGTTAACAACTAATCTAAAAACTGTCCTTTTCCGACTATGCTCCAGCTTCAGACTAGTTAAATACTAGTTAAATTATACCTGTTGAATTTCTATTTCACCAATACCAAAAACGTAAATAAACTAACTCATTGGGGGCATCGAAGTCTCAAACACGACAGTCATAACCCCTAACCACTCCGCTATATAAATTATTACCATAATTGGTGAACAGTCAGACACTTGCCAGCGAATAGCAAACTAGTATAATGTCATCTTTTAAGTACTAGTATTTAAGTAGAATTTTCCATAAAACCTTGTTTTTTATCTGCCGGGTACTTGCCCAAAATATTTAGATATTTTGGTATTCAAAGAAAGATGGCATTTTTGAGATAAATGATCGCATATTTATTTCAATTTAAAGAACAAAGTATGCCGCTAACAATGGAAAACATTATCAGCTCAATAAACGCCACGGCTACGAAATTTTTCAGCAGCTTTCAGCTTTACGAATTCCATCTTTCTGGTCTTGAACCGACGTAAGCCTTTTGGCGCAGACCTTATCTTTCACATGGCCACAAAGGAAGAACTCGCAAGATGTTAAATCACAAGATCTCGGTGGCCAATTGCGATCGCCTTTTCTAGAGATAACACGGTCCGGAAATTTTTCGCTCAAAAGATCGATGGTTTCTTTGTTTATGTGGCACCTATCACGTAGCTGTCCTCCGAGCTCCTCCTTTCATTTGTGGTGCGTTCCTTGATATATTTCCAACACAGTGAGAAACTAGATTTGATCTTTGTTTGTCCAGAGACCGCTTTGCTTTTAATTTCCATATTCAGTTGATGTTTTCCCAATAAATGGAGAGGCCTAAGGTTTATTCTAAGGCGATGATCAACCGCTATAATTTGCGAAGACATAAGCAAAGACAACTGTATATATATCAGAAATGCTCAACTAACGAAACGAAGACATTTCTTTTGTTAATTTGAAAAATCAACTTACCGAAATGATTGCATTTTTTACGTAAAATATTTTAAATTTCCAATTATTTACACATTGCTCATATGCACATGCATATATTTTTACACATTTAGTAGAAGTAAAAAATTTACTTTCATTTGATCATTGTTATGTAAATGCAATTTTGCTGCTGCTGTGTAATCATCAAGTACAGAGTAATGTAAAAACCTATTCATGCTTAGAATTTGTTTATAAACCAGCTCAATTTTCATAGTTTTTCTTAACCTTTTCCAGCAGTGAGAAAACGCAATGAAGCCAGAGCGAATGGCAAAAATGCTTGCAGTAACGGTAACTGTGTAGAAAAACCCACCTAAGCCTGAACTATCAGACCTTCATTGTTGCTGTTGTACTAGTAGGGTGAATACACGTATATGCGCCTTTGCAATTTACCTTCACAGCGTTAAAATTCGCATAACGTAAGTGTATGGGAAATTGAATATAATTGCATTACAAATATTTTTTATGTCATCGCAAACGTTGAGCGTTACCTAAACTAGCTGACAACGGCTGGCAAATGGCTATTTCTTACTGAACATTGTTTCTAACGTGGCTTTTGTTCTTAACATGCATACACAATGTTATTTACTTTATTTATTTCATTTTTTTATTATTTGTTCTATTTTTTGCTTTTCTTACGTTCTCGAAACATTTCCACAATAAATGGATACATGTGAATTTCCGCTAGCGTGCGAAATAGAATTTTTCCACCTTTACTGTAAATACTCAGGGTGCATACAAAATGTTGCAGATTGCTTTATGCTTAAACAGCATTTCTTCCATTTATTAGTTTTTATAAGGTGTTGAAAATCCTTAATCACAATGAAGTTTCAATAATTTATTTATTTACCCTTCTGTTATTATTGATATACATAGATATTTCTATTGATATCTGGTAACGCATTAATACATTTAATTAATACCCTGAAGAACTCTGTTTTGTTTAAATAGTAATTTTAACTAATTATGCAATATAACGACTAAATCAACATTTAACATTAAGGATACATTTGATTTGCAAGAAAGGATAAATGGCAGCTACATATGTGACGATGAAAGATTAATTTCCTTTAACGTAGTCTGACTGTTCCCAAGTATACCAATACATCTGGCACTGGACATAATAAGAAAAAAATGGGGAATTATAAAGGAATATACTAGGATACCTAAAGCATTTTTTATAGACATTGTAAAGTTCTGCATTGAAAAAATAGGCATTTCAAATTTATACACACAATAAAAATACCAAATTCTGATAAAAGCAATGTAATCTATGAAATCAATGTAATTCTTCAACAAGAACAACACTACAGCAAAAGGTACACATTAAAAATGCTTCACATTATAAACACACCAATAAACATAAGAATAAACTTCAAAACGGACACTGATAATTGCGCACACTTGTACAGACATTTCTACCAAACGATTCGACAATACAAAACTCCACGTCACACGGTTAGGACGTATAATAAATGTATGTATGTTTATGCAAAATTTATTAAATAATATAATTCATTAACTTTGCTTATATTGTTGAATAGTGCCCCCTGAAGACGATGTGTAATCGAAATATATCGGGATAAAACAACAATTACATTGTTTTTATTTTTTCTGACCTAAAGCTGGCAAACTTTTTCAATTAAGAAATAAGAGAAATGTCGCTAAAACCATTAATATAATTATGCAATAGATAATTTATAAAATCGAAGAAGAAAAATTCTCATCTTGGATTTTTCCAGTTTATTTTCGTCTCCAATTCAAATTATAATCACACCCCCAAGGAAAAAACTAATTGTATAGAAAATCTTGTTAATTTGTATAATAATTAAAAATCTAACGTTTTAATAATGAAATCTCAGCAGTGATCACAGCACTATAACCATTCAATTTTGACTTCGAAGCAGATTTTCTTTTCTCTACTCCGAAAGGATTATACTTTCTTACTCAAATCGGAAATACAAATTGACGCTAATCGAATTAAAAGCAAGCCAGAGTAATTTATTAGTCATGAATAACTATTCATTCTTAAGTAAATAATGGCGTTTAGTCCAACTCCTGTTTTCTGTTTTAACCTTGCGCACTCCGCTGTAACATTTCAGGGGATATTGTAATTCTGGGATATCAGTCGGAAATCCTCCCTCAGGTATTCAATTCAGTCCATGATTACAGTGCAACTCTTAGGGGAACTCTTTAATTGAGCTATTCCATATTAAATGTGACGCAAAGACAAACTGAGTTGATTTACCATAAGCATGTCCGTCTATTTTTCAACCGATTTGTCCGTCCGCTTAAACGCAAATTAGTCTCTCAGCTTTTGAAACATTTAAACCGAACTTCATATACTATACTGATCTTTTTAATTGTTATTTGTTAACGTAATTTCAAGTATTCCTTGGGTTTTGCCCTTCGGCTCCATTGTTAACATAATGGTCAAAAAAAAATTTAATAATAAAAGGAATGTATTCTTTCATTATTTTTATATTACTCAAAATGGATCTAGAAACATGAAATAAAACTAAAAATTCCCTAAACAGAACATTTCACAATAAATCTTTCAAATCTGTCAGAGTTAATTCAAGTTCTAAGTTCTCGATATACAGGGTGTTTGATTAAGCTTTCTGATTTTGTGCTATTGAGATATGATTTTTGGAAAATTCAATACATTTTAAGTAAATGCATACTTAAATATTTTCCTATCCTTCCGCTGCTTGAGAAACAACAGCACCAGTAAAAAGATATGCTTTATGTACTCATACATATTAATATATAAGCACAATGGGGCGTGGTTGAATGGTGCAGTGTCCATTGTCTTGCAACAATGGCGCTCCCAACTGCATTTCATTGAGAAATGAGCAAAGTGGCAACACAGAGAGAGGTATATATAATTGAGTCTTTGCCACTCAACAGTGCCGGAAGTATGTATGTGAACATGTACACACACGTGGTATTTTAACACAACTTTGTAGGTACTTACATATACTAAGGTACACAACCGTGTTTTCTCGTAAAAATGTGTTTCCTTGGATACACAATACGAAATTTGTTCCCAACGCATGCAGCAGTTACGTCTGCATTTAAGGACGCAACACTTTAGCTTATAAAACTTGAGGCTTCCGTTCCAACTCTATTCATCGCTCCAAAAACATCTCTTTCATGTCACTGATGATGAAGTTTCATTGTGTTCCATTGTGAAAATATAATACAATAATGGGAGTGCAAATAGCACAATGAAATCAGTAAGAGGAAAAAATATACAAGAAGGTGCATGTAAGTAGCAGGTGTCACATTTTGTGCATATAAGAGTATGTGCTTATTAAACTTTTATACTATACACATGCTATGCCTACACGGCAAAACAGTCAGCAAACGATTCGAGTATCTATATAAGATACAGATCTATTTACAATAAGTTCAGCAAAGCTACAAAACCGAAAAAATGTTGAAGGCATCGTTAATAAATAATCAGTTTTCTCGAAAGACATTTTTATGAGAATTTTCAAGAAACCGCGGACCAACTGAACGGAACTTATTAGTATCATTTTAGGCCCGTACAATCCACCATCAACCAATTATTAACCATTCGCTAAATCCGTTTAGATAAGGATCGAAACCCACCACCTCTTTGGTGATTTTAGAGCGGCCTTCGATAGCTTGAAAAAGAGTTGCTTCTACGCCGCTATATCTGAATTTGTATGCGTGAGGTTTGATAATGCTATCAGCGAAAGCTGGACTACGGAGCGGTTTGTTCAATTCTATTCCGGAAATTGTGTGTCAAATATACACCTCGTTCTGGTCAGTTAGTCACTCAAAAAGCCAATGAAATTTTACAACTGGTAGGGCAAAACCGCCATTCGAGCTTACAGGAGATATTGGAGGCATTACCAGATTCACCCTTTTTACCAGCATAAATGGACAGAGCCTGTTTCTTGCGCGATCTGATTTGCTTTTGATTCAGACCCTTTAAAACTCTCTTGATGTTTAAATATTGCCACTTATAAGTATTACATTTTGCTATATATTTGTGTATTTATTTTGGCTTCCATTTACCAACTGTCAACTCTGCAATGTGATACGTAAATGCAAAAAATAAGTTCATTACATCATTTCAAGTGATAAAATATCAAATTTGTGCTCACACCGCACGCATAAGCCACTTTTCTAAGTACCTACTCAGGTTGCAGTCAAATATCCTTTTACGAGTACGCTTGAGCATAGCATTTACATGGAAAGTTTCATATTTAATTGACTTAATGCATGTGTAAAATATATACTGATATGATGCTTGGAGGATATACGATATTAATAAATACATAAATTTCAAGGTATTGCGTGATTTTGAATATGCCTTAATAACTTTAATAATATTTGTTACAAAAATATATATTAAATTTTTAATATTTATACTAATAGAAAACATGAGAAAATCAATCTGCAATAAATACTCCAATTAGAGCTATTTTTCATCGCATAGGGAAAAAATAAATAGCATTTTGTGGAAAACATTTCAGCTGCTAGGATCTTTTTATTTATTTTTGATCAAATATTCTCCAGGTGAGCAGTAGGCACGTACCTCTCATTGGAGACCAAAGAAGATAACGCTCTAATTGATCTTCAAAAAATTTTTCATTGGAGTATGTTTATTTATAAGATCTTGATTTTTCAAATTAAATTTAGTTTATAGTATTTTTTACTCGTCATTTTAATGTAAATTTTTAATGTAATAAAATTTAAAAATATTTCAACATTTGCTTGAAATCGATATATTATATAAAATTAAGACTCAGAAAATATTGTCGGCTTATAAATAACTAAAGTTGCCAATGTAGGTATGTATCGTACTCCGGTCATTTTCTAAGGATCTTATAACAGTTTATTTACAATATATATATGTATCTACAAAAAGCTTTGTACTAAATGACTGGCGGATCTACTCACATCCTAAACCATTGTTAGTAGAAACCTGAAACTTGGAGCATCTGTTCATGAAGTGGATCTGAAACCGGTCTATTTCAAAAAATCGAATTAATTTTTAAATCGTTTGATTTACATGAAATTTGGTACACGGATAACCCTTTGCCTAAATTGACATGTGGAATAGCTTTTCTTTCGGGAAGTGTACCCGACGCCTATCTATTCGAAAAAAATGTGTTTATCGTAATATTTACATAAAATTCGGTGCAATAGTCGCCTTGAGCTCAAATTACCATTTCTATTATCTTCAGGAGAGCTAGCTTGGGACCACTCTAATCGAAACAAAACACGATTTCTTACAATATATATCTTTTACAAAATATGCATATATACTTTCAAGTATCGAAGCTGGGTCTGGAGATATATTTTTTTAAAGCTTCTGGTGGAACAGTCAAGATTTTTCTTTTAAATTTATTGATGGCCAAATGAGAAGCAAATATTAGAGGTCGCATAGCTAGGAAGTGCTACCATACTATTGGATTGTATTGCAAGCAGACGATTTCTGACAGACTTTACAAGTAATGCCCATTTATAGCCTTCAGCTTAACCCTTCAAAGGGTATTAACCAACTGTGCAGAGGCGTCGGGCCATTTAGACAAGTCTTTTGGACCAGTACAAGCCAGTTAATGAGTTAATGAGACAGGCATTGAACTAAACATGAAGATTGACAAGATCGTCTTTGGGCAAAGCTTTCATGGAAACTATGAAATCAAGCTTCGTGCATTATCGCAGAAATCAATACGCAATTTCCGAATTTAATTTGACATTTCTCTATTTCAGACTTACTCAATTTGAACCATGGAGAGATACACAATCCAACAACGTGTTAAAGTTATCCAGACTTATTATGAAAATTTTCGAAGAAAATCATCTTCAGTGATGAGGCACATTTTCACCTCAGTGGATTCGTCAATAAACAGAATTGCCGCATTTGGGCGAATGAGAATCCAAGAGTGATTGCCGAAAAACCAATGCACCCACAAAGAGTGACTATTTGGTGCGGTTTATGGGCTGGCGGCATCATCGGGCCGTATTTTTTCCAAAATGAGGCCGGTCAGGCAGTTACTGTGAATGGTGTTCGCTATCGTGAGATGATAACGAATTTTTTATGGCCACAATTGGAAGATATGGATGTGGACGATATGTGGTTTCAGCAGGACGGTGCCACTTGCCACACAGCTAACGAAACAATGGCTCTTTTGCGCAACAAATTCAATGGCCGTGTTATCTATCTCACGTAATGGCGATGTTAATTGGCCCCCAAGATCATGTGATTTGACACCGTTGGACTTTTTTCTCTGGGGTTATTTGAAAGAAAAGGTGTACGTCGATAAGCCAGCAACAATTCAAGAGCTAAAGGATGAGATAATTCGGCACATTAACGGCATAGAAACTCCATTATGCCTCAGCGTCATCGAAAATTTGGACCATCGTATGGAGGTGTGCCGCCGAGGTCGCGGCGCTCATTTGGCCGATATTTTGTTACATACATAATTGAGTAATACCAATATATCATAATAAAATAAAATTTCAATAATTTCCTAAATAGTTTGTGTTTTATTCAAAATCAACATCGGCCCTTGAAAATTTAACCACCCTTTGTATCTTTTACAAAATATATACTTTCAAATATCGTAGCTGGGTCTGGAGATGTATTTTTTAAAGCTTCTGGTGTAACAGTCAAGATTTTTCTTTTAAATTTATTGATGACCAAATGAGAAGCAAACATTGGAGGTAGCATAGCTGGGAAGTGCTACCATACTATTGGATTGTGTTGCAAGCAGACAATTTCTGACATACTTTACTAGTAGTGCCCATTTATAGCCTTCAGCTTAACCCTTCAAAGGGTATTAACCAACTGTGCAGAAGCGTCAGGCCGTTTAGACAGGTCTTTTGGACCTGTTCTGTGAAGTCGATATTTTGTCTTGCACAAAAAAACATATATATATATAAACAATAATATATATATATAAACAAATTTGAGAGCATATTTGTTATTTACAAATTAATTTTTATGTAGTTTTGTTGTTGCTGATAATTTTGTAATGCATTTATGAAGTTTAAAAACACCTGTTCCAAATTTTTCCTACCTTTTTAAGCGCCAACACATACATCAATCATTTCGGTTGGTGAATCTCCACCAACTTTTTATACCCAATGGTATTATGTTCTGACTATCACAAAATTATGTTAAAAATTATATATATGTACAGGGTTCGCCACGTAACTTTTTTTTTTTTAAACAGTGCGCACAAGATCGATCGTAACGTTGGCTGTGTGGTACGGAGCGCCGTCTTGCTGGAACCAAATGTTGTCCAAGTCCTCCTCTTCGATTTCCGGGAAGAACCAATCCGTTAACATGGCGCGGTAGCGTTCGCCATTGTCTTCTTCTTCTTTATTGGCGTTGGCACCGCTTACGCGATTATAGCCGAAGCAATTACAGCGCGCCATTCATCTTTTCTTTTCGCTGTTTGGCGCCAGTTGGAAATGCCAAGTGCACCCAGGTCACTCTCTACTTGATCTTTCCAACGGAGTGGAGGTCTTCCTCTTCCTCTGCTTCCACCAGCGGGTACTGCATCAAATATTTTCAAAGCTGGAGTGTTTTCATCCATTCGGACGACATGGCCTAGCCAGCGTAGCCGCTGTCTCTTCATTCGCTGAACTATGTCAATATCGTCGTATAGCTCGTACAGCTCATCGTCCCATCGTCTGCGGTATTCGCCGTTGCTAATGCGCAAAGGACCATAAATCGTTCGCAGAACTTTCCTCTCGAAGACTCCTAGAGCCGACTCATCAGATGTTGACATCGTCCACGCTTCTGCGCCATATATTAGGACCGGTATAATGAGCGACTTGTACAGCTTGATTTTCGTTCGTCGAGAGAAGGCTTTACTTTTCAATTGCCTACTTAGCCCAAAGTAGCACCTGTTGGCAAGAGTGATTCTGCGTTGGATTTCAAGGCTGACATTGTTGTTGGTATTAATGCTGGTTCCTAGATAGACGAAATTATCTACGACCTCGAAGTTATGACTGTCAACAGTGACGTGGGAGCCTAGTCGCGAATGCGATGACTGTTTGTTTGATGACAGGAGATATTTCGTCTTGCCCTCATTCACTACCAGACCCATTCGTTTCGCTTCTTTATCAAGTCTGGAGAAAGCAGAACTCACGGCGCGGTTGTTGAAGCCAATAATGTCGATATCATCGGCGTACGCCAGCAGCTGTACACTCTTATAGAAGATTGTACCTTCTCTATTTAGTTCTGCAGCTCGTATTATTTTCTCCAGCATTAAATTAAAAAAGTCACACGATAAGGAATCACCCTGTCTGAAACCTCGTTTGGTATCGAACGGCTCGGAGAGGTCCTTCCCGATCCTGACGGAGCTTTTAGTGTTGCTTAACGTCAGTTTACTTAGCCGTATAAGTTTTGCGGGGATTCCAAATTCAGACATAGCGGCATAAAGGCAGCTCCTATTCGTGCTGTCGAAGGCGGCTTTAAAATCGACGAAAAGGTGGTGGGTGTCGATTCTCTTTTCACGGGTCTTTTCCAAGATTTGGCGTATGGTGAATATCTGGTTAATGGTTGACTTACCAGGTCTAAAGCCACACTGATAAGGTCCAATCAGTTTGTTGACGGTGGGCTTTAGTCTTTCACACAATACGCTTGATAAGACCTTATATGCGATATTAAGAAGGCTTATTCCACGATAATTGGCGCAGACTGTGGGATCGCCTTTCTTGTGGATCGGGCAGAGCACACTTAAATTCCAATCGTCGGGCATGCTTTCATCCGACCATATTTTACAAAGGAGCTGATGCATGCACCTGATCAGCTCTTCGCCGCCGTGTTTGAATAGCTCGGCCGGTAATCCATCGGCCCCTGCCGCTTTGTTGTTTTTTAAGCGGACGATTGCTAATCGCACTTCTTCATAGTCGGGTAACGGAACAACTTTCCCATCGTCATCAATTGGAGTTTCGGGTTCACCATCTCCGCGTGTTTCCTGTTCACTGCCATTCAGCAGGCTGGAGAATAAATCGAGTATACTCTGGGCATCTGTCACTAGCTCACCTCCCTGGGTCCTACAAGAGTCCGCTCTGGTCTTGAAACTTTCTGCAAGCCGTTGTATCTTTTCATAGAATTTTCGAGCGTTACCCTTGTCGGCCAGCTTCTCAAGCTCCTCGTACTCGCGCATCTCGGCCTCTTTCTTTTTTTCTCTGCAGACGCGCCTTGCTTCCCTCTTCAGTTCTCGGTATCTATCCCACCCCGCACGTGTTGTGGTTGATCGCAAGGTTGCGAGGTAGGCAGTCTGTTTTCTCTCCACTGCGGCACGGCAATCCTCATCGTACCAGCTGTTTTTGCGACCTTTCCGAAATCCGATGGTTTCGTTTGCAGCTGTACGCAGGGAGCTTGCAATGCCGTCCCACAGTTCCCTTATACCGGGTTGCTGATGAGTGCTCTCAGAGAGCAGGTGTGCAAGTCGAGTAGAAAATCGCTCGGCAGTCTGTTGTGATTGCAGCTTTTCAACGTCGAACCTTCCTTGTGTTTGTTGATGGACGTTCTTCGATACACAGAGGCGCGTGCGTATCTTCGCTGCGACAAGATAGTGATCCGAGTCAATGTTGGGACCTCGGAACGTACGCACATCTAAAACACTGGATACATGTCTTCCGTCTATCACAACATGATCGATCTGGTTGGAAGTTTTCCGATCTGGAGACAGCCAAGTAGCTTGGTGAATTTTTTTGTGCTGGAATCTAGTGCTACAGACAACCATATTTCGGGCCCCGGCGAAGTCGATCAGCCTCAGACCATTTGGAGATGTTTCGTCGTGGAGACTGAATTTTCCGACAGTCGTACCAAAGATACCTTCTTTGCCCACCCTAGCGTTGAAGTCGCCAAGCACAATTTTGACGTCGTGTCGGGGGCAGCGCCATTGACCGAAGAAAAATTTGCCAATGATGCCGTCGGCCCAAAATCCACACCAAACAGTAACTCTCTGAGAATGCATTGGCTTCTCTTCGATCACGTGCGGGTTTTCCGACCCCAAATACTACAATTTTGTTTATTGACGTAGCCGCCAAAATGAGCTTCGTCGGAAAAGATGATTTTTTGGTCAAATTTTCAAAGTAAAACTGGACTATTTTAACGCGTTCTTCAATCGTATACACAACCATTTTCGTTCAGCGGAAGGATAAAACTAACTTTCTGTCAAATCAGATGTAACATCAGTGTTACCGCACTCAAAATAACCACTAGTTCAAAAAAAAAATGTTAGATGGCGGACCCTGTATATGCAGAAAATAAATTTATCCTTCTTTCATCGTTCACACATGTAAGCTAATGTAAACTTTTGTTATATTTCTCCTAAGTGATTTTCTATGTCGACAGAAGCGTATAAGAAATTTGAACAGATCCCTCACTCTACACAACTTTTTGTTCACAGCTATTTTAATATTTTTTCAATATACATACCTTTTCACACATACGAGCACAAACACCTGAGTGTACAAAGATTTTTTATTTTCACTTTTATTAAATTTTCTTTTGGCTGCCAAAATATATTTTACCTTTCATGCTTTTCCAAGCTAAAACATATGGGACGATGTCTGAACTGTTACTGTAAGCGCTTGAATGCTATTTTTAAGTTCTAATGCGAAAAAATTTGTTCTCATATCAATGACGTGAGTAAGCAAAGTCTAATAACAGCTGTGGTTGCACAAAAACAAAGCTCTTTAGGAGAAAAAAAAATATTTAAAAATTTTATGGTTGACTCATATCCGCATGTATCACTTAACCCTGAAATTCAACAAGCTGAAGAGAGATTTCCGACATAGACTCGGTAGGGTACCAGATCACTACCTTGCTACCTTCATAGTTTTCCAATTTGAAAGCCTTCTGGCACCGCACATTTTATAGAATTTTTGAACATTCTCTCTCAAGGGAATGAGCTTCTCAAGCTCTATAGTATACTCACTTATTTCTGCCACTTCCTTTTTTTGTATGAATATACATAGATCTCACTGCTCTCTTCGGCTTGTATTAAAATGTTCTAATAAATATCTCATTTCTTTCCAATTAAAGTTATTAGTTTTACACAGGCCAGGAATAGTCAAAGCGAAATATCATTTCTAATTAATAGCATTTTGTCACCGTACTTATTTAATCGTCTGAACACAACTCCAGACTTTCAAATGGCGAACAACAGCTTACAAACTTTTCTGCATCAATTTCGCTTTGTCGTCTTCAATGTACATATAGTTTTGCCAGTTGCCTTCATGAAAAGTTTCTCTCTAAGCCTATTACCTTGAACTGAAGCAGGTACGCCTTAATACTTTTTATAACTTTTGTCGTTTAATCGCATTAACCTTCTTTTCATACAGCCCATTTCAGATATAGTCTTTCTGCGAATTAAAGTTAATTTAATTTTATTTGAACTATTAATTTTTTATTTATTTTTTATAACTAAGGTAAACAATACTCTTTAATCATGTTATACACACTCGAATACAAGCAGCCTGAAGAAAGTGAGCAAATCAGAATTGTTAAGTATGAACATACGCATACAAGTTTTTAATATGCTTCTACATGTTCATGTAAATATGTATGTAGGCTTATATGTTTATTGCTTCGCAATTTCTTGTTGTTTCAGTAGTCATTATGAGCAGCCTTGACGGCCTTGAAGTCCTCAAGTTTTTGTCTGACTTTCCTTTATAAAATTTGAGAGCATACATATTATCATTTATTGCACGAAGCAATTCTATTCAAGCTCTCACACATCAACAACAGAATTTATGAGCACTCAAAGCATGAATTTGGTTAGTAGTTCATGGTATAGTCCTAACTTGGTACCGAATGATTTTCTTTTATTTCCGTTTGTAAAAAATAAACTTATAGGTCAACGTTTTTCTACACCTGAAGGAGCGGCTAATGCATTCAAAAAGCATGTTTTGAGGATATGCCAATCAGTGTGTAAAATGTGCATTACAATTGGTTCAAACAAATGAAAAATTGTATGATTTATACGTATATAATATTTATTGAGAATATTTGAAAACCAATAAAGCGATTTTTAATATTTGAAATTTGCTTTTGCTCTCTAATTCCGAAATATAAAAAACAACCCTCATAGATGGCAATAAGCTACGAACAATGCCATCGCTGGATAGATAGACATACTAGTACATTAAGACCAGAGAGTTTCTAGAAATTATATTTTTCGATATTCGAGGTTTCGTTCATCATGAATTCGTTCCAACGGGGCAGACGAACAATAAAGAGTATTACTTGAGCGTTTTGCGGCACTTGAGAGAAAACATCCGTCGTAAACGGCCGGAATTGTTGGCTATCGCATAGATCTGTAGTTGGGAAGGATTTTAAGACCTTTCAACAGCTGCTGCAAACAAACTGGTTGACAGATCGCGTTTTGGTAAATCAATTAACATGTTAAAGTGTGGCTTTCCTATTAGAATTTATTCAAATATAATTACAATTTTTTTCATTAAGGGCTGCAGTGGTCACATACATATATATTGGGTGATATACTAATTTATATTTATTCGAAGCAATGTGTCTACGTAAGTACATTGACTCTCAATTAATCATATCCTAGTATATGTAAGGGATAATTGTAAGCATATATATGATTGTATGTACATCTAAGTTAAAATTAGTACAGCATGACATGACGTTTGCTGCTATGTTCACTGATTTGAGCACCACTAAATGGACTGCATGATATTACTTTACGCCATTGGCATACTAAATGTTTACCGTAAAGTGATATGCTTTTCTACGTATACCACCACACACTGCTAATTATATACAGCCCTTCATTTCGCCCAGTAAATTCAAAACATTTTGCGCTGTTATAGATTCACCGCGTGGCTAACTGTCAGTTACCTAAGCTGTCCATTTGCACATTTGCAATGTTCAAATGCAATGACAGAACAATAGCAAAGTAACTGTAATTGTGCTTGTTTAGAGCTAATCATAGTGTGAGTTTCGGACCTAAGACCAGCTGATTTTTTCGTAATATAATTTCTTAAATTATACAATATCAAAATTAATCTCAAACTAACATTTTTATCTTACTCCATCGTCTCACATAGCACACTTTATCAGTGTGTGATTACTTATTCAGCGGGTACGTTTACGCGGCCCTTAAATATGAGCCAATCATGTGAAAAAGTGGAAAGTAAAAAAGTAAAGCCATATCCTTGCTGTGAAAATTAGGTACTTTATTAAGTTCACCCACAGTTGTGGTATAAAAAATTTTCCTCCCGAAAGCAATACAAAACTGGCAAGTCCTATATAAATAATGAAGTGCATAACACGGAGTATGCAGCAAGAGAATAACTTGCACTGACAATATAAAGAGTTCTTAGCAAGCAGCAGTGCATGCGGCAACGAAAGTCTGCTTGGCCGCTAAACCAAATGGGAAAACGGAAATAATCAGTGCAATTTATTGAAGCAATACAATGGAAACAGCGACAGCATGACGGTAGTGAAGCATAACAAATGTAGAAAGTCCCTTTCCTAGCTAAAGTTATATCCATAGCTGGTCACACAAACAAGCTACACAACAAATGTGCAAATGTGGCTTTCTTGTGAGAGAAGTTTTCCGGCCGTGTAATGTTCTGCCTTGGCGATGTCTACTGGTCACCGAGATCATGCAATTTGACACAGTTGGATTTTTTTTTTATGTGGCTACACAAAAGACGGTATTTATGCGGATAAACCATCAACTCTTTTGCACTTGGGAACAAATATCCGTCAAGTTTTGATCCAAAAAGTGGTCGAAAATTACCTTAAGCGAAACGAAGTGTGCAAAAGTTCGTGAGGCGGTCATTTGAATGATCTAGTGTTTCATATATCATATAATGCCAAGGTTTATTTATTTCATGTCAGAAATACACTCCAATTGCCAAGGGGAGACCGCAATTATAAAAATTAGTTTTAGCATTACTTTTAAATTTTGACCCCCGTAGAAGGCAAAGCAGAGTCCGCTGTATATTTGCTTAAGCAAAACGGCAATATTTGGTACATCAGTGCAATATACGCAATTTTAATTATTATATTTAATTTGATTGAATACGGGTTTATTATTATTATTGAGCAAATTGGAAAAATTAAAACCATAATTTTACCATATTCTTTACTATCAAGAGTAAAAAAGTTTAATTGAACTTAAAAACTAAATCGTATTTAACAAAGTGTGTGTAATCATATATCTTTTGTACGCAAATTAAACCTTTCCTTGCAATCAAAATTTGTTCCGAATAAATGTACAGCAGTCTATTTAGGAAACATATACCCCATCACATTTTAAATCTGGTAAAAATCCATATACTAAACCAATAGATCTGCATACGTAGTAGTGTTCGCACATACTATGTGTAATATTACGAGTACATACGAGTATGTTTTTATATTAAATTTTAATTATTGATAATAAAATTTCTATATTAATATATCCATTTCAAAACCATATAGCCTTAGGTGTTGTATACAAAGCATATAAAAATTTTATTTTTTAGTGCAGTCAAAAAAATTGCAGTTTTTGTAATTAAAGCATATTATTAATTCATTATTTGCTTGCACTACATTGTACTATTTTTTTTACTTTTTGAATTTTTTGTTGCAACAAACATTTGTCAGGTAGAAAAAACTTTTTGAAGTAAACAAGGGCTAAAAGAGAGCTATGAAACCCAATATGGTGCGGAGAGTGGTAAAAATTATAAAAATTTTGATATTTGTTTTTTTTTTTGTCTTCGCTGCTTAAATAACTAATTTTTTATTGCTTTTCATTCATTTATTTTTATTATTAATCATTATTTTTTCTCTCCTACGAACCAAAAATTATTTTTTAGTTATAAAAATACCTAAGCTGGAGCAATGATTTCTGATATATGTTTGTATTTTATTATATTTGCAATACATAATTTTTTAAGAGAGCGCATCAAAAATTTTAACTTTTTCTTTAGGTATAATATTCTATAAACATTACATAAGTTTTCAACCACTATAATTTTAATAAAACAGAAGTATTCGAGTATCTTATATCTCACAAAAGCACATAAAAAGGAAACTGTCTCAACTTTCATATAGATCATTTCTAATAGCTTATTTGAGTTGAGCAAGCTTTTTCGGGCAGCATACTAAGCTTGTCCCTCATGACTCTGCTTCGACCGCAGTTCGCACTAAATTGAAAGTTTTATTTACTGTAATTAGAATTTTCCAAATATATGTCAATGAAACTATTACGACTTGCATAGAAACCCTTGTCACTATTGGCAAAAAACTAGGACAATAATTCTTCTTCTAGTTAAGTGCGTACTTCAAACGATCCAATTACTGACAGTATAGATCCAGAGTTGGATTAAGAGGGAACAGCTCATAGCGGAAGATTTCTCGCTAAACTAAAGGCGGGCACCACTGTCATCCAAAAAGTCCGATGCACGGGACAAGGACGGAAGAGAGGCGGCCATATAAAAGAGCGCAAATTTGGTGTCGGATTCATGGTGGGAGAGAGACGCCGTCGCCGAGTACTGGCATTCACTCCGGTCAAAGTAAAATCTTTTAACATATCGTTTCACTTGGCACTTCCAGCTGATGCCAAACAGCGAAACGAAGAAATTTATGGCGCTATAATTGATTGAATATAATCGCGAAAGCGGTGCCAACACCAATAAAGAAGAAGAAATGAGTAGGCAACATAGATTATATTGTGATAATTGTGTTCAAATTGCTCATTTTGGTGACAAAAAATTGGTAATAATATCGAATTAGTTTAAAAAGTAATCTAAGTGAGTTAAAAATAGTGAGAAATGAATTAACTTTTTTACAATTGAAATAACAACAATCTATTTTTATGAAAACTGAAATTGAAATTCTAAGTCGTCAAAATTCATTTCTCAAGAAGCTTGCATTGTTATAGCTCCTTCCGTAAACTTAATAGCATTAGTGATAAAGCATAATTTAATTTTTGAGTTTAGTGTTGACTTATGGACGAAAAGCAGTTTATTTTCATTTTATGCGCGTTTTAATCTTCCAAATCAATTTACATATGAAATTTTATTTTATGCGATTCTCTTTTCAGCTAAGAAAAAGTGCCTCCTAAATTGAATAAAATTTTTGAAATATTCAGACCATAATTCATAATATTACTATCGTTGAAGATGGGTATATAAAAGATAAGTACCTGTCTCTATATTAACTGAAGGTATTCACTATCCAATGCGTATAGTGTAGCATAATGTATGTGTTTTAAAAGTGCATCACCGTCGTGGGAAACCCTTATTGAAGACTTACATTATGTTCCTGTTCCAAAAGGAGAGACAGATCAAACCAAATATCAGAGAAGCAAAACATATGCTAAGAACTAATCTGATTTGAAATTAAAAGTTTACTTAGTGTAATCTATCTCTTTAATCTAAATGATTAAAAAGTGAAATCTACTTATTTTGATGTTACTCGACATCTTTTTTAAATTTCGCATAGAGAACACCCTTACTATTGAGTACCTTAGTATCTTAGTACCAACATTGCCAGCACACAAATCCTCATTTGCGTTTAATTCAAATAGATTACTTGCACTAACTTTCACATTCACGTCTTATGAACTCGTACTTCTGTTGCTATTCACTCTTCGCCTACCAACTGAAAATTTAATGATATTTGCTCGCTGCTATTGTTGTTACTTCTACCGCAAAAGGTAACCCATTTCCAATTTTACCTCATATATTCTGTAATCTTATTTGCTTTTACACTCAGAGACATTTATTTGTATTTATGGGTATCCACTTATGAGAATCTACTACAACGAGCCTGCAGGCTGCGTTTGTTGGAATAATGAAAATACTACCTTCCGTAGTACTTATCCTTATGACTTTATTACATGTATTAGTAAAGACTGTGACTGTTGATGATGGTAATAAAGTAAGAAATATGAATATATATATATATATATATATATATATATATTTATAAGCCTAGCGAATTAAATATTAACCCAAAGTATACTTGAATAAATGAAAATTCGAGTTTTTTATATCACAGTGTGAAAATTAAAACTCATATACCTATGTATCAATATTTTTATAAATATATTGTAGAAGTTCTTTACCTTGAAAATAGATTTAGCGATTTAGTTCATTTTAATTAATACTTATAAAAAGTTTTTATTTAAAGTCTTCCTGATTTAATTAAAAAAAAATAAATAAAATAAAACATACAATAAAATTAATATTGAAATTTCGAAATATTTATGATATTTTTATTTCAGTCGATAGAATAATTGCTATGATCTTGTTACTTGACTACTTTTGAAATTATGAATACCCTTATTATTTAGTACCTTAGTACCACAACTGCATCATCACCTAACCACAACAAACAGTGACTTTTTTCAGGATGTAATGATAAGTCCTTAACATGATTCTGATTAACCTTTACTCTAAATAGGGTAACTTTGCTTGTACACGTATGGGTACAATTTGATATAAAAGTGAATCTTCACCCAAGTTTGCAGATTAATTTGTATGAAAAGCAACTGACGAATTAAATTTCAAGTGAATCGAATCATACATGAGATTTTTTCATGTAAATTGGACCATAGTACACTTTCCGGGCCAAAGGTAAATTAATACGAATAATTGATGAAAACTCTAACCAAATCGGTTTAGCCGAACTGGGTTCATTAAATACTATTATCTCTTTCAACAATTTTTATATACTTATGCATAGGTATGTAAAAAACGGCTTCCCCATTGAGGAGAACCGCATTTGTACAAAAAATTACAAAATTCGACAACCGACAATCAGTGGCTTAAAACAAAAAACTATTGTACTTTCTCAGAAATAATATAAACCAAACAATAATGGACAGATTTTTTTTGTATTGCATTGGCTTAATAGCAAACGAAGGGTTGTTGAATTACATTTGTGAAAAGAATATGTTAATAATTGTTACACTTGTTCTTATATATGCATAATTGTATGTATAGAAACTTATATATCGCACGTGAGAAGCGAAAAGTAACACAAATATACGAAAGGATTAACAAAGGGACGGTAAGTTGAGCAGTAAAAAATCTCCTTTAGTATTTATTCGTAATTTTTACCCTTTTTTAACTTCTCGACATAATCGCTATTGCTTTCGATGCATTTCTTAAGCCTATAGAACCACTTCTGAAAACAATCTTCGAAATCTTGCCTTTTAAGCTTATAAAGTTCAGCACTAACCGCATTAATTATCTCCTTGCTGCTATTAAAGAACATTAATTTTAAACTTTTAATTAATTTTTGGAAATAAGCAGAAATCACAAGGTGCTACTAAATCCGGGGAATATGGTGCTGAATGTACTTCTTCGATTCCAGAGATCGCAATAGAATTACTCGTTATTTCAGCAGTATGGGATGGCGCGTTGTCATGATGTAAAAAGAAGCGCAGATCCTCTTTCTTCCTGTTTTCCAACAAATTTTTGAAAACTTTTGGTAAGCATTCTTCGGTATACCTTTTTGCAGTTACCGTCTGACCCTTTTCCAGGGGAATAGCAGCTACGATTTTAGATCGGATGAAGTAAACTAACATCATTACTTTTGCTGCTGATTTTTTTTGCTTAGATTTTAAGGGTGGGTCTGCTCTTGTTGAGCCTCCATGGACTGCTGTTTGGTTCCTGGATCGAACTTATAGAATCAAATTCATCACCATTAACGAATTTACTAAAGTAGTGAGACTGACCATTTTCGAATTTGTTTAGCGAAAATTGCCCCTTTTTAGGCCTCATTTAAAATTCGTGGTACCCATCAAGTAGATTTGTGCGTGTATCCCATATTATTACTTTATATTCGAGATACAACTATTACATTCAAGTCCAAATCATTAGCAATAATTTTTTGCGTCAATCGTGGGTCTTTGTCAATTTTGGTCGACCTTCTCGGCGCTGGTCCTCTCCGGAAAAATGGAATCTTCTGAACCACTTAGAAATAGCCTTTAAAGACGATGCAATCGTTCTGTTTGCATCTGGAGTGGAATTTTGTCTGACCTATTCTCAGCTATCTTGCGTTTGCTCTTTTTAAAATTTGAAAGGAAGCCTAATATAATAATTGCAAAGAATTTGGTATTTTTAGATTTAACAAAAACAAATCGAAAGTCACCAACTGACCGAACTTTTCTTAATCCCCTCGTATTAAGATACGTAGGTGCAATACTATCGGTTTATCATTTAGTTCTTTCAAAACTGCGTATACGTATACATACGTACGTACACAAGTACGCCCATAGACACAATTCCATATAAATATCCAAGTACATTCATAAGAAGTGAATTGAGCCATGCAATTGTGAAAGGCAATTCGAAGTAACATAATGGACGCATTGCATTTTCCGGCAGACAAAAAAAAACACAAAACAAAACAAAAAAACATGATTATCTGCTGACAAAAGCACTCAGTAAGGAATTGAATGGTAGATCTTGCAATACAGCAACTAATGCAACATTCTCTTCAGCCATTACCACTTGCATATGTATGTATATGTATGTGGTGTTCCGAAGATTCACACATTCACACTCACATACATATCTCAAGTATAAATATATCAATATGGTTGTGTACTTACAAGAGACTTTATATTCAAGTAAGCCAACTGAAAGCTGAAAGTTGTGTAAATCCGATTTGAGAGGCGTAATAAACAGTATTGTGTTTTCTCAAAGGTAGCTTTTGCTTCAGACTCGAATTGATATGAAGGAAAGCAGATAGTAAATAAAAGCTGTGCAGTTGAATTTTGAAAACATAATGAAAATATAGTGGGCAAAGCGGATAAGGGTAATAAGTCGTACGTTTATATATAGATTTAAAATTTGTAAGAATACTTAAACTATTTCATATGCAAAGAATATATTACTTAGTAATCCGTGAGGAAGTCAAAATTTAATTTTGAGTTAAAGATAACACCACAAATCGAAGCGTAGTAAGCTTGAAGGTACAAACTGGGCAAACACGTACCTTTCTATTACTAAAGTCGGCCCAAAAAATAAAAAAACTTTCCAAGCACACATTACAACCAAATCACAAGAAAAGCTAAATGAATTGAAAAATTAAAGAAGTAATAAAATTTATATGAAAATATATATATTTTTATTAAATAATTAAAAACTAGCTGCTTTAATGAAAATGTCCAAACAAAACTGTTTAGAAAAAATACTTAATACATTTTTATTTTATAAAAAAAATACCTAAAGTTGGTTATTAAAATTTGTGTTTAATATACCAAGAAACAAATTTCTTCGTTTCTATATATACACATTATATGTATGTAGGTATAAGTAAGCATATGCCCATATTTTTACCACACATTTCTGCTATTCAACGGGGAACAATTCTGCAGCAGCAGAAATGATTGCCACCATAAATTCAATTGTTTAGTATACCTTTTATGATTATTGTCAAGGAAAATGTACTATAAAAGGACGACGCGCCTTCTGTGAAGTAAACACTCAAACTCTTGGCCAAATATTATATAATACATACATACACATCTTCACTTACTTACTTAATGGAGTGTAGTCAAGCTTCTGGGTATGCAATTACAGTCGCGGGGCTATACTTAATTCCTACTCTTGCGTCCACGTCGCGCATACTGGAAACGTGAGCAGCCCTTGTGCAAGTTGCGGTAACCAACCCGTGTGGAGCTTTAGGTTGCTGCTAAGAGAGAGGAAGCTTCAGTGGAGCCACTCCGACTTATGCGGCTTGATAATTTGCTGAAGTCTAAATGCAGCGGCTGTTCACCTGAGGTGCGGTTGTGAGCTGGCGTCGAGTTTGAAGCAAGAGAAAACAGGTATACTATTGCAAAGCATATAAATGATGATGACCGCAGTAGCCGTATAATTAGCAAGGCGTTCTACCATGCTGATGTTTAGGGGATCGAGTCCCGGGCAAAATATACACGTAAAATTATACATAGCTAATTTTTCTAATTCAATGCAAAAATTATGGTTTACTTTTTACTAGACCTAATAAATAACTGAGTAAACCAATAATTCAAATTTTCTTTAGAAACACCATTGCTATTCTTCACGCATAGAGAGGAAACCCTAAGCTTTTTTTTATTTTTCTGTTCTGTCCTGTACTTTTTATATTATATCGTTTTTTTTTTTGTTTTTTTTACTGACATGAAAAATTAATACATATTTCACCGTATATATTTACTAAGCAAATATATAATTTCCTCAAATACCAATATATTTTTCACAAAGCAAATATTAAATATTAACAACACTTTGCATTTATCCTTGCATAATTGACTTCGGGGCAGAAAATAATACTTTAATGTTAGTTGAAAGTAAGTGCACAATTAGTTTTCAAGTGGATTAGCAGCTCATATTGGATTTTCTTCTCATAAATAAGTAAATCAATATTTAGAGTGCAAGCACTTGAGCAGTGCATGTGTGTGTGTTTATATGATCAGCGCAATAATTTCTAATAAACTTACTGTGCAGATAATAAATGTAACACTTCATTTAATTGCCTGCAATTATATTTCTTAGTGCATATAGGGTGTTGTATTAAATTTTTCGGTTAGTGGCTTTCACTGTAGAATTCATGAAAACCATCCTTCCTTAAGTTTTAGCTGAGAGACCATCCATTATGTGCCAAAAAGTGAGCGAAAATTAGCTTAAACAGTTCGAAGTTTGCAAAAATTCTCGTAGTGGTCACATAAAATTCCAAGGTGCAAACTTTATAATAAAAAAGGAAATTCATGAAAAAAAAATCTATATGCCTCTTTCGAAAGCCAAGATTGCATCCTCCATGAAATCTTTGACTTAATATTATTGTTTTGGTACCTTTCACGTACAAATAATGCGTGAATTTGCCGCTTATTATTTAAATCACCAAATGCACCCTGTTTCTTGGTGTGTATGTACATATAAAAGTTTTTGCTACACAACATTTTTGGCATTGCCTAATCCTCTGTAGTTAGATAATTGGTTATATATTCTTATAGTATCATTATTGTAGTTTAACAACTACAAAATTATAGCCGTCAATAAATAGAGAGAAAAAGCAATACGCTTTTAAAGCACTTAAGAATGAGAGAGCATTTGTCACAATAATAATTTTCGTGCAATAATCATGCACAAGATTGTTAAATGTTCGCTTCGATATTCTGACGCTAAGTTCAGACGGCATTTCCCACACTCATTTTGTTTCACTAGTAGCTATGCTATCATGCTGGGCTCCCCATTAGGTAGCTTACCTACCACACTTTTCATTTCAAATTTTAGTTGAACGGAAAAAATTAAAAGATTATACCTTTCGATTTGTTGGCGAATGAACAGACATTCGTTGGAGGGGAGAGGTTCATCCTTTTTTTGTTCGCTCAGACATCAATAATAGAAATTGTCCACTTATTACTTGGTATGCAAGATGTAGAGTAAATGAAATAATGTCAAACAGTTGGACTTTCGATGGTTAATAGTAGCTTTTATGCACATTCAGAACTCGGTAAAAGATCTGCGGTGCGCTTTGTATTTTTTTAGACATTTGTATTTTTAAACAGCCAAATTCTTAATTCGTTCGTCTAAAAGAAACATTCGCCCACAAGCACCCATCACTGGAGAGGAATCGTATTTCAAAAAGACAATGCCAGACCACACACATTGTTGGGTGGCCTATCGGATTATTTTTTTCATTTGATTGAAATTGTGTTTGCATACACGGTGTGTCCCAAAAATAAGCGAACTTTATATTTAAATCATACAACATAGAGCGCCATGTATTGAAAAATTGCAACAGATGTAAAAGTGACAGCCATTTCAATAAAACCAAAAGTGTGCTAATGGTTCCAAAAAAAAATGGAACAAAGAGCAAATATAAATTTTTTTTTAAACTTGAAAAAAATTGAAATTGAAGCTTAAAACATTAAATAAATTGAAAAAAATTAAGCAGCCGTAACCGAGGTACTGAAGAACATTTCTATAAATGACATAAAAAAATCTATGCATGCGCTGGTTGATCGTTCCAAACGTTGTGTTGAGTCAAATGGAACCTATTTTGAATAAATAATAACTTTCAAAGATAATATAATGTGTATTTTACTATTTTATATCCAAAAAGTTCGGTTATTTTTGGGACACACCGTGTACGTATATTCGTATGTCGTAGGGTTAAGTAGATATAAACGAGTCCACTATGAGTGAAGCTGTGGGAAAGAAACTAAGCCAGATGCACCCAAAAACGAAACTGTAAGAAAACTGAAAACCGAAATGTTCCTAAGCTAGTAGCCCTCGAAGTCGACCACCAGTTTCCTAACAACATCGATAAGTCGTTATCCCAGAAACTCCAGAGCTTAGCTAAGAGATTCGTATCCATTCACTTACCAGGTGTACAAGTATGAAATGTCGTTTTTTTTAAATCAAAAAACACGTTAAATTTTGTGGAAAAAGAAAAAATCATTTATTCAAAGTATTTGCCGTCGCTAGCTACACATTTTTCCCATCTCTCGGGCTATTTGTGGATTCCACGCCAGTAGAACTCATCGTCTTTTGCGGCGAACCATTCATCGAGCCATTTTTTCACACTTTCGTAAGAATCGAAGCGCTGCTCAGCGAGTGCGTGTCCCATCGAAGCGAATAGGTGGTAATCGGATGGGGCCAGGTCTGGTGAGTAAGCCGCATGCGGAAGCACTTCCCAATTGAGTGTTTCCAACGTGTCGCGAACCGCTCTTGCCGTATGTGATGGAGCGTTGTCATGGAGAAAAATGACCTTGTGTTGTCTTTTTTGATATTCCGGTCGTTTTCTCTGAAGCGCACGGCTCAAATTGATCAATTGTTGTTGGTAGCTTGCCGTATTCACCGTTTCATAGTTGTTTTTGCGTTTGAGCATCGTCTTCATCCAATAATGCTTGCAGTTCGGCGTCTTCGAACCTTTTTGGTGGTTTTCCGTGCTCTTTGTCGTCGACGTCAAAATCACCACTTTTGAAGCGTTGAAACCACCGTTCACACGTTTTCACAGTTGGTACTTGTTCGCCAAAGGCTTCAACAAGCATTCGGTGCGATTCCGCAGCTGTTTTCTTCAAATGAAAACAGAAAATTAACACTGTCCGCGTTTGCTCTTTATTCGGCACGAAACTCGACATGTTGACTGCACTGAGAGTAAACGATAATGACGCTCGATTCGCGCAAAACTATGGTGGTTCGACAGTCAAGGTTGACACTTCACAAGGTCAAAGTTTTATGACAATCGATAAATATTTACGTTTGCGAGACATCTATATGTTCGAACCGACATTTCATACTTGTACACCTGGTATAGTCTAGATCTCACACCAAGTGACTATGATCTGCTCCTATCTATAGCAAATGATTTGACTGATGAAGAATTGATCTCAAAAAGAGCCTGTGAAAGTCGATTTCCGATAACTTTTGATAATATGGACAAGGCCCTATATGAGAGAGACATAGGCACATAGTGACATTACCGACAAAATGGAAAAATCTTCTTAAGAAAATGGTGCACACTCACCATAAATCGAATAATGCTAATTAAATGGTAATTAAAACCTTGAATTTTTTGCAAAAATAATGGACTGTTTTTAATTGATACAATAATACTAAAAAATTAGTAATAAAAATTATTAAAAATATGTTTTTTTTGTATTCCAGAGATTTGAATACCTAACGAACTTTGTAAATAAAACCCTTATAATAATTCCAACAACAGTCAACAGAAATAGTGCAACTGTTATCTGTTCTTTAAAGTCTAGTATGTGAATATTAACACATAAACCGAAATCGATTTTGTGGTGATGATTTTTTAATTTCCTTTTTATCACTTTCCTTTATAAAATTTTTCGTTGGCCAATTTGTTGAAATGGAATTAATATCCAGATGAATACCACCTGTTTGCAGTGGTTTCGATTGTGTTTGTGCGAAATAATAAAATTATTTGTAACTAGCTATATATCAACGTGTATATAAATATATATATATATCAATGATATTGAAAACTAATTTCAATCGAACTTTCAACAATTTAAATAATCTGTGGTAATATGATTAATTGGTTTTGTTTGCTAAACCAATATACTTACTAATGCAATATTATAAAGCTTTGGAGTAAAAACTAATTTGATTTATACGATTGGCTGGCTCAGTACACTTGGGTTGCAATTTGAAAGTAGCGATTTAATTAAAAATATTTTTATTTTTTTTTTAATTTTTTTTTAAATAAAATTAATCGCATTTCACCGATTTAAAATATATTAATTATTTAATGAATAAAATTTAAATTCGAATTTAAATATATTGACATTGTTGTATGCGTCTTGATGTTTTCCAACAAAAGAAGAAACCTACAGTTTGTACTAAGCCGCTTTTAAACGGTTGATTTTTTTACGCGGGCGTCTTACTTATATGCTACATATGTATGTGAAATAAAATACTAAAATTGCAGTTTCACACTCTTACTTACATATTTACCTCGCTTTATTACATTCACTCTACTATCACTTGGAAGTTGTGCCTGAAAATCACTCAGTACTAAAAATTCACAGCGGAAGCAATAAAAATGCATTTTTACGAGCGCAACTATTACGCACTATAAATCTTGATTGAAAACTCCCAGGTATTGGCAACAAAACACTGTAAACAATACAATCCTCACATACGCACTGTGCCATGTTATTTTTGGCATACATGAAATATTGGAGTGAAGTGCATTTGAAAACAAAGAGCAAATAACTAAGTAAAAGCCAAAGTAAAAAAAATATATATATTAAAAAAGGGAAATTCAAATAACGCTAAGATAAAGTCAGCAAAATATGAAAGAAATATGCAAAGAGAAAGCATCGACACCACGCCAGTGACCACAGCAAACTGTAGCCATCAAACAGAGCAGCGTAGCTAATGCTGCCAAGTGTTTCTCCAAAAAAATGGAATGAAAGAGTTAAGATAATTCCAGAATTTCTCAAAAGCGATTTATAAGTGCCGAAAAATGGCGAAAACACCATTTGCACTAAATTGATTGTGACTACAACTGAACGTAGCGTACACATATTTGCTTCCCAGAGCAACAAAAGAAAGGGAATGCTGCAAGAAAAATATAGATGCAGTAGGCCAAAAAATAAAATTAAATGTTTTTTAGAAGACGTATTTTGCTCTACTTTTGTATTGCGTTCTTTGTCCACTGTACATTGTTCAACACCTGTTTATACGCAGTTGTGATTACTCATACGCCATGGTGGCGAAATTGACCGACAAATTTTTGAAATTGCACCTGGCGGCGTGCATAGTTGCTTTGTCTCAGAACGAGTTGCTACTACTTTTTGAGTATTGATTATTTAAGTTTTAGGCATATACAAAATTATTATTTTATAACTTGTACAAAACCCATGTAATAATGCAAAAGCATAAATGATTTTACAAAACAATGACAAGTTCGAGTTCGATTAAAGTGTTCCTCTTTACAACTTAAGGAAAAGAAAGTAGGAATCCACCCATGCACTGATTCCATTTGGTTGGAAATATGATTTATTAAATCATCTTAAATATTAAGTGTTGAATATCCAATCAAAGTTGATATACACATCCTTTTAGAAAATCGTGTTTTCCTGTTTAACTCTGGAGCTAGAGTTATTTCCTCGTATATTTTCCTGTTGAGTTCAAGAATTGTTTTAAACAAATACAAATACTTTTCTTTTAATTGCACCTGTAAGCGAAGACCCGGATACTTATTTAATTGCAATGAGTGGCTTCGTGTGATTCCAAAAGATCTTCCAAGTTAAATTGGAAACCATGAGAGACATATTGATATTTGGGTATTTTGTAACGACTTCATTGAATGTGTCTTATCTTCTTTTCAAATTTGAAAAATGGAGGGATTTGCAGTAATTGTTCTAATTAAATGGGGTTTCCAATAAAAGGTGTTATTTTGAATAGATTGATGTTACGGTAGAAGTCACTTTTAAAGCTGTAATTTTTTTTACACTTGAAGAGCGAAAATAGGCCAGTAATAAAAGCAGAACGATACACGCTTCAATAACGCATTGAAATTATTAAGATTTGCTATAAAAATGGTGCAAATTTGCCACGTTTGACGGTTCGTAGAACTAAAACAATTTTCGGTCGTCGTGAGGCACGTCTTCAGATCGCAGTACAGAATTGGTGGCTGTTGGTGCAAGATAGTGATGCGAAGAATAAAACACTTGCACATCGCTCGAGAATAACTCAGAATAAAGCTGTTGTAGCTGAAAGTGTTGAAATAACCCAGGTTTGACTATTCCTCGTTGTTATTTGAAATTGGGCATTCTACAAACGTCATTACACCGGGTTTTAAAGCTAATAAGGTTCAGCTAACATAAGAACTCAGTCCAGCTTATCATCGTTCACCTCGATGGATATGTCAAGAGGGTCGAAAAACCCAAGATTTTTTTGTTGGAAAACCTCTTTATCCTCAATGCTTAACTGTTTGATGCGGTTTGTGGTCCGGCGGGGCCTTTAGGCCTTACTTTTTTCGAAAATATGGATTACGCTATCGAAAGATGATAAATGGGTTTTTATGGCCGGAAATGGATGGCATTGATCTGAGTAACGATCTTTAAGGGGAAAAGTTTTCGGGCCGTGTTATCTCTCTAAGAGAAGATCGTAATTAGCCACCGAGATCTTGTAATTTAACATCTTGTGACTTCTTCCTTTGAAGCACGTGAAAGATAAGGTTTACGCCAACAAAGCAATAACGATTTAAAATCTCAAAGATGGACTTGGTGAAGCTATTAAGCATCTAATTTCGATTTGGTAATAGAAAATTTTATAGTAAGGATACGATCCTGTAAGCGTAGCCATGGCGGCTATTTGGCTAATATTGTCTTCCATTCTTAATGGCATATCTTTCTCTTGATACTGAAATAAACATGCGACAATTTATATCAAAAAGCCATTTTTCTATGAATATCAAAATAACACCTTATATTGGAATATCATGTATTTGTGATTCTACATATAAATGGAATATATACCTATAAACATATATTATAAAGTATCTTAGTGTACATTTTCAACTGAAATTGTCTTCAGTTTAAAGCCACTTTAGTTTTTAAGTCATCCAACAAACTAAAATTGTTTTTAAGTGAAATGCAATTACATTCGTTGTTATCATGTTGGTTTTTTGAAATGACCTCATTCCCTTTTAGATGTCGCAATGGTTGTTGGTTGTGCCAAAAGCGCTGTTATCTTATTTGTATTTCCTGACACGTAATTTTTCCCATTTATTTGGTCATAGGGAACAGCGCTGTGAAAATATGTTGTATCAACAAATATGTAAATATGTATGTGAAACAGAATACAGCGGTCAGATAGTAAATAAATGACGTAATGGAAAACGATTTTTTAAAATAAAAATTGAAAGTCACAAAAAAACTTAAACCATCAGATTTCATCCTCCATCGATTTTGGTTCTCTAATGAACCTCATTAGATCCATGACTTTGACGTCAGCAACTTTCGGTAAACCCTCCAGCAGTAGAGTTCCTAAATTACCAAACCTCGACCTGCTCAAAGTAGGTCAGTCTCATGAGAGATGGGTGATTGTCTCCTCCTCTTCATCCTCCTTGCAGCCTCTGAAGCATCTTCTATAGGGAGACCTTTCTGCGTGGCGTCCTATCAGACAGTGGCCTGTCAGTACTCCTATAACTTTAGAAATGACACCTCCTTTATCTCGTGAACTCTTCTTATCCAATTTCGGCCATTTCATATATGAATTCCTAGAAAAGCAGTCTGCATGTAGCAAAAGGCATAGACGACCAAAGCGTTTTTATAGAGAAGAATCTGCTTTATCGTATCTCGCATAGAAAATTCATCCAACTTACAATTTCCCTCGATGTACCTGCGACCAGTAACCCATGTGAGAGACAGTCTGTTCTGTTTGGCCATATCCTGTAGAGATCAGCGACAGTTCAACACTAATTTGGAATTTAGCGTAAGCGAGTCCAGTGCATTTATTGCTGCCTGACTATCGCTGAAAATGAAGATATCCTTATCTTTAAAGCTGACTCCAATTTGATTTGCAGCCTCCATGACAGCAGATATCTCCGCCTGGATAACACTGCAATGGTCAAGTAGTCTGAACGATAGTTCCATCAGAGGGTTTTCTGGAGTATTGTAATTATCTGTCCATTCTTCCCTGCTGGGACTTAATGTCAGTTACTTTTAACTCTTCCGATGTTAGTATTTTACTTTCTCCAACGTGGTTTTTATCCATTTTGTCTTAAAACCCTTTGTGTCAACTTCCAGCTACTCCAAGCACACACTTACCGCAAGTAAAAGTTTTGCAACAATATTTAAATGCAACGATTAAGATTAGAATGCACAAAATTATTTTATTAGAAGAGAACACAAAATGACATACAAAACAAAAGTAAGAAAAATTAAAAGACCTTTTCAGTATAAATTAAAATTTAAACATCAAAACGGATGTACACGAGATTTGGCTTGAAAAGAGTGTTAGCAGAAATTAGAAAAATAGGAAAACCTTTCCGCTGACCTCTCTTCACCTTAGCAACACGAGCTTCATATTACATAAGATAAACTTGCGTCGGGTGGCATTTCACGACAAGATTTGCTATTTAGATTTGGTTGACGGAAAGTGAACGCGAAATTGTTGAGTGGACTGCTTATGCAAATGCAATGGAAAATAATACGAAGCAGTCTAAATAAAATCTACTGTTGTCTTAAATGAGCTAAACAAATGTCATGGAGGAGAAGAAAGTACGGCTCAAAAAATTAAAAGCTCAAGTATTTAAGAAACATTTTATAAATATTTTAAAATAAGTCATTGAGCTGCGATTGAGTCACATCTGAAAGATTTGCTGCATAGAGAAATCTGTCTCATTCTAAGAATTGCAAAAAAATTTATTTTTTATCAACTTTAAAAATAATTTTAATCATTATTTTTTTCTTTACTTTATTTTTTACAAATGCCGGACATAATAGAACTTCAAGATTAGATATTTTCTGCATTGAAATTAGATACTACGAGTATATGAAATTTGTTACTGTATAAACAGAATCAAAAATGATTAACAAAAAATATATAATTTGAATTTAAAAATTTTATTAATTTGTTTTAACAGATATTCGCATGTACATATATATATTTATTATCCAATAATAGAGGCAATCGAAAATAAAATAGTGCATCGTCAACAACAAACGGTCTAAATATCACCTACACTTTTGTTGTCTTTTCCACACAAATGGCATAATAAATGTCTTAACTACCTATGAATGTTGGCTGCTGCAACAAAATAGTGATTAAAGTTGCTTTAACTATGTCAATATTTAGACTTTGGAATCATACATACATAACTACATACTGAACAGCCATTCATTTATCACCTTTAATGATGTTATTCAGGTTGATTTTGAAATGTCAAATTAATGGTGTCCACAAACATTTAGATTTATGTATGATATTGGAAGTGATGGCTATTATGTAGCTAACAGTCTTTTACATACATACATATTTCATGTATCTAAAAAATTATTTCATCGTTCGTAGATATTTGATATACTAAATTTAAATTGATGGTGGAGGCCTAAAATAATGATAAATGAAAGTGGACAAATAAATGTTTATCAAAAACTACAAATAAATTGCATATGCATGTGATAATGCTGCAAATTCTTTGAGAATCATTTATATTATCTACATTACTAAACTCTTCTGTGAAAGAAAGTGCTAATTCTATGGAAAATATGTAGATACATACCAGTATATACACCTATAAGGCATAAATAAAGGCAGACTAGACTAGAACAACAAGAAAACTGTATCAAAAATATAAAAAATAACAAACTTTTGTCAATTTTTATCAAAGATATGTTGGATGAACTTCAGTAGCACAGTTGCCAAGCCCTTAGATACTTAGAAAAAGTTATATTATAAAATATAAGCTTTTAAACTTCTTCCAAAAAAATTGTTTTTTTTTTCTATGGATCGTACTAAAGGGTGGTTAAATTGTAAGGGCCGATGTTGAATGTGAACCACACCTAAACGCCAAGTTTTTTTCCGAATTTCAGACTTACTCAATTTGAACCATGGAGAGATACACAATCCAACAACGTGTTAAAGTTATCCAGACTTATTATGAAAATTTTCGAAGAAAATCATCTTCAGTGATGAGGCACATTTTCACCTCAGTGGATTCGTCAATAAACAGAATTGCCGCATTTGGGCGGATGAGAATCCAAGAGTGATTGTCGAAAAACCAATGCACCCACAAAGAGTGACTGTTTGGTGCGGTTTATGGGCTGGCGGCATCATCGGGCCGTATTTTTTCCAAAATGAGGCCGGTCAGGCAGTTACTGTGAATGGTGTTCGCTATCGTGAGATGATAACGAATTTTTTATGGCCACAATTGGAAGATATGGATGTGGACGATATGTGGTTTCAACAGGACGGTGCCACTTGCCACACAGCTAACGAAACAATGGCTCTTTTGCGCAACAAATTCAATGGCCGTGTTATCTCACGTAATGGCGATGTCAATTGGCCCCCAAGATCATGTGATTTGACACCGTTGGACTTTTTTCTCTGGGGTTATTTGAAAGAAAAGGTGTACGTCGATAAGCCAGCAACAATTCAAGAGCTAAAGGATGAGATAATTCGGCACATTAACGGCATGGAAACTCCATTATGCCTCAGCGTCATCGAAAATTTGGACCATCGTATGGAGGTGTGCCTCATTTGGCCGATATTTTGTTACATACATAATTGAATAATACCAATATATCATAATAAAATAAAATTTCAAAAATTTCCTAAATAGTTTGTGTTTTATTCAAAATCAACATCGGCCCTTGTAAATTTAACCACCCTTTTTTTTAGTAATTTCAGACACATTAATAACATTTGCCCGAGCTCCTGCTCCAATTTGTGTTGTACGCCTTGATGTTCCTTCAACAAATGGCCGGGTTAACAGTTCATTCCAAGACGCCTACGTGTGGCTGAAGTATTTGTATGAGGAATTTTTTGTTTTTTGTCAAAAATACACTCACAGACCTTGACATCTTCTGCCGAGGGTGACCAAGAGACTAGTTTGTGTTCATACAGATCGACTAATGGATAGGCGGGCATGCTTTCTGGTATCTACACATATACTTCGGACCATACTAGTTAAAATATCATTTCATTTGCTTAAAAGTTATAAAAATCTGTGAGCTAACCATTAACAACGTCATAGGTACATATGCCGATTGGGTACTTAAACAACTAGCTCCGGTCGGTAATTTTTCGAACAAAATTGCCTTCAGCGACGAAACACATTTCTCACTCAGGGTATAACTGGATCTCCGAGAATCCTCAGATAATTTCAGAGAGGTCATGAATGATCAAACGGACGGAAGTATGCAATAATTCGCGAGGCGATTATTTATATAATGTAGTGTCACATCTACTACCAAGGTTCACACTTTAAAAAGGAATTTCATGAAAAAAAATTATTTGAAATGTATTTTATTTACGTTTATTTTTGAGATCGCCGAATGGATAACCTATCATTTGTATTAGCCTTAGCAAATAATGTCTAAAGTAGAAAATATCCATCCAGTTTGTATTCTATTTCTGTAGGTTTAGTTGAAATTTTTAACTGAGTTCATGTTGTGGATTTACATATGAAAAATTTTAATGATCCAAAACGTAAGAAAAGCACACGTATTATAGATGAAAAAGAAGACTTGCACTTGAACGATTTTCTTCCGATGAAGGATCGAAGAGAATTTCGGTATTTAGTATAAACAAAAATTTATTTCCTCATCATTAATCAAAAGCAATAGGACGATATTGTGAATCGGCCATAGAAGAGTGTTACCTATGTAAATCGGGAACTTCTTTTCACACCATCTTCTTCTCCCCCCGTAATATATTTATGTTTGTAGTGAACAAGTTCTTCTTCACCTGAAGAATATTTTTATTTCAAATATTTATTTATTTGGAAATTAGTTATGTAAATATTTACTCAAAATAAAAGTGTACGTATGTATACTGATAAATATGAGTTTGGAGTTTTCTATATGTAAGTACAATATATAAAAAAAAGTTATTTCGGATTAATTGCATTGACTAAGCTTACTGTGTATGCTCAAAAAATCAACTTTTTTTTATATACCTGAGAAATTTACTTGCAATACACCGCACCACTTAGCGCGGTAATAACAATTTTATTAAGTCATAAATACGATTTTTATTGCCTCTGATGATGTTGCCGGTGAGTGGCGCATTACAAATGCACTACAGCATGCTGATAATAAAATACATGTAAATAATGTAAATGTAAATAAAGAAAATCAAAAGGGTTCGTGTATAGAGAAGTACCTTTCCGCCAAGTCAGCAAAGGTGCGTCTTTTACTGTTAACATGCACAACTTAGAATTTGGCTTTCGCCTTGACTGTATCAAACACCTGCTGCCGATCCCTATATACACCATTACTTCAGTTGTATTTTACTGTACACGTTGATAGCAGTAAATCCATCACGTTTTACAAAGGTAATTTGTAGTCATTTGAACTTAAGGCCAAACGACGTGATCGAAAATATATTGATGTGCTTTCGAATATTTTCAACGAGGCAATCAGCGAGTGAAAAATAAATAGCATAAGAAACAAATACACGCTAGAGTAGATGGAACGAATGTGGAATGTCATGAATGTTTGTGTGCATTCCTAAGATTAAGGTGCGTGGAAAACGCATTTTCAATATATATATGTATATAGGTATCTCTACATACCAAATTTAGACATAGCGGCGTAAAGGCAGCTCCTATTCGTGCTGACGAAGGCGGCTTTAAAATGTACGAAGAGATGGTGTGTGTCGATCCTCTTTTCATGGGATCCACGATTTGACGCATGGTGAATATCTGGACAATGGTTGACTTATCAGGTCTAAAGCCACACTAATAAAGTCCAAACAGTTTATTGACGATGGGCTTTAGTCTTACACACACAAGACTCGATAGGACCTTATATGCCTTATTAAGAAGGCTTATTCGACGATAATTGGCGCAGATTGTGGGATCGTCCTTTTTGTTGACTGAGCGCACACTAAAATTCCTCTCACCGGACATGCAAAGGGGTTAATATTCACATTGTCAGGTTTTCATGTTTGTTAACTAGTTCAGCCGGTAAGCCATCGGATACAGGAATGTCTTATACATATATAGAATATTATGTTATTACTCTAATGAAACTTCATATTCACAGACTTAGATTATTACTATGTATATGTTAAAATATGATAATATCCACTTGTATATATTCAGTAGCTTTCTTGCTTATTTATTAATCCAACATTTCTGTCACAGTTAAATTTACAGTTTTCTTTTTACTACTTCCTTGCCTATGTATCCATGCAAGGCTTAGGTGATTGACTGTATGCTGGCTGAGCTTGTATGTACATTGGTCATAAAGTAAAAGCAAGCGAGCATATGGCGCTGTTGGTAGTATTCGCGTTCATAAAGCAAAGTAGCTACACTCACTGCTCAGCTTCAAAGACACTTGGTCTTGGACTGCTATATGGTACACAGGCATGTGGTGGGATGAGTATGAGGCACTTTTTGAATGGTTGCTGGGCATTTGAGGCACAGTAAAAAAGTGTTGTACGTAACAAATTTATACTCAGCGACTTCTAATGTCTGAATTAAAGGGATTTGTAATCTCCTAAATAGTATTAACCAAGGAGCGATGTATGCTTGTATAGGGTGTGTATGCATACATTTCATTGCTCATTATTTAACGCCGAATTGACTGAAGGCATTCGTTTAAATTAACAGAGAATTTTTGGTGTTTTCGCACTCCCCCCTATGGGGTAATGCATAGCAACTGTAGTACATTCACTCTGTTAAGAAGACTAATTGAAAACAGCCAACAGTAGCATAATGCTGTTTGCTGCAACTCAGTTGACCAAGCATAAATTATCGAGCACAACTGTTTGGCCTTATGCTTATTTTTTCGAATTAAGTTCAAAAACTCAACAACAATGGAGAATTATTTGCAATTTAGGATGCTTTTGTTATGTATTTAATTAAAGTCAATAAAAGAGAGCAACTAAGAAACTGTAGGATAATTTTGAGCAGACGTAATGCATTACCCTGTCAATAAGGCAAATTTAACGAATATTTTGTAATAAAATTGTATAAATATTAAACTTAAATGAGCTCTTTAAGCAATTTTCCAAAAAATCTAAATCTGAATCTAAAACTATAAAACTTTAAAATTCCTTCAAATATTTTTTTAAAATTTAATTAATATTTTTTCAACTTTTTTGTTGGGCTTGCATTAAAAATATATTTCCATAAAGTTAAGAAAAGTGCTAAAGCAGCCAAATTATATTTATTATTATTATATTTATTATACCTTCATAAGGTGCGCTGTACATGCTTCGGCCATTTGAAATTATTATTATTATTTTTTTTTTATCAACGTAATTACAAAAAAATATTAAATTAAAAGGACCAATTTCTATTTCTGATAATATTTGATAAAATAATGCGAAATAGAAATCATTTATTTTAACTCATAATAAAGTTAAAGCCTTAATCTAAGTAATTAAGTAAAATTATGCCCTAAGAACGTTCTTTGTCTTAATCAGATTTCACTTAGGGAAGAGTTTCTTTTAAATTAGATTGACGACCTAGTGGAGTTTCTCCAGCAGCAGTTCGGTAAAGATGTTCGCAAAAAATTATAATTAACGTGCAATTCATTACTTGTTGCAGCTCTAGATATTTTCATCTGAGAGCTGTCGCACAAACAATCCTCTAAGAATGTCCAAATTTTCTCACCATTGTTATCCTAAATAATAAAATACTATTATATACTGCTTCGGTTTAATTTTATAAATAATTATATTATTATGTACTCCACATTTAAGAACTGAACAAAATATGTAATGAATAAGCAGCTGAGTAAATGTCAATACGCGGCTGCAATAGTCGAGTGGTTAGCACTGCACAACGTCATTCTGAACTGCCAAACTCTTAATTTGGACCTGCACTGTCAGTGATTGATCGTTTGAAGGAAACAGTCACCCATAATCGACCAGCTCTGGCTAACTCGACCAGCTCTGACTAGTAGAAGCGGAATTGTTTTTTTTTTCGGGAGATCGCCAGACCACACACATCAATAGCGTGACTCACTAGAAGCTCAGAGAGCTTGAGTGGGGATTCTTAGACATCCATCGTATAGTCCGCACTTCGCACCAAGTGATTACTAGCTGTTCTTATATATGGCGAATAATTTGGCTGGTGAAAACCTGCACTCAATAGAAGCCTGTAAAAATCGATTTCCCCATTCTTTTGCAAATAGAGACAATGGTTTCACCTTCAGAATGGCTAAATGTGAATCGGATAATACTAACTATGGTAAATGAATTCTGCAATTTAATGTTGTATTTTTTTTCCTTTACGCTAGCCAGTGGCATTCAAATGGGCGTTGCTTATTTTAAAAAACTATTATATGCTGTTATTTTATTGGTATTTTATTGGCAGCAGCAATTATACATTGTTGTTGTTTGATATATGTGTGTGTTTGAGTTCATTGTGTTTTACTTGCTTTCACATTATTTTCAAAAATTCACCAAATTTTCTTTATGAGCACGAACACAGGACTAAAGCTAAAATTTTCAGTTGTTCCCTCTCTAACATGCAATTATTTTCATATCTTAGTAATGAATATTCAATACGTTGAAACGCAATTATTTTGAATTCGCTACGCGCCGCTAATTTGTATTTGTAATAAAACCTTTTGTTTAGAAAAACTTAAAACATTTCAATGCTTGTCTTAAGAAGATTGAATGGCAATTAAATCAATTGAGTATCGATTTTAATATAAACCACTCTAGTTTTGTTATTATTTCGTATTAGCGGTAATTTATTTTCATTTGCTAATTATGCTAATAACAAGAAGAAAAATTACAAATTCATATATGTATATAAAACACTTTGATTTGCTTCAATTGCCCTTTTATACTTTAAGCTAATTAATGAAAAATATTTTAAATAATATTGTGTACTCTTTTAATGGATGCAAAGTCAAGAGTTGAGTACAATATGAATGGTAACTTAGCAACGGAGTTTGTACATACTACTATATACCATATATGTTATTTTTTGTATTAGAGCTGTTACATAGTATTCAAATAATAGCTTACTATACTTCTGGAATAGTGAAAAATATTTCTAGCAGACGTTTAACTTTGTCGGAGGCGAAATTAGTACTGGATAACATTGCCTAAATTCGCAGAATATTATTATTTACATACTTTAGTGATATAGAAAATTCAAATTTAACGGGGAATGTTGAACCATTTGAAAGAACATTCTTTGGCATTTATTTTTTGAAGTTTATCTTTTTCAAAAGGCACCATTTTTGAAGAAATATAGACCAATTATTCCACCGGCCTACAAACGACACAAATTGTTGTTTTTTCTGGATGAAATATGACCTCTTCAATCTTTTCAGGTTGCTTTACAGGTTGTCCCGAATGCGACAATTTTGACTATTGAAATACCCATTGAGCCATAAGTGGCACTCATCTCTGAACAAAATTTGGCTCGAAAACGTCGGGTCTTCTTGTAGTAGGCCCAGTATGGCGATTACGTTGCCCATAAGCTGAGTGAAACACACGTGAATTTTCGTAATAAAGTTGAACGATTTGTAAACGCTGTTCAGCTGTAAGTCTTTCCATGATGAAATCCCAAACTCATCATCCCCACTTTTATATTGCAAATCACTAAACCACCAAATGCTTCAAACACAAATGAAGCGAGTGTCGTGACAGTTGCGCATTTCTCCCGCTAGCTCATCCATCACAAGAACATGAGGAAAAAACACTAATGTATTTTCTATAAACCCGTATGTAAGATACGCTATTTAGGTACAAAAATTGTAATTATGATTCATACTCTACATTTTCGGCCTTTCCAACGGTGCTTATCCCTCACTTGCACATCGACCATGAAATCAGTACAACGTTTTGGTTTTCAGTAACAGAAAAATTTTCCTAAGTGTTTTATAATTTTCCAATTGGAAGATCAAAAGCGGAAACATTTTGCATTCGTTCATTTACCAGGCGACCAAGTATGATTGTTAACCCTTGATTGGCTCTCACGTGCTTTATAACGATCTATGCACAGCAAACTGTCCTTATGTATAGCCAATGAGAGATGCATTTGGGTGTCAAAAGCTGACAGCTGAAAGTGAGACGAATATGCAGTGGTAAAGCCATACAAATAACCGAAAAACTTTATAAACTGTGAAAATAGGAAGACTCTTGCATACATATTATCTAAAAAAATATGTGTTTTTATAAAATAATGTTAGCGTATGTGCGTTTATGCAAATACGGCAAACAATACCTTTGAATTTTGAAGCTTGTCTGGGCTCACACAATAAATAATGTGTATTTATGTATGTTTCCTATATTATTATACCTACACTGCATGTATTTTTACTCTTACTTTCACACGTATGTATTCGCATATGTAAATGTGAATATGTGATAATGCAGTCATAAATGCAGCTTGTGCCACTTCCGTTGATATTGAAGCCACAATGATAATACTTGAGTGCAGCAAATGCAACAAAATACAAAGAATGGTCATGCGATGTAAGCACAGACACCTTAAAATACATGCATACATATAAATGTGCATAGAACTACATATCTGTATATATAATATTTACCCCCTCTCGTTCAAATCACCCAAGTCACGATCCTGACTCGAACTCGTTGGTTTACTGTTTTAACTTTTTTACAGTTATATACTCGTACGTTTACAGCAGGAATCTCATATGTACCCCACAGTGAAATTTGATAGTTAAGGACCAACTCAAAACAAGCCCTGATGGTCAATGGCGGGTACTTTGCTCTTAAGAACCACAGCTTTTTCATTTAGCCATATCTTATGGGACAAATTTTGTCAGTTTTCATGCAGAAATAACTAAAAGTAATTAGAAAATTTTAGATTATAAAAAGTGGTCCTCATATTTTTTCACCTACTATTAAAACTGCGAAATAAAAATTTTAGAAAGCATGAACGCTTTGCGATCGATATCTTGACCTGAAGGGGAAACCAGACTCGAAAATGTGAAGATGTTTAAAGCTAGCATACATAAACAGGGTTATCCAGAGAGTAAGAGTTTTTTTTTTTTGTGTGAAGGCCACATTTGAGGCCAGATTGTTCTAAAAAATATTCGAAAAATAACTATTTTTTCTTTACCTGTAAATTGTAAGAAAATATTCTTAGAAATAATATAGAAATAGTCACGAAGAGTTAAGTATAGAACAGAGGAGAGCGAAGCGCACCAAGTGGTAAGTCCGGCCGCTCGAGTACTTTAATCGCCTTTTTCTCGAAACCACGTTCTTCAACTGGGTGACACTCTTATTTAGAACCTATCAACATGATCTAAATGGCGTTTAACTCCTAAAGTTTTTTTATTTAAATAATGTATAAACAATTAAAATTGAGAAAAGGGGGAAAAAATTGAGAAGTCCGCCATTATTATTATTTTTATTTTATTTTTCTTTAAATGTTTCATGTAGTTCCGCCTTTGGCCAATGTGATATAGAATAAGAATAATAATAATAATAAGTAACTCTGCAGCAATTAAAGAAAAACAAAAAATCTTACAGTCATCTACTAAAGTCATTTATATTGTTTTGAAAGTTATGAGACCAAACAATCGCTTATAGGTATATGTATAGAACTGTAATGAAGAGTGTTTGAAAATTCAAGTTGGAGAAAGGAAAAACTCTTGCATATAGCCTCCCAATAACGGTATATTTTCTCATATTTATATGTATGTCGTTTATAAGATAAAATATGAGATTTACTAAAAGACAAAGCAACGTCAGAAAAGAAATCACATCATGTACGTCAACTGTTGCATGTGTATCACTTTCATGGACTATGAGACCAATTTAGAACGCCAATCTCTCTTTTATTTTCAATAGCTGATGATTACATTTGTGACTGTTCACACTTTAATCAAGTCCAATCAATCTTTTACATGTATGCTTGTACGTATTAAAATTCGTTTTTTTCGTATTTATAGAAAGGTTTAGAATAAAAAAAAACATTTTGGAAATGTTTAAATTCAGTTTTCCGCACTCATGACATGAGTGATGAAGTTGATAAAAAGATGTTCAATTTAATTTTTAATATGTATATTTTAATATTTTTTTCCTGATACACAGAGCCATCTGAAAATATTTTAAAAACTTTCTAAAGATGAAATCCTACAAAAATAAATCCTTTATTATATTCCACCTTACGGGAAAAGTGTTTGTGTAACTTGCAATTCTTATCAAGTCAGCTGCAGTTTAAGACAGATTTACGCCAACGATGCTGAAGCTTTCATATGTAGTCTCTGCTGTACACGTATGTGCGCTTAACACTCTTAAATTGATAAGCCCAGCTCACATACACGTACAATGGAAGACGTTTCTGCGTCGGTGCATTCTTTTGATGCTGATGTCAGTGTGAGTGTTGCATATTTTGATGCTGTGCAGAAACAAAAAATATTTGAAGCCACATTCTTCCTTTCAATTGTTTATTTCTATTGCAATTGTCGTAGTAGAAATCTAGTGTTAAATCAATGTGTATATAAGTATGTAATTTCATATTCTTAAGCGCTTTTATGCGCCAAGGATGCTTAAACTAAGTTTTGAAAAATTATTGCGCTTATTAATAATGAAGTATTAAACACACTTGCCAAGAATAGTGGATATAACTAAATTAATTGAATTAAATTAAGATTTGTGATTAATGTTATATAACTAAATTGTTAAAAAACAATATGTGAAAACCAAAAATACAATTAGTTATGTAATGTTGTGCTGATTTATTTAATTTTATTTCATGTTATCTAATTTCTTATATTTTATTTTATTTTTTTTATTCTGTTAAATTTTGTGTTATATTTTTTATTCACTTTATTTTATTTTAATTTATTATTTCATATTTATATTTTTCTTTCATTTATCATATATTTCTTATAAAATTGTTTTTTAGTTTTATTTTATCTTATTTTAATTTGTGTATTTTATTATTTATCGAATTTATAGAATTGTGCAAAATTTCCTCTTTAACTCATAACTTTAACTTTCACATAAAAATTAAGAAAAAAATTGAAAGTCACTACAAAACATATCCCAGAGCTTGAGAGAAAGCATAAAAAACTAGATTTAGCAATAAGAATCCACGTTTAAATTCTATTATTATGTTTTACACTTACTTACCGTTCGTATTTATTGGCAAAATAAAAAGATATATATATTATAGACACGCTAAACGCGAGTAGCTACCTAGATATTAATATAAATGCTGCTGGGGTTTTTTGATTGATTTTTATACTATGTTTTGGGTCATTAAAATAACTATTATTTTTCACACCTATTTTTTATTCTCTGCTTTATATTTCAATGCAATAATGGATAGTAGTAGTAAAGTAGAATTGCAGTTCCAAGGAAATTTCCCAGTAATTCAATTTTGAAAAACATTTAAAAGAAAAATCATAACACTATGTAGAAAGCTAAATTAGAGAAGAAGAAAAAGATTTAAAATAGAAAAAAGAGAAGACTTAAGATTTATGAGAGTAAATTGTAATTTTAATTCATTTTTGATTAAAAGAAAAAGAAGAAAATATAATATAATACAACTATATATGTATATATGTTAATCCCTAAGCATAAGTATTATATTTAACTAAGATCTGACAGCAATGCCGAAATATTCTCGAATGGGCTGATATTTCAGAAAGTACGCCCACAAAAAAATATTTTAAAAATAATTTTATATAATTTTGAATATTAGCCTAGACAGTATTCCTACCCATGAGTACTAATCGTTTTGTTTATGCTCTTTTAAAATAATTTTCAATATACAATACCATGAGTGAAATTTTGTTTTATATCATCAGCAAAATAATAATGCTTATTTACGTAAGGCTGGTGGCCGCTTTTCACACATCGCATCAATCAATAGGTTTATTGCGAAACACTTCGGGGCGCAGATAATTTCACGCTTTGGGCCATTCGATCGGCCTCCAAGATCGTGTGATATCACAGAATTCGACGTTTTTCGATTCAGACTTTGGAGCAGAATATCACACATGTCATTCGCCAGTTACCAGTCGAAATGCTCGAACGAGTCATCGAAAATTGGACTCAATGGATGGACAATTTGGGACATAGGTGCAGCCAATATTTGAAAGAGTTAATCTTCAAAAAATTAATTCTCTAGTTGAATATATTAAATCTCTAAGAAAAAGCTAAAAATAAAAAACAAACAGAAAAAGTCCTCTCATTATATGAACAGTTTTTAATGCCCAAATTATTACCTTTAAATAAATATCATATATTTTTACCTAATTTGAACAATTCACTGTGTCATTCCTCCACCAATTTCGGTCTTCTATTATCGTATGCATACGTACTTGGGAATAAAACTTCATCTGCGAAACGACGAACATTTTGCGGCGTTTAAGTAATTGGATATGGCTTACAAACAATTAAATATACTTATTCGATTTAAGCGGCTTAGAGTTGGAAACTTTTTACGTCAAACGATTGTGCTTTAAAGAGAAAAGCGACAAAACTCTAAGCAAATTAATTCCAATCGAGTGAGCCGCTTACGTAGGTGTGTTCTGAAATAAAAAATAAACAAAATATATTTAAAATACGTATTGAAACTCCCGCACATGTGTAGCAAGTCGAACAGGTTACGGCTTAATGTTGATCTGCTGCAAAGCTGCCTTGGTGTTGTTACGCTGCTCGCAGGTCCAATGTTGATAGCAAAATAACAACAAAGGGGTAAATATGTATGTATCTGAAGTTTTTGTAACGATAGCGGGGAGTTAGGGTTTTCTAAAGCTTAATTTTTTTGTTAGTGTTATTTGCAAGCTGCCTGACGATCACTGACTGGTCTAACTTTGTTGGGGCTCGAGTGTTTACTTGTTAACGTAACAAAGTTCAACCTTAAAAAGTTGCAAATGGTTAATAGTTTAACTTTATTTTTGTTGTTGCATAAACGGCATTAGAATTGTTTGCGCTTAATTGGCAGGAAAGTTGGAAAATTGTTTAACATTCGCCACATGTGGCGAAGTTTTGCATAAAAGTTGAAAAGCCTTTTAACTTACAGCATTCGTTACGGTTGCAATGTAATATTTTATTGAAATATGAAAGTATTTGAGTGCGGATTATGAAATATATGAGCAATTGTATGTCACGTAGGTAAATCTGTACTTAAGCCCTGTTTTCTACATGTGTAACATAAAATCTCAATTTTGAAAAAAAATTTATATTATGATATTTATTATTCAACGACAACTCTTTCATTATTATTAGACTAGAGCCTACCTGCAACTGCTTTGAATACGCATTTTTTTAGGTTTTAAGTTCGTTTTCAAGGTATTTAATTTATAGTATATATAAATTGTTAAAAGAAACTTTTTAAATACTTATAAAATACATAATTTTTATTATAATTAAAAGATTTATACCTTAAATAGACAATATTTTTTATTTTTCCGTAAGGTGTTCGAACCCTGAAGCTACACTGTGCGCTTGCTCTGTTGAATGCCATATACAACTGGCTATGGAAGAAGCAGCTTTCCTCAAGTCTACTCCTACTACCTTAAGATTTGATTGAGATTATTGCGAAGCATACTTTGACTGGACTCTTTTGGATTCAAAAGGGCAATTTGATGGTATAAGCGAAATCCCAGGAAAATATAGTTTACAATATCGCGCAATAATATATTTGGCTTTCCAACACTTAATTTTAATATGTGACCTAAGAGACTGGTTGGCTTTAGTTTGTTCAGAAACTCTACCAAATTATGAATGGCTCCGTTGGTGTTTATCACTGAGTTAACGGATTTATATTGTTATTCGACCCCTCGAATGATTTTACAAGTATTTCATTAAATACTAGGGCTTGCTAATTATTTTGGTATTAAGATGACACGCTCTCGTTACTATTCTGAGGGCTTATCGTGAATATTATTTTAATTGTAAGCTCTTCTAAATCCAAAATAATTATTCCTTTTGCTGCAGGAACAATTATATTTTTATTTTCTCACGGGAAGTCACCATTTTCTATTTTAGGCAACAGAGCTGAGAACTATCCTGCGGTGATAAAGGTGCACTATCTGTAGCAGTACATGGTTGAAACACCGTCCTGAGGTGCTCCGCAAAACAAGTCGCTTTTTCGATTTCCGCTCTCGCCCATGAGCTGTTACACAGTCTCAAAATTGCTTTAGTATTTACTAGCTTTCCAAATTTTTTGAGTAGAAACGTTAAGGGACAAAGACGTTATACGATATTTTTTCTTCTTCGTTGTTCGACCTTGTTTTCCTCCATCTTGAGTCGGATGTTTGCATCGAACCACCGGTATGTTCGCCATTCAATGTTGCTTATTACTTTCAGTTAACTCTATCTTCTGTAAAAAGAGTTATAGTGATAGTTTCAAACTACATAACTAATAATTGTTTTATTTTCATTGATTCTTAAGCTCATTTAAGTTTATGGCAGCTGACGAGCAATTCTGTTGTTGTTCAGTGTAATAGACCAGTGAAACCGAGACCTTGCGCGATCGGGTTCGGGTACAGACAGCCCGGTGAGGTATTTTTACAGAAATACGGATGTTCCAAAATAATTGTATATGTAGATGGATGGCAAGATTTTTAATTTAACCTGATTCGGGTAATTTTATGTTGAAGTTTTGACTCCTAAAACATGCAGGATATTCAGAAGTAGAGTGATTTAGAAAATAAAGTTTCTTACAAATCTTTATAACTGCTGAAACTGTGATTTAGTCATTTAGTAGTCAATGAGTCAAGGTGTTTTAAAGCAAAACATTCTTTCATTATTACTGAACAAATATTTTCTTTTGATAATAAGAGAAAATTGTAATGATGAATAAAAGGAAGATATACAAAAAATTGTGTTGTTTATGTGATTGCAAATAAATTTCTTGCTGTATAAACCAAAACGCCGCGAGTTCAACTCGGTGCATAAGTTCAATGCGGCAGAAGAAATATTACGCAATATGACATACAACGATTAAGGGGCGCTCACAAGTGTCGTATTTTTTAAGACTGTTTAAATATGACATAAGACAAAGCTTGTGAATTACATAAATGTGAAATACATAAAATAGCGAAAAAATTCGCCTTTATGACAAGGAGTGGAATATCGTTTTGTATTTGGCAGCGAAAGAATAATATAAATTTTTGTGTTATGTAATAGTAGTTTTTTTTTTTTTTTGTAATTTTACTAGATATATAAAATTAAATAGGAACTATGGAGAAATCAACAATACAATTTAATACGCGTTTAAAAATTTGGTGGGGTTGCAAAAAGTGCCATTTTCATTGAGAAACACTTACATTAAACTGTTTATCGTTATTTTAGTTATTACTTTTATATGTATATATTTGTTGTTGTAGGTTAATTTTATTTGGAAAGTTTTTTTCTTCATAAAGTTTTGTAATCGCAAGTAGTCTGATTTTGTTTGTGCCTCTTCCACTTTCTACCAAAGCGAAAATGCCTTCAGAAACAGTGAAAATTTCAATGTAAGCTTACAGTTTAAATAAGATGACCGTTAACTGCACATTCCGTTAGAAGCAATCAAAAGTTTTAATAATTTTTCCCTCTACTTTTTATATTTAAATTGTAAGAAGAATTGAGTTATTTTATTATAGCAAAAATACAATAAATAAAAACAAGTTAACAAACACAGTAGTAAATGTTTTCCTCTCTCTCTCTCTATATATATATATATACAGGTATTATAATGAATAAGACTATTTTTAGACTGAGTCACATTACTTTAATGTTAAAGCTCAGATGAGTTTTTTTGCGTAATATACCATATGTACTTATTTACCCTGTTGACTAAATGATGCTCATACGACATGGCAAACTTTATACCTTTAAAATAAGAGATCTTTAATTTAGGTCTAATAAAAATTTTTCACTGTAATTGCAACTTACGGAACCAACTATTTCAGGCTGAATAAAAAGAAAGAAACCAAGATCTTTAGTTTTTTTACGTTACGAACGTAGCGCCTGTTATTACTCTTATAATTTTTGACTGGAAACCCTGTAATTCCCTAATAATAGTTGCACAGGTCGCACCCCACATCTGAGTCCCCTGTATCTAAATTGACTTCCAAATTATCGTTGTAAATAAGTATTTTTTATTCCAGCTTTGGACCATAGTTTTTATGTAAAAGACAATTTGAACAAGCTACCTTTAATTTCATATGTAATAATTTGGCATCTATGTGTCTTTTCCAGATGAGCCTTCTATTTAATTGTATGTCGAGATACTCTTAGAATGCATCGTTTGCATGGAAAAGATTTATACTATTTAGTCTAATCGCAAGGCAGCTTGTGTGCGTTATGTAAAAGTAAAGTGTTTACACTTTTGCTCTTTGACTTTAATACTCCAATTGACAAACCATTTTCTGATGAGTAGTAAATGTCTTCCAAAATTTTCGATGCCTTTCTGGCGCATTTATCACGGAATAATCTGGCTGTATCATCTAAGGAAGTGGAAGTTTGAACATTTTGGATTACTGGGATTTCTACAGTGCATATAATTTATAATATAAGCCCAAGAACGGCTTCTTAAGGAACACCGGATTCAATTGGAAACTCTTCAGTGATAAATTTCTATCCGATTTGTGGAACGCGTCTTGATATTTTTCCAACAAATAGATTTATCATTAGCAAACAAAAAGCAGCAATCCTTCATTTTTTTTTGAAAATAAAAAAACCAAATACGTATATATTTACATAATTGTATTTTCAGCGTTGTTTTTAATTTCATAAATCTTTTCCCTTGCCAGAATATAAATATTAATTAATCTATTCTGGTTTTTTGTGTTGCTTTTTTATTTATTTCACTTGCTGCTGCTTTTCATCTTTTCAGCACATTCGGCTTGCATTATAATTGCAATTTCTACTAAAAACCCAAAATAAGAAACAAAAGCAACGTTTACCCATCTGCAATATAACTCTGCATGGTGCAATTAGTAAAGAAACCTAACTGGTTCTCGTGAAAAAACTAACTAATTCAGCTTAACTATATCTGTTTTAAATAGTACACAGTATATTTTAATTAACAAAGTAATACTGGGAAAGCTTTCAGCTAACATACAATGATTCTTAATTGCACATTGTCAACAATTTTTTTGCAAAGCAATTAAAGAGGTATATTAATATGAGTATCTAATAATTTATACGTCAGAATATTTTAAATGAAACCGAAGGTTGTAACTTCTTCTTTTTTCTGTTGCATGAGATACACTAAAAGACTGAATCTTTTGCTTTCTTCCCACACTCACATAAAAAAGGTATTTCTTTACCGAAAGAGTAACTAACGAATAGAAAGTTTCTTCATGAATCTGATTTTTTTTTTTTTATTTGCTGTGAGTAAACTTATAGCACTGCTCCAAACTAACAGCCAATATTTTGAAGAGCCTTTACAGAGCCTAATTAAGATCTATATACCTTCGCCTGCATTTGAATCAAATTTCCAAGCACTTTTGCTACTCTGGTTGAGGTATCTCAACAACATGCGTTCTGAACGCACAAACCGCATCTTCAAGTGTCGAAAAATGTTGTCAATACGATGGATAACTCTTCAAGTCGATGTTTTGAGTGCTCAAAAATGTAGTTATTTCAGTTGACGTGTAAAGAGCGATCCATCTTTGGCGGTTAGTTTTTCAAATTTTTTCAAACGCAACTTTCAAACAAGTGGTTCTGTATCACTCACAATTTATTAGCCACCAAAACAGAGAATAGAGGCGACTGCGTCAGCTGTTACGATGTAATCGACATATTTTGAAGTACGGCATTTTAAGAATAATTAAAAAATCTCTGAGTTAAATGTCTGACCATAAAAGTTGTAAGATCAAATAACGTGATTAAAAAACTTCTAAGTGAAACTGCAGAATAAAATTTTTGTATCATGAATTGTATAGTTATTGATTTATACGCACTCGACTACCATTTTCTTAAATTGATAAAGCAAAGCAATATAATCATATTTTGGAAAAATTTACTTAATTTCTGTGCTATTCGCAACAGCCCAAATAGTAAGTTTTTATATGTATCTTCTTATGAGTAATGATACTGTCAAACAAATTTGACTTCCAGACTTAATTGAAATATTCATTACAAACAAAAAGTTATGCTTCATAAATTGTACTCAAAATGTTTTCATAAACAAAAGTGTTGACATAAGTACTTGCTAATTAGTACAATAATATGTAATTTTTGCTAAATTGCTGTTATGATGGTTTTATTTATTTGTTGTTTTACAATTGCGTTTTTGTATATATACTTTGAGACTGTAAAATATGTTAGCATTTCTACTTCATTAAAATTTAAGTTATCGAAAATGTCGCTATTAATAATTGCGTTTAATGAAAAAATAGTATATGATTTTAAATCTCCCTTTTTATTTTTTTATTTTTTTTTGTTATAAGTTTTTTTAGTGAGCTAAAAGCCTGGTTTGTTTGTACGTATGAATTGAAAATTTTTGTTATACAACAAAAAAATGGTAGAAGTAACAGCTGTTTCGGAGATCGCCACATCTCTTCATCAGACTTCTTATGGCAGTGATCGAACCAACGGATCCTGACTTAACATGGGAGCGCTCTACCACTGCGCCAATGTTCGCCATGTAATCTGTTGTTGTATTATTCAATTCATTATTAACCAACAACTATTAAGTGCGCTAATTTAGCTGCTATTTTCTTAATAGCTTGGTTAATGAGTTGCTTATTATTAGAACGTTCAGTATTTTGTATTTTTTTTTGTGTAGTTTAAAATAGTAATCCTTAACATATCCACAATCACATGCCAATTTATTTTTCAGTTTGTCTTATTTGTTTAATTTTTTAAATTCCCATTTTCTTATAGTAATAACACAACTAAAAAAAATGTAAATTAAAAAAATATCAACACAGCTCAAATTAATATTTTGTCAACATTATTTTTTCATATAAATTATTATTTGTTTTATAAATTTCTAAACAGATGTTCCACTTTGCTTTTAAATTTATTTATGTTTACACATATTTTATCGATAAAAGAACGCAATAAATATACTCCATAAGCAACAACTGTCTCTCTCCTGCCAGACAGGCAAAAATTTGAATTGGCGGAACCTGATGATGTCTTCCTTTGCTAAATTACCATATGATTGTATGACGATACAAAAGTTATCATATAAAAATTAAGCTGTTAAACGACGTATGTATTATATATATGTACGTATGTTATCTATAAATAAATATAATATTACAGTTTTTCACAAAATTTTATTGGTTTCGGAAATTCACATCGTTGTCAGCAACAAACGTTAATGATTTGCGAAATCTGTCCATTCCATTTCACAATTTGTTTTGTACTCAAAGTTTTTATTTGCTAGAATCAATTCAATCTTATATAAATAAAAGTTTTTGTATTTTTTTATATCTGGGGTCTCCCAAACAATGTAACAAATTAAACTAAAAATTTGTAAGTTTTATGGTATGGTTGCCAGGGAGGCTAATAAAAAAATCCAGGAAGTGGACAGAATTATTAGAAAAATTTGTATTTATAGTTCCAAAAAAATATATATGGTTATGTGTAGCTTGTTTAAATAAATACATAGATCAAGTAACATTGTTGTTGATCACTTAATTCAGTAGATTTTGAGCCCATATCAAAGAAAAAATACCCTATTCAACAAGTTTTCTTCGATAAAGGAGAAAACGCAAGTCAGGCAGCTGAAAATGTGAATAATGTTTGTGGTCTAAATAAAATAACTGTCAGTCATGCACAATTTTGGTTTTACCGACGAAATTTTGAAAATTACAACTTTGTCAGTACGTTTTGACATACTAGCGCTATTTGTGTTTTACAATAACTAAGAATATTAATTTTCAATTTCGCCCAAAAAATGGAATTAAACGGCGAAATTTTCCATGTGGTTATTTTTTACAACTTTAAAAGAAGAACTTATTACAATTCATGGTAATGAGGCCCCAACAATGGTCAATGTTCATCGATGATATGGTGAATTTAATCAAGGTTCACTCCAAGGCGAATTTTGTGAATGTCGTTTAAAATACGTTTTTGTTCCGAAAACTGATGGTGCTGTGTGCAGAGTGATATTGTAAGATCGTATTGTGACCTATCGTGAGATTGGGACAACAATGGGCATTAGTGGAACTAGTGTAAATTCCATATTGACGGTAAAAAAAATTTATTCACTTTGAATCCGACGATTAACAAAAAAACTTCTGTCGATTAGTTGGGAGAACTGTAAGAAAAATTACGAAAGCGTTGCTTCCAAATACATCTGCATCATCGTTACAGTAAATGAATCGTGAACTTACGTGAGTGATCCCGAAAGTAAACAGCAGTCGTTATTATGGATATTTAAAGATGAACCACAACCAGTAAAAGTTTTTCATGCGTGAAGCATTTCCAGACAAATTGATTTCTGCTTTTTTTATGAACAAGCTGGATATGTCTCAACCGTACAAATAGAACAACGGAAAACACTAAATTCTGAGTGGTATGCAATCATTTCATCGACAACTGCATTTCAATAAATCAGAAAAACCTACCGCCGAAGACGGATCACTCTTCACCACGAGAATAAAATGAACCTTCAATGGTTTACTTCACCTGATGAGTTCAGAACGCATGTTTTGGAGATACCTCAATCAGAGAGGCAAAAGTGCTTCAACAATTGGTTCAGACGCATGCAAAAGCACTTAGATCTTAATGGAGAATATTTACAGTTACAGGCTACTACTCAGTAGCTTTAAAAATATTTGTGACGCAGACTTACAGTAACCTTGTAAACTGAACTACAGGAAAAAATTACTTATAACTATTGTACAATTTAGTTTCCGATGTATTTTGTTTTCTATTTTGTTTTACATCTATGATTTGTCAATCTTCCACTATTTCACAAAACACATTTGCATGCAAATTAAAAATTTCTCTTAACATTTTGCTTTTTACTTTATATTTGTTCTGCATTTTTGTTTCTACATATACACTACATTTGTGAATATTTATATTTTTATGGGTTTGCGAGTATTTTGTACTAAAAAATTTTACGTCTTCTACGCCAAATTGTTAACCCCATAGGATGGGAGACAAAACTTTCACCGTTTGGCCCCGCATAATATTTTCATTACAAAGTTTTTTATCACATTTCACTTAAAGCTTTTTTTAAGTTATGAAGCAGGTAAAGTGAAATTTTCAACAAAAGAGGTCTTACGATAAACACTGTTCCCGAAGTGAGCAAGCTTACTATTCCCTGAAGATATAAGATTTACAAATATGGTTGCAGTTTTCCCTCTTTGCGTAGTTAATGTAAAATAAGTCATAGTTAAAAGCCCGTGCACATTTTCTTTGTTTTAAAAATATAGAAATAAAGCAAGAACATACTTAGAGTGGAATCAACGTTATGTATCTAACTATTTCGACTCTACGGCGAAAGAGTTGATTGTTGGTCTAAAATATGTAGGTACTTCACACAATAATGTAAATATATTTAAGGAATTTGGAGGCGAATTATAATTCAATTTTTGTAGTATGTAAATGCGCTAACAAAAAAGACAAAAATGAGTTTTTGCATACTCTGAGATACCATTATTACAAATTAAAATTTACTAAATTTTATTTTTTCCAAAAAAAAAAAAATTCCCAAAAATTCATGAATAAGAATGCAAGATACCAGATACTACCATATGCCAATATTTTTTTTTTTTTGTTAAGATATCAAATATACAATAATATAAAATGGACAAATTATAGCTCTACAAGAAGGTTTATTGTAACCTAAAAGAATTCCATTCCATTTGAAGTGTTGAGAATTTATGGAGCTCTTTGGCGGCCGCGGTAGCCAAGTGATTAACATTGCGTTATGCCATTCGGCCATTGGACCTGCAACCAAAATTTATAGAAAATGAATTTAAATAAAAAATTAAGTTAAATTTTATAAATGCGGTCGTCCCTCAGCAGGGAATGTCAATCCCTCCGAGTGTATTTCTGATATGAAATAAAGGTTCCTCGTCAAAAATCATCAGCCGTTCAGAGGCGGCTTAGTGTAAACTGTAGGTCGGCCGAAAATCGCTTCAGCTGTTACAATTCAGTGGGTACAATTATATAATAGAATTCCATCCTCTTGTTGAGTGATAATTATTACTCAGGCGTTTAGGTTTGGTACTTACAAATATAGGCTACTCTAGTACTAAAATTTCTTTGCTGGGTTTTTCTAAATTAACTTAGGATTTTTAATTAATTTATTTACTTTAAGTTAAACAAAAAAATTCAAAAAGTGCAAACAATCACATAACGATTTTTTTCGGTAAACGGAAATGTCATCAAATTATTACTTCCCTTTTTCTCAAGTACATATATTCAATAAGTTTGTTTAGTACAATAAAATATAAAATATCTCAAAGTGCAACTCAGGCGCATATCAAGTAAATTATCTGTATACATAAATTCAATTTTATAGGTACGAGTATATAAACTTACAATATGAATAGAACAATGCATATGAGTGAGATATAGGTATTTCCATATTGCAACCCACACCTTGACATGAACACAATATGTAATATTAAAACATTGAAATTTGGTTTTGTAACAGCAAATACAACAAATGTTGCTTTTAAATTAAATGGCTGCAAGTGCTATGAAAACTACTCAGGTAATAAAATCCTTAATAAAATTTAATTAAATACATTTTGTCCTTTTCAATGTTCATCTTGCAATGATTTATTCAAATATACAGTATTTAATTAAATTTATTTGCCAATTATTTAATTATACTCAAGATAGTAAATAATTTCATCAACACATACGTATGTAAGTGTATCATATGTAAGAAACATTTTTGTTACCTAGCAACAGAAGACTTTGTTCTTAATAAATTTGTTGCTCTTAAATATAAATTATATGCAATGCATGTCATTCAGATATTTATAGGCCAAACACAGCAAATATATAAAAAAATAGTTAGTTTAGAATGGAGCTATCAGTTGGGTTGGTTAAATTACTCATGATTTCAATAAAATTATGTGTATACTAGCATTATATTCATACAAAATTTTAAGAAGAAGAAGATTAAACTAATTTAGAGCAACTTTTCTAGAAAAACTAAAACTCATTTATGTTATGACCAAGAATTTGCATAGCTTTATTGTAAAAGCAAGGATTTATCTGCGTTGATATGCGACTTCACATAACCTCACGAAAAATGGCTTTGAATCGCCACAGGCCCACGACGCGAGATGATGCGCTCAAGAAAATTTTTCTTCAATAAGTTGATAGTCTCGTTTCCTGCAAAGCATGTAACGCCATCTTGTTCAAACCAAAGATCGTTAATATCAACATCTTCCAATTGAAGCACGAAAAAGTCATTAATCATGGCTCAATAGCATTTCCCATTGACTGTAACATTATTGCCGGCTTCAACTTTGAAGAAATGTGGACCAATTTTTTTCTATAACCATTGAGCACACCAAGCGGTGACTTTTTAAGGATGGAACGGCGTCTCAACAATGGCTTTTGGATTATCACCACTACAAATTTTGTTTATTAACATATACATTACGATACAATGGAAGAGGTTGACATTCTCTGCCGAGTGGCGACCGCAATAAGAAAAATTAACCTAATTGTTTATTTAAATTATTTCTATAATATTTGTATTCGTTGGGTCCTCAATTCTTAGAAGCAAAAATAAATTCAAGCTTTGATTGTTTCGTCATTGCTCCAAACCGACTTTATCGAATTCAATAAAAATTATAAAACAAAGTATAAAGCGAACTCTAATACCATGAAATCTTGAGCGTTTGGGACCCCTACTATTCATATAAAGGGTGGTTAAATTTTCAAGGGCCGATGTTGATTTTGAATAAAACACAAACTATTTAGGAAATAATTGAAATTTTATTTTATTATGATATATTGGTATTACTCAATTATGTATGTAACAAAATATCGGCCAAATGAGCGCCGCGACCTCGGCGGCACACCTCCATACGATGGTCCAAATTTTCGATGACGCTGAGGCATAATGGAGTTTCTATGCCGTTAATGTGCCGAATTATCTCATCCTTTAGCTCTTGAATTGTTGCTGGCTTATCGACGTACACCTTTTCTTTCAAATAACCCCAGAGAAAAAAGTCCAACGGTGTCAAATCACATGATCTTGGGGGCCAATTGACATCGCCATTACGTGAGATAACACGGCCATTGAAGTTGTTGCGCAAAAAAGCCATTGTTTCGTTAGCTGTGTGGCAAGTGGCACCGTCCTGCTGAAACCACATATCGTCCACATCCATATCTTCCAATTGTGACCATAAAAAATTCGTTATCATCTCACGATAGCGAACACCATTCACAGTAACTGCCTGACCGGCCTCATTTTGGAAAAAATACGGCCCGATGATGCCGCCAGCCCATAAACCGCACCAAACAGTCACTCTTTGTGGGTGCATTGGTTTTTCGACAATCACTCTTGGATTCTCATTCGCCCAAATGCGGCAATTCTGTTTATTGACGAATCCACTGAGGTGAAAATGTGCCTCATCACTGAAGATGATTTTCTTCGAAAATTTTCATAATAAGTCTGGATAACTTTAACACGTCGTTGGATTGTGTATCTCTCCATGGTTCAAATTGAGTAAGTCTGAAATAGAGAAATGTCAAATTAAATTCGGAAAAGAACTTGGCGTTTAGGTGTGGTTCACATTCAACATCGGCCCTTACAATTTAACCACCCTTTATAATACATAGAAATATTCTCTATGTGTATCTTTAACTAGACTTTTTTCTAGGCATCTTAACAATTTTATATTATATTAGTGTGTGTATTCAAAAGAACTCGAATATGATTAAATTTATAATTCAACAGAATTTTCACCTACTCTGAAACTGTTTATGTGAATAAATAACTGTACTGTAAGTATGCTCTATAACTGAACTTGTGCTTAATGGATGAAATGAGTTTGACGAAGGTATATGTGTATATTGAACTGGACTGAAAACTTATTTAGACTTTCAGATCTCTAGAACCGCCACCCTCATTGAAGTTTAAATTTAGAAAAACAAATAATATAAAAAAATAAGTTATATAGTATATGTACATAACTATAAGAGAATCGGAAAATATTTTTTCAGACATTTTAATGGTGCGTAAACTTTCATGCTGAACAGGACCTTTGAAATCGACTTTCCAGCAGGACAACGATCTATAGCATACCTCGAAATATTGTAAAACTTGGTTGAGATATTCTGAAGCCCATTTAAAACTTATGGGAGATCGTAAATATGCAATTTAATAGGGAACACTGTAGAACCAAGGACAAATTGTATAAAGCTTTAAAATTTGCATGGGAGGGCACTTCCCAGGACGTTATCGATAATTTGATATCTTCAATGTCTAAAAAATGCGCTTAAGTCATCCACAGTAAAGGGTTTGCTGCAAGCTATTAGCCTATAGACGTTTTTGATACACCAATGAAGGGGGTACTTTAGTTTTGTCAATCGAATTTCGGACTACTTTAAACTTTTTAATGTTAAACTTTCCAAATAAAAAAAATATGTTGATTTATTAAAAATGAATATAGGTATACCAGAGGTGTTAGTTGTATTTTGCCGGTTTTTTTCGATAAAGAAAACACTTAATTTTCAGAGAATCTCAAAATTTTTTTATTCAAAGTATTGACCATTGGTTTCTACACATTTTGCCCATCTCTCAGGCAAATTATGGATACCTTCCAACTATAATCAGCACTTATCTTGATTCCACTATTGCTTATTCTACACTGAATGTTTACTGAATAAAGTTAGCCATCATATTAAATGCAAACTGCGCCCATTTATCTTTGTTCAACATTTTATTTTTTTTTTGGTTTTTTCCTTTCAACATAGTCCACTTTCGGATAATTAAGCGTAAGGATTTAAAATACACCATCACACGTAATTCTTTTTTAGTAAGTATCACAGAATATGTTTGTCGAATGTTGGACGAATGGTTAAAGTTTATATGGAGCGAATGGAGGTTATATATCGATGGTTAATATAACTGTTTTTAATTAAAAATATATTTCCTTAAAATAATTTTAAAATTTGGCATTACTTTTCTTCAAGCCTTAGTCGCTATTTATACGCGTTGTAAAAAAATAAGCATCGCGTAAATTTAACACAACTCAGAAAATACTCAACTACTATGGATATTAGTTTCACACCTCAAATAAGTTTAAAAACTTCTGCATCCTTGCTTAGGCTTCTAACAAATTGCAGTATGTTTCTCATGCAGGCACTAATTCATAGAGCTAAATTGCTACACGCGGTGATTAAACGAAGAGCGGAAATTAGCATCAATCATGCGCCAACGCCTGTTTTTGTAATCACACCAAATTTGTAAAACACAAGTCAGATGCACCGCCAGCATTAACTACAAAGAAGGCAAGCTCGTCATCATCATCATCATCTGCAATGCATCAGTTTCAGTCACTATTGCAGTCATTCGTTCACTGTGCGCCGTGGCGTATGCGTTACACTAATTTCTGCATACTTTCATTGCAGATGCGCGTAAATGGCAAATGATATGCATACTGTAATGAAAATGTGAATATTCATACAATTTAACATGGCACAGCAGGAGGAAGAAGAAATTTATTTTTTTCTCTTTTAAAGTTAAAAGAGATTTTAATTTCTGTTGTCTGATTGTAGTGAAGATGACTAAAGATGCTCATAGAATTACCATACATATTATGCAGATAAAGATATTGGAGAGTATCAGTTACAAAGAGCTTGCCTCTATACTCCTTTCAAAATCATTTGATTGTTGTTTGCATAGCGTACTGCCATTCGCAAGGCTCGGGTTCAAATCCTGTTATCGTACTAACATCCACAAAGTTATAGAATATTTATTTAAATAAAAATTTTTGTTAAATTTTGTAATTGCGATCACCCCTCCGCAACCACTGTCAATACAAGTGATACGAAATAAAGGGTCCTCATAAATAACCATCAGCCGTACGGATTATATTTAGTATAATTTAAAATATTTAGTAAAACTGAGGTCTACAGTGTTCAAGCAGTGAAATATCTATTTTCATCTGTGTGCAAATTTAAAGTTAATTTAATTGTCATTGAACATGTGTAGTAGATGGATAGATTGATCAAAAAACACGTGACTAATGAACGCAAGCTTAGGGCTGACCAAAATATCGAGAACAATTTATTTTTAAATACAGCAGGAAAGCTTATGAAATGAAATCTACCCATAAGTGTTCGGAGGTTGCTTTTGAAATTGTTAGTCAGTACATTTGTTGGAAAAATGTTTTGAGTTGTATACTAAATCGGAGGAGAAGTTCGGTCGAAATTTGCTGAAGCCGCTGTTGAATGCCAAATGAAACAAAAGGTTAAAGTGTAAAAACTTAGCGAATTATCACATCATTAAAGATTTGGACTTTATACTATATGATCTTCTGTCAAAACAAACTTAATGTCTTGGAACAAAGCAACGAAAAGTAGATAAGCTTTAATCTTGCTTCAAAGATATACTATATATATACGTACACAAGCTGGCGATGATTCCCGGCTGTGTCTAGCGGTCACTAGCAAGTATACCCAAAGGATCACTTAACTTAATTTAAGTAGCGAAAACTTTGAAGTATGTGTAAAGGTGTTGACAGACAAATGAATATCCGAGAGCAAAAAAAAGAGAAAAAAACGAAAACAAAAATAAAAAGAAAAAACGAGGAAATAAAACATGCTGTGGTCAGGTGTGGTGTGTTTTCTTCTCGAATTTGTAAAAATGCCAGCAGAGCATAATTAACGGTTATATGTTAGCAAGTTAAAACTTAAAAGATTAGAAAGGATTGTCTGATACACCATTAAGGAATAAGCGTGATTTTTAATCCCAGCTGGGGGGCGGCCGCAATTAGAACGTTTACCTTAATTTTTAATTTAAATTAATTTTTTATAATATTTTGGATGTTTTTGGAGCCTTCCGAATGGCAGCAAAGAAAATAAAACAACTCCATATCCTACAATTTTCTTCGAAAACGAAACGAAGTTTCTTAGCAACGAGGAGACAATTAATGCGGTTAATACCGAACTTGATAAGCTTAAAATGTAAGATTTTGAAGACTGTTTTCCAAAGTGGAATCATAGGCTTAAGAAGTGCATTGAAATCAATGACTGAAATCAATGAATGATTATGTAGAGAAGGTATAGAGAACAAAGATTACGAATAAATACAAAAATAATTTTTTTCCTGGTCAAATTAACGAACTTTTGTTCCCCTCGTATGTCTTATTGCACAACTTTAAAACACGAACAATCATCAGCTAAATAGGAGCTGATAGCGTGATGTAAGTGGAACCAATAGTAAACAATATGGGAGTACCTATTTAATTACTCCAATCAGCCATACGGTCAACAATTGTTTGCAGGGTACTACTACTACTACTACTACTGCTGCTACTACTGCTATTGCTATTGTGTTCAGTTACGCCACAATATTTTTTTATTATTAGTTCAATTACCAAAGGTATTAAGAAAACAATATATCCATATTGGAGTTGAGATAACTGAAAAAAGTTCGAAATTACTGTAGATGCAGCGAAAAGGAAAGCACATCGCTTAGAACAATCTATATGTATGTAATAGTGTATTTTCTATAAGGCCTTCGCACTCCGAAAGCTCTACAAAGCTCTCACACAGTAACTTTGAAATGCATTTTTATTCATCCTCTTAATTCTGCTATAAATATTAAGAACCAGTATTATGCATATTTCATCCTTACGCCTCATTGAAAAACTTCCGTTTAAAAGTTAAGATCGCATTAAGTTGTCATTCGCTTGCAAAAAGTAAAAAATCAGTGAAACTTAAGTGCAAGAATTAAGATTAGAATGCAAAACAACATCAACAGACGTTGGATGCAAAGTAAGACAAACTGGTGCCTGACAACAAAAGTGGCGAAACTGCAGTATGAAGCAAGGAGTTATTTTTAAAATTAAATGCGACAGCGCTGCTAGTTTCACGCTCAGTTAGATCAATTAAAAAAAGAAAGTAAAACCTCAATTTTTTTATTAACTTAAAACAAACTAAAACCTTTTTAGTTGCAACAATGTTTATTTTGTTGTCTTTATTTTCATGCCACACCGTCAAATGTAAAGATTTTTAATAAATGAGAATGAGACAAGCAGTGGGAGGAGCAAGCTCATGATAGTTCGAAAATATCAATAATTAATTTTATTTTATTTATTAACAAAACCATCGACATTTGGGTAAAAAAGTACCACTCATGAATACAACTTTAATATGAGCGGAAATGGGCAACAACTGCACCTATGTTCCATAGAACGTACTGCTTACTTTTCACCAATTGTTGAATCTAGATCGAATATTTCAAGTATGTATGATATAAATCCAGAGGAAATTATATTTTCTTCTATCTGTAATCGACTAACATTTAGGCTAAAGACATTAAAAATTCACTCATTTCTTTTAAAGGCATACTACGTCTCTTTCACTCCTTAAAACAAGTAAATTTCAAATGAGAACTAAGGATGTGTAGTTTGCACACAAAAGCACTTGACATTTTCTCATTCAATGCCAAGCCATTAGCAATCATTGACTCACACAATGCTGCGTTTACCATGTAGACCAGAAACCCATCAATGGCCGCTGTAAGGCAAACCAGTGTACCCCACTAAATCTGTCAAACCAGTAGTTAAGTGGAAATGCTACCCCAAATTGGCGATTAATGACAATCCATCGACAATTGGGAAGAAAACATTGATTGCCGTTTAGAGTCGTCAAGCAGTGGCTATTGACACGCTTTTCACTGAAGCCACTTTTTGGTTGTGCGGTCTTAACGTAAGGCATACGAGGGTTGCGTTTTATATTTCGTTACTTAGCAACTCTAGTGTTGCAATTTGGCAACCAACAAATTTATTGTTAAATTTGATTTGTGCTGTTTACAGTAACTTAAAATGTACATCTCGGCCAAAAAGTGTAATTAAATCGCGAACATTTGCACATCATCAGCAACAACTCATCGAAGAACTTTTGGCGATGAAGCCCCAATTCTACAAAGGTCGTAGATCACTCCAAGCCAAATTTCGTGAAGGTCGTCCAAAGCAAAGTTTTTCCTCTGGAACCTATTGATGTTGTGCACAAGTTATCGTGAGAATTCCAATCAACCATGCATGAAAATTTAGCCGTAAAAAAAATTGTTCAGGCAGGGTCCCACGCCATTTGTCAATCGCTAATAAAGGCTCGTGTCGAGGCCAGGAAGATTTTGTTGTGTATTTAGTGTGATTGGCAAGGAATCATCCACTATGGGCTGCTGCCTTGTGACCAAACTCTCAACTTGAATCCGTACGGCCAGCAATTGGATCGTCTGAAGGAAGCAATTGCCCAGATTTACCCAAGAGGAGGTGAATTGTGTTTAATCAGAACACACAAATCAACGGTGAATCCTCAGGAGCTCCAACAAGCTTTGTTGGGAAGTTTATATGCATCCACCTAGCAGCAAGCCTGTGAAAATTGAGTATCCCGATTGTGTTATTACACACCGTTAGACTTTTTCCTGTGGGGATATGTAGAGCTTAATGTCTAAGCGGACAGTCTTGCTTCAATTTAGGCCCTTTAGCAAAACATCACGCGTGTCATTCACCAGTTACCAATAAATGGAAAGACTTACAGTCTATATTAAGCCGCCTCCGAGCAACTGATGTTTTTTTTATGAGAAGCCTTAATTTCATGTCATAAATACACTCGGAGGGGTGAACATTCCCTGCCGACGGGCGATCGCAATTAGAAAATTTAACCTAATTTTTTATTTACAATAATTTTCTTTAACTTTTTGGATGTTAGTTGGACCAGGACTCGAGCACTGGCTTTCCCAATGGCAGTACGCAATGCTAACCCCGGAGCAGCTGCAGCCGCCTTACCTCCTACTAAACCATATATTTTTGAATACTAGTGTTCACATTGTGTCTGGGACTTTGGGAGAACTTAGGCTATGTGTATGTACAATTTTATTTATTTATATGAATTATAGCTGCATGGGAAAGCTCAAATCAATAGAATTTATTCATGATAAGAAAACAGTATTTATGCAAAATAAAGATATAGCTTAAAAATTTTTACAAGTACATAGTTTTTATATCTGGAAGGTAAAAAATTTCATGGAATTTTTCCTTTAATATAAAATCAACATAATATTTTTTTGTTTACCATATACTCTACTGCACTTCTCCAAGCGCATTTAATTCATATTTAATTAAAATGTAACCATCCTTATATTTTGTTTGCCTTTTATTCATAACTTTATTACTTACAAAATACAAATGCATTTTCACCTAAACGAGTTTGGTGTATTAAATTTCATATTTCATATTTCTTTGTAAAACACATTTTCGGTCTATGAACGATTTGACGCAGCATGCCACATGCCATAAATACCACATTCGATTGTGCTTGTACGCAGACATATTGTGTTTGTTGAACACTCGAATAAAATGAAATTCAATGGAAAAGAGAAAGTCAAGCGGTTGCTTCTATTGTGAACATTTATAATAATAATAAATAACAACATTTTCTATTGAATTATAAGCATTAATGTCAAAAAAAGGTTTAATCAATATGTACATACAAACGTATAAATTCAGTAATACGATTATTGTATTATTTTCTTTAATAAGGTTTAAATTTCTATGCAATTATGGAATTTTTCAATAGAAAATGGTATAAGTAATTGGTTAAATAATTTTATGATGCTTGCAATAACTGAACTGACAGCACAAACTCACCTAAAAATTATATATTTTAAAATCATTCTATTTACTATTACTATTGGCATAATATTACGTCAATAAATCGGTTTAACTGGATACAAAATCAGTTTGAAGAAACCGAATTAGAAAATGACCACATTTACATATATCAAAAATCCGATATGGTCATATGGGTTGAAGCCATGTGTAGAAGTTAACGCAAGTGAGGAAATTTTTTGACTGCCTTTCACTTGGGAGTCCTTTGTATATAGTTAAAGCAGCTCACTACTTTCGATCTTAGATCAAGTATTCTCTGGGTAGCCAACAACCATCCATTTGAAGGTGAGCTAAAACGAATTCCTTTATGATAGCGAAGAGTTTGGGGCATACCACATGAAAAAATAAAATCCAATGAAAAACAACAAAATGCCACGTATGTAAATATTTTAAGGATCACGACTTGAGGGCATGCACCTGGAATGTCCCGTTTATGAACGTCTCAATCAATCCACATCATAGTCTTTTTTTTATATTTTGCTAATTTGCGCCCATAATCCGACGGAAGAGATTAACGATGTGACTAAAGACGTTTGACAATATGAAAACTGTGCTGGGCGACTTTAACGCCAGAGTGAGCACAGATGGTACCTTTGGCACATCTGACTGAAAATTTAGCCTAGACGACGAAACATCCCTAAAGGGCTTGAGGTTGATCGATTTCGCCAGTGCCCGAAATATAGTTATCTGTGGTAGTAAGAAAATACCTCATGCAAGATGCTTTCGCCAGATCAAAAATTGCGCAATCAGGTCGATATAAGGGTACTGTAGAATGGCATCTCAATCTCCCTACGTACAACCACCACTTGCGAGTATTAGAAGACTAAGAAGCAGACAATGTTTGAAAATTCTATGAGAGGATTTAGCGACTAACAGAATCTATTTGGTATTCCTGGAAAACTTATACTGGTATGTAAATTGACACTGGATAACTACAGAAGCGCAGTCAGAATTGGCTAAATAGAATCAGTTAAATAGACAAGGCACAACTTTTTAAAAGAGAAAAATTTGCTACAAATTTAATAAAATTCGCATTTGATTATCATATGTATTCCTCTTTGAATGCTTTCAATAAAGATTTACACATTTTATGTATGTATATGTTGCCAAACTTAATTATGTAATTGTAGTTGACCTAATTTAATTATGAAATCTGTCAGTTTGGGTAAATAAATATGTATACACTAAAGCAATAATGAAAATACTTTTGGGAAATCAATGGCTTTTGTCCATAAATTCTTGTTACATGTAATTTAATTAGTTTGAATATTAGTTTGAATGATAGAGAGACAGATTTCGTAAATTGTATGCATAGCAAGATTTGTTATTGCCAAATCTCGTTCTAGGTATTTATTTGTTCTTGTAAATTAAAAAATTTGCTATGCATAAGCAAACTAGTATTTAAGTAGTACGCTGCTGATGCAAAACATTGCCGTGCTAAGATTATCAGCCACTGGCATTCTAGTGCCTAGTCAAGATACTAATATTTCTTTCCTTGTGTGCTTAACACTAGGATATCTTTTTTTTTAAATTTTAAAATTCGGATCCAACAAGGCGATCAATTATTAATCTGATGTTGGCTTTCAAAATTCAAATTTAAAGATGGCGAAGGAGTTTTAAAAATTCATCTAATTTACTTGAAACTCAACACTCGAGAGTGTTGGGGTCGCATATGTCGAATATGGAAACAGATTTTGTAAATTTAAAATTACGGATTTAAAATGGTGAATGAATTTTTGAAAAATATTTCAATACCCATGAACACTAGTTTTACTGTACTTGAATCAGCATTTTAGTGTTGTTATTAAAATACGAGGCATTGATGATGCTTAGACTTTGTTTTGTTTAATTCAAATAAACCAAAAAGTATTGCATACAACTAATAAAAAAATAACTTTTAGGAATGTACATAGCTATATATATGTATTTATATATATAATTGGCGCTTTATAACCACTAAAGCGATTTTCGATCGAGCTCCTTCTATAATTTGTGGTATGCGCCTTAATCTTTTCGAACAAATGGAAGCCGCCCCCAAACGGCCGATCGAATTTTTATGAGAAGCTTTTATTTCATGTCAGAAATACACTGGGGAGGGCAAGTGGCAATCGCTTTTCAAACCTCGCCATAGTGGGGTAATCATCGATTGGGGTTTCAGATTCTCCTTCTCCGGCTGTTGCACACTCACTGCCATTCAGAAGGCTGGAGAATTGTTCCATCCATACACCAAGTATGCTCTGGACATCAGTCAACAGAATATCACCTTATATATACATATGTACGCTCCGGTCTTCGAACCTTCTTTGAGTTGCCACATGATTTCGTAGAATTTTCAATTACCATTGTCAGAGTAGCTACACAAAGACTACACTTCTTTCTTGGTTGTAAACAAGTACTGATTTTTTCAATAAGGTCTCCACGAAAACTTTTGTGATTGTATGTAGTAATCCACTGCAGAATACGCTTGTGTGCCTTTATAGTCTCATGTGTTCACACATTTTCCCAAATTTGTGATCAATTATGCGTTTGATATATTGCTCTTTAGCGCTTAATAGCAAGCGTTCGGAAAACGTGCAAGCAATTAACCGAAATTAAGCCAGTTGTTGCTGTGAAATTGCGTTTTGCTTTTAATTGAGAATTTCCATAACCACTGTAGCCGGTTTTAGTATGTATGGGGCTCAAATGATTGTTTCACAACAAAAAATATATTTACGCAACAGTTTTCTAACAATATAAGCTGAAGGTATTATTCTTCAGATTTAAGTATAAAATTCTCTTAAGTAATATTTTTTTACAATAAAAGGAACTTTTAATTAATGTTTGATTTCACAAAATATTTAATATATTTTGTTACTTTAATTAAGTTTTTATTTTTAAATATGCGAATATTGACTTTTTGTAAGAATATACCGCAAAGTTAAAAAGTTTTTGACAAGAAATGACGTTGCCTTAACAACAAATTGGTTTGATGCTAATTACGTACAACTTTGTGTCAGTACCAACTTAATGTATACGAGTACATACGTATTCAGTTCTAACAGGCTAGAAAGTGCATATCTTTTTGTATACCTTTTCGAGGTAGAAAAATCCATTTTTGAATTCTATTTTTGACATTAAAATAATAATTATATTTAAGGAGAAAAATTCACAATTAATATATCAAAGTAATGCATCCTTTGTTCAATGATTTTATGAAATTGTATTTAATATTTATTATAAATTGACAACAGGTTTCTTGCAAACAGGAAAGAGTTTACCTTCAAAAGAAAATTTTCTAGCAAAATTTCCGTATATAAATAATATAAATTGTGATGTAAGACTGACGGATCATACCGCCAGCTCAAACCACTGAATGTAGAGGCTAGAAGTGGGATTGTAAGACATAAAATTGCCAATATATAGCATTCTATTAGAAAGGTTTTATTGCTATAAACTCCGACTTACTTAACAAATTTTGATCAATGAGTTAAAAAAATTCATATATTTTTTTGCCGAGATTGAAATGGAATAATATGTTTTCGGGAAGGAATTTAGGCACCAATCTATTTGGCAATGTCGTATTTATGGTCATCGATTTCCGGAATTGGGTTCTCCATCTCCGGGTTTTCCATTTTCACTACAATTTAGCAGGCTGTAAAAGTGTTTCTTCCATAAATTGAAAAATTCTAAAGCACCTCTCTGGATCCTGCAAGAGTTTGCTCCAGTATTAACACCGTTCGTTCATATCAGCCAGCTTCCCTTCATACAGTATCATCTCGGCTTCTGTTTTTTTTTTTTTTTGTTGTCTATCATGAGTTTTGTTTCCCTCTTCATGTACTAATATGTATACTACCCAGTAAGTGTGGTGGTCGATCTTAACGTTGCGAGGCAGCCTATTTTCTCTCTGCTGCGACACAGTAGTAGGGAAGTTGAAATTCCGTCCCACAGTTCCGAGCTACAGATGAGTGCTCTCAAAGAGTAGAAGTTCAAGTCAAGTAGAAAACCGTTCGGCTGTCTGTCTACACGTATACGAAGCCTGATTTATATAAATGTAATATATGTATATAATTACTCACTCTGAGTGTTTCGTCTTTATGTCTTATAGAAACTGTAGGTCACACAATTTATTTAATTCTTATTTACGTGCAAGCCATATGACTAACGACTTCATTTCCTCTATCCTTTATATACGAATATATGTGTAAACGCTTTTAAACACTTATCGTACACAATTCGCAGGCACTGGATGTGTACAACTTTATTAAGTTGTATTTCTTAAGTAACTCTTTTTGCCCTTATTTGCTTCAGCATGAGTGGTAATTGTTTGTTATAGCTTGTCAAAGCAATATGTTGCTTCGTTTGAAATATGTTTGTAAGTTTGGAATCTTCAGTGTGCGTGTTACAATATCAATAACATCACGAAAACAATGCTCGATGGGTTGTTGTGCAAAGTTTTGCTTTAATGTTGGTCAAAAGAAATCGTGATTAACATTTGTTAACCAATTTCTTACCGACTTGATTTACGAGTTTTTCTATTAGCAATATGAGCAGTTCTATTTGTATGTAGCAATGTTCTGAAATTTTGTGGGAAACAATTTACTTGAGTGTTAAACCATTAATATTTTCAAAAAGTTTGATCAAACTACGTTGTCTGCAATGTTAAAAAACTTTCGAAACTTAAACGAGTAAAAGAATTATATATTTTACAACCCTCCAACCGTAGCGTATCGTCGACTTTTCATAGGCCTCTTCAGTTTTGAGAACAATATGGTCACAGTGACTCAGTTGTGGAAACTTCGATGGCAACGGCATCACTAGTGTGTTGATTTTGGACAGAGAGACGCGCAAATTCCGTCTGACTTCAGTGACATTGAAGCAAGTACTCCTAATGCGCGACGTTTCTATAATCGGAGAAAACTGATACCATATGCTAAGATACTACTGCACAAGTTATAAGCCATTGATTGATAATTTATTGAACAGATCCCTAGATTAAAAAAAAACACAGGGTTATCGAAATTAAACGTTACTAGAATGCATTTGAAATAATTTTCCACCAAATTCCATTTTATTATAAAGTTTGAACTTTGGTATTTAGTTCAATGATTTCATGTTTTGTTATATAAATTCAATGTATTTTTGTAGAAATTTATTGTTGTGAGATCTCCAAAAGCCTCGGATTTTGGGGTCCTTACAAACTACCCTGTAGTTTGACTACGTCGGTTCACAACTAATGATTCTCTCAGGAGTGAGTACTGGCCACAAGCCTTAAGGACATCCATTCGCTTTCCACAATCGTAAGTCTGCGAAGGTTGCTTGACATCATCAGAATTACTGAGTAGTACTGCGATTTGATTCAGTCTAATTGTTACGAAAAGGTTTCTATATACAAAGTTCTCCAATAGAAGCTGTTATCCTGATATTCAAATAAACTTTTGCCTTAAAAGGTCAATGGTTTCGTTGCATATGGGGCACGTAGCGCCGTCTAGTCGAAAGTAAGAATATGGTAAAAATATTGTCAAGCTTGAGAGCGGATTTCCAGTTGTTTAAGTCAAATTTCTTATCGTAAAATGCTCTGAATGTTTTTACAGCAGTGCGGTATCTATAAAATATAACATTTTTAATATAAAAATTTCAGTCTCTAATTGCAGTGAAGCACTTCAATTTATTTTTTAATTGTGCATTATTTTAAGGAAAAAATTAATATATAAAATTACATTAAACAAAATCGGTTTGCTAAATATTTTTGAGTAAAATATGAAATTTTTAAAGACTGTATTTATTAAATAAAACTTTTCATCGGTAGTCTGTAGTGGAAAGCAAAAGATAAGAAACTTAAGAAAAATCCCTTAAAATATTAACCAAAAGTTTTGAACCAACTAACACCAAATTCATTGTGTTTTATTTTACATAATATTGCAAAGGCAGTAAGTGCAATATTGTCTCCTGCAGAAGAAATTTTTTTAACCCACAATTTTATCAACTCGTCAGCATGCACTTAAGTGCAATTTTTCAAAACTCGGGCTTAACTACGTCAGCCAAATCTCTTAGCTACAGCACACATACTAGTAAAATTCGCTTAATTCACACGTAAACACAACACATAACTTCCACCCGCCGAATGGGTGTCCTCATGAACTGCGAAAAGAACTACGCACGTTTTGGTGCTTCACAAGCAGTGCCAACTATAGTAGCAGAATGTAACATACTGCAGCAGCAACAACAACTTCGCAAGTCTTGGCTTATCAGCTTCAGCGTGCCAAATACTCAAGTTGAGCCGTAACAGTAACATATTAGTATGTACACGTATGTGTGCGAATTATTCTGCTGGTGGTTCAGATGTTCAAGTAAATCTTCTTTGAAAGTCTCGCGAAAAATTGTCGATGACACATAAGTATGGCGAAGTGGTTCTAAAATAACGAAAGTGTGTTTTTGCAAGGACGCTGAGTGAGAAGCGTTTATATTAATTTTAAGTTTTGCGAATGAAATATTAAAAAATCAAACTTGAAAAAATTGTTAATCCTTTGGAGGGATAAAGTAGTGTATTAAAAAGGTTTAAATTGCGTTTATATTTTAAGTTTTAATTTTGTTGTAAGATTTATTCTTTATTCTAAATAAGTGATGGTCAAATGTCCAGGTTATAGGCTATGTGCATCAACCGAGCTGTGCCATTTTTGGCCGGTCATCAAAGGTGCAAGTGGTCGGTTTTTCTATCGATCAATTATGTAAATTTTTTCTCTCTCTCTGTGATCGTTTGAGAGTCACCGAACTTCTACCATGAAGCATTTCTGTAATGCCTAATGAATCTCCTATCTACTGCCCAACCAGCACGTACTGCAGCTTTAGTATAAAGATTTGTGGAACAAAAAAAAAATATGTAAAGAAGTTTAAGCATAAATACACCTCAATGTACTGATGAATTTAAAACCAATTTTTTCCGCCCTTTATTTTAATAAAAAAAAATTATAGAGAATAATTAAAATAATTTATTATATACAAAGATTTTGCCAATAAGTCAGTGTCCTTGACAACAGCGAAATCATTTATTCAGCAAATGAACATATATTTCCATATACACAATAGCACCAAAGCAAAATAGTGAAATTATATTTTCAATTAATATTTTTTATTAGTTATCTTTAGCTCAATCATCTTAATCTTAGTCTGCTCAAGGTGCACCACGTGGAGGCGACCTGTACTAAGTTCTTCTTTAATTTAATTTTAAATATTTAAATATGAATTACTTATTAACCAGTACCAATAAAACAAGTGTTTCCTATATGAGTATGCTCCGGTGTTGAAACTTTCGGTTAGCTACCGCATCTTTTCGTGGAATTCTCGAGCGTTACCTTTGTCTTTGACACTATCGAACAAAACATGCCCTTTTGGATGGGATCAGATTTCCTCTAAATTAATTGGGTCGAAATTTTTCATATAAAGATAAAGAAGAAAAGATACAAAATGATTTTGAAACTTTAAATTAAATCTTCAATTTATAATCTAACAACAATTGTATGCATTTTTTTTTCCAATGATAGAAGGTATCGCGCATAGAAAAAAATATTTTTGACTTAAAAATTAAAAAAAAAAAACAAAATGAAAATATAAAAAATAAAAAATAAAATAGTAATTACCGTATATCTGTTTTTTTTTTCTTAACTTAAATTAAATCAAATTTTCATGCCACTAAAATGACATAGATTTTATCATAATTAAACTTTCTGTGGATAGCTGAAAATGAGGCAATCTTATTTGGCTTTCGCGTTCCATTTTCTTGACGTAGTTGTTATTTGCGTTTTTTTGCTGTTGTCACAACTCTGGAGTTTGCCAAAGGTGCTGTCATTTCATTTACATTTCTCAGCAAAAATACAATTGTTTTAAACCGTTTTCGTATTTCTATTGACCGAAATGTTTCTGGTAAATATTTATTGTATTGGTAGCATATGAGAGTGTGCCAATTCCTTTTTCGATGTTTTTACTAACAGGACTTGCCTAGTAGACTGGTAATCGGGTAATGTTGGATATATATATAATATACATCCCGTAGCAGAATGTAAACCCAAAACCTTTTTCATGTAAGCTCTGATTATCACTCAGTTACAGCGTTTCTTCTTTTTGTTCTTCAATGGCGTTGGTACCGCTTACGCGATTGTAGCCGAATCAACAGCAGCGCGCTGTTCAGTTCAGCTCTTCGTAGTTTGACGCCTGTGAGACCAGATCACCTGATTCCTCGAATGAAGTTAAGGTATTCCTCTTTCTCTGCCTCCAACGGCGGGAACTTTATCGAAAACTTTAAAAGCTGGAGTTTTCTTTCGAGGATTCTCAGGTCCGCCTCATCCGTTGTTGACATCGTCCAGGCTTCTGCACTATATAGTAATACGGTAAAGTTTTGTCTTGGTTCGTCGAGAGTGGACTTTACTTTTCAATTGTCCACTCAGTCCAAAGTATCACTTGTTAGCAAGAGTGGCTCTGCGTTTCAAGGCAGACATTATCATTAGTGTTGATGCAGGTCCCTAGATAGACGAAAATATCTATGAACTGAGTGTAATGAAGGTCAACCGTGCAAATGCGCAGAATGTTTTTTTTTTATGGCAGGAGATATTTCGTCTTACCCTAGTGAACGAGGGTAAAGACCTATTCGCTTTAAATCTTGTAGGAATATTTAATTTCCTCATAGCGCCATAGAGGTAGCTTCGAACTGTGCTCTCGAAGCCAGCTTTGAAATCGATGAAAAGTTGATGTGTATCGACGTATGCTGATTTTTCGTTCAGTAGTGGTTTTACCATATTGGTACGCTCCAATCGGTTTGTTGACAGTGGGCTTTAGTCTTTCACAGATGCTAGTCTTTATCCAACGATAATAGACGCAGACTGTTGGTTAACCCTTTTTATGGATTAGACAGGGAACACTTAAGTTCAAGTCGTCGAGCATGCTTTTGAGCGGAAGCCATTACGGATTTATTATATGAAAATCTTTGCTCTTTACATTATTTGATATTTAATTCGGATAAAGAAGATTTTAGTTTAAAATTTTTAGATTAAAATTACATATTAGTTGAATTTTTATTTTCTCCTTTTTTATTTTTCTCTTATTTCTTATTCGCTTAAAGTATGGATTACAAAAATAAATAATTTCCATTTCTTAATATTTTAATCGATTTGGGTAAGCGATTTTTTCTGACACCAAGTGTGTATAAAAGGCCACTTTACACGTAACTCATATGAAGTTTGCTTTGTAAAATGCTTCTTTGCGTAAATATGCACATTGCTCAGCTAACCGGTGCACTAGATCAAAAAGGAAAAATGCACAAAGACGTAGATAAAAATATCACAAGTCACTGGAGTCAACTTTACGCCGCAATGCAAGTCAGTAGTGTGGTTGCTGTGATAGTGGTGCTAATAAATTCTTTAACGTTGATGCCCAACATCTGCAAAGTTTTGAAGTGATTTTTAAACCAGACTCTTACAAATGATTAATGCTAATTTTGGCTCATCGTGTAAGACTATGCTTACAAGTTGCAATTAAGTTGCAGAAATGAGAAGTTGCACAAAATTGTTTTGTATATCATTGTTGGCCTCATTTTTTTATTTTAATTTTTATCTGACTACATATTTTTGACTAAGGTCTTAAGCATATAAATGTTTTTACAGATATTTAATGTGTAGGTAGAAAGGATTTGTAGTTTAACATGAATTATTTCGTTGTACTTGAAACCGACACAAACAGTGGTTGGTAAAGAAGTAATAAACTTTATGATTAGAGTTCAGTATAAATATTGAGAAATAAATTAAAAGTGAAGAATTCTATTTTAAAACATTTTTTCGTACATTTTATATCTCTCAGTTTCATAAAATTCATAAAATTATAGTAACAACTTTAAAATGCATGCTTACTTACTAGGCAACAAGTTTCCTGATCATTTTGATTTATGAGTATGTATAGGTATAAATAGTCGCTAAACCCAAATAAAACTCAACCAGCTTCATTTTGTAATATATTATAAATAATATCTCAGAGTATGCAGAATTTTTTTTTTCAATCTGTTGATTCGTAGCACTGAAGCGATCGTTTCAAATAAAAGGACATGACTGCACTGTATCCGTTGATTTTGTCGCTGGTGGGCAACTGAAATAATAAATTAAAAAATTCTACTGTTCTATGAGCTGTCACTCTAGTTAGAAATAGAATTAAAAAACTACGTTGAAAACTAAAAAAAGTTTGTTGACTTGGAAAAAGTGTCATTTTTATAGTAGAAAAGGGTGTAAAATGGAAAGTTAGCGATACAAAGGGATCTTAGTTCCTGCGAAAGCTATTGATGAGTGGAATAACATATTCAAGTTTTAGACCAATCGTTTGTATAGAAAATTTTTTATCATCTGGGTCGACCGTATATGTTTCTTCAAGAGCTTAAAGTTTCGACATTCTTGCGGCTCACCACGTACTACGACGAGACGCTCACGTTAAAACACCTAACTTTGTCAATATTTCGAATTTCGTTCTAAAACCAAGTTACCAGACTACTACTTTGAAAAACTGACTAAACTTCAAATTAGGTGAGGGAGCTTTTCTAGTGACACGGAAATACATAACAAATTTGGCGCTGTTAGATGTGGTCGTTACCGAAATACGTGATAACTATACTCCATCATGTAAAATATATAACAAGTGATTAAATGATCTTTTAAATTAAATACTACCTACATAAAAGTATGTGACTATGCTCCTCTTTTACGTTGATGTCGTCAAATGCAGCCATCTGTGTAAAGTGTTGCAGATTAGCAATTTTTGTTATCCACCGGGTTGATTCCATGTAGCAGTGAAGATATTTTCCCTAATATTATATATTTCCAACTGTATCGTTGCCTCTAACCTTATTAAAAAACATATAAAATTAACCATTTTCTGAGTTTTATTTTCATATAATTTTTAAGCATTTCGCTTTCCTCATAGTTAAATTTGGTCCTGTACGTTTTAAACAAATTTAAAACTTGCTTACCAATAACTGCCCACAAGATAGCAGTTCATAAAATTTATTTATACCCAAGCTAAAAGTAATGAAATTAAAACTTTTGAAAAACAAGCACCAATTTGACACCAACTTCTACCAGATAGCCAAAGGCAATAGGAGGAAATTATATTAAAATTTATTTTAAAATTATATTAAACATGCATAAAGTGTACTTTATTATCAATGGAGAAACCCAAATTTTAGTGCCTTCGGCTGTACAGATATTAACAGTTTATAAAATGTTAAAATATTAAATATTCAGCAAACTTCATTAGGCTTCAGGAAATGTCAATTACTGCAGGTTTTGTTGAACAATATAAACATACCTTTAAGCATAATCAGCAATAGACAGTTTAATCGAAAGTTTAATAAAAAAAAATTAAAATAAAATTGTTGTTTAAAAGTTGTAAATTTATAAGCACTTGCTTCGTTTCTAAAATAATGCACTATGGTCCAGGAGACCCCTTTTTGTGGGCAAAAATAAAATCTCGTATAGCAATCAATGTTTTTCAATGAGATTCTTTCTTCAGAATAAGCATGGTTTTAAGCAAATTCTATAATAATATTTTTATTACTGTTCCTTTTCTCGATTGAATAGAAATGTTTTGTGGTTCTTAGTGTTTGAAATAAAAATAGGCTAAATCTGCCTTTGGGGATGGGGCCACGTGTAGAAGTTCACACAAGTGGGGAAAGTTTTTGACTGAAATTCACCTGGGAGTGGCCAGAAACGATTCTTTTGCATATGGTTCAAGCAACTCACGACTTCCGGCCTTAGAACACTTATCCCCTGGGTAGCCAACAAACATTTCTGAAACAAATGGTGATTGGTGATGAAAAGTGGATCATCGGCAAGGGCATTCGCTCGCCTACTGCCAAGCTCTGTTCTGACAGCAATTGGACGGTCTGAAGGCAAACGAACAGAAGCGCCCAGCTTTGGCCAACAGGAGGGGAATTGTGTTTCATCAGGACTGAAGCCACTCGACCTTCCCAAGCAACTTCGCTTTGATCTGTGGGCTTTTGAAAAGTTCCAAGGAGTTCCGACGTTTTCGAGCCAAATTTTGTTCAGCGATAAGCCACATTTCTGGCTCTATGGGTATGTAAACAAGCATATATATATTTCACTTTAAACATATACATTCCAGCATATATATGTAAGTTGTCAATATAATTTTCAATTTCTATTTTTTTTTTCATATTGACCACTTCTAGAAATTTTCGTTCTATACAAAGTTATTGCATTAAACATCTTCTTCATCTTCTTTTTCTTCGTATAATGGAGCTGGTGGCAGCTGCTGCATCGGAATACTTTACAGTATACCTGAAATAATTTGGAGCGAAGCTGAAGGAAGTTTTTATATTCGAAACTCAAGTCGATGAAACAAAGTTGTAGCGAGAAATTGCATAGCAAAACTTTAATTGACACCTGTTGGATTGCAAAGTTTTAAGTAAACTGTAAAAGTGGCAATATTTGTAGATTTACAACAAATACTTGCAGCAATAACATATAAGCATGATCAAGCAATTAAATTTACAAAAACAATTTTTTTTTTATAATTATGTCCACATTACTTGAGAGTGAAGTTGAAACTAAGAATTTGGTTTAGCCAAGAAAACGGAAAATCCAAAAACAATTCAACATAACAATGACCTGAAAAAGTATCCAAAACTATTATTGTAATTTTCTCACTATTTCCAAAAAATATATGGTCTGAAACAGTTCTATTTAAACGAAACCCCAAAAAGGAAAATTGGTTTTACTCGGGATACCCGGTTAAAGCATAAAACTTCGAAAATTAAATTCTCAACTCACCATGTATGAGTATAAGGGAAGTCGTACCTCCTAGTCAGCGATGTTATAATATAGCTTTATGCCACTGGAGCCTAAATATGTTTAAAAGTTATATCGATGCTTCTGGAATGGCGGCTTAGAATAAATTGCAGGAAAAATGCTGTTGAAATGCCGAAAAAACTGCTCAGTGTGCAAAGGAATTTGGAAATTTGTGGGAGAAAGTCGTCGTGGGGCCTACACACTGTAACAGTTCACAACTTTGGGCCAACTGTGTTAGAGCTTGAAATATGCCTGGAAAGATCTCACATCTATGCTAGCTTCCATAGCTTGCGACTGGCCAGTTTCATCATTAACTGTAATACACAATTTGCTTGTGTCGTTAGAAGACCTTCGGAAAACACCCTTTCCTGCACTGACCACTTTGTTTTAGAAGCTCAGCTTTTCTTTTATAGTACCTGCTTCTTGTGTTGTGTTGTTTTTGTTGTTTTTGTTAAGAAAATTTTAATAATTCTAGCGTAGGGGCATTTCCCTTCCAAGCAGAAGTCCGCATTACTCGGGTAAGGACATGAGAATATCTTCGATCGACCTGTTTCCAGGTCATACAGTCATACTAATTGTCGGTCACCCTAAGATCATGACTAAGAACTGTTTGTATAAAACAGAGTTATTGAAGACCATATGAGTAAATCATTGATTCCTAACGTCGGCTGGATAACCTTAAAATAACATGCGTGATTGCTATGTTGTATGCCTTACCAGTTGGTACCCCCGAGTGACGGAACTTTCGGCTTAAACTGCATATCCCCATTTGCTTTAAAACAAGAAGCAAAAATGAAAAGTGCATGTTCTTCAACTTACAATACTTTTTGTAAATTCTTTCTCTCCCCTTTCCACTTGTTTACCTTGTAGGCACCACAAGGCACAATATAATTCAGCAGCCATCAATGTAAATGATGTTTACCTGTTTGTGCAACGCTGGAGTCTATTTTTCAATTTGCCAAACGCATTCATGACCCGCTCAGTCATTCATGTTTTGCTTGAAGAATTGATTAATTGAAGTGATTTCCAGCTGTTGCCGTTCATTTTTTGCTTCGCTGTTATTACCCGGAAACCATTGCAGTGGAAAATGTTGTCGACTTACATTACTCTTTTACTGGAGTTTATGTATTGCTTTATACTTACGTGCTTCCATGTATGTCTTTTATGTATATACGTGTTTTAAATTTTTTATAAATTATACACGTTTCTGCTTACAGCAGAAGGATTATGTCATAATAATATGTATGTGCAAGGACATTATGAATTCATTCCGAAATCTGTTGCCATTGCTGTCTGCTGCTGTGGCTCAGCATTTATTTTTGGTATTTTTCATTTTTCAACTGCATAATTTTAAATGACTTCCGTTGACTTTTGTTGGCGGTCGTCGAGGCATTTGTCTGTCTCTCACTCTTCTACCAAAGTCGGTCATCACTGTTACGAAAAGTTTACGAAATTCTTAATGACGCCACAGCCAGGCTGTGGTTAACAGAGCAAGGAATAAAATTAAATACAAAAGTACCAACATACGCACAGTGTAATTTCAACTGACTGAACCAAGTATTTAAACTCCTTTATAGAGTACAAATAATATATCTGTACATCGAACTTCAATTGTAAGTTTGCTTTTCAATTTAGCTCTTTTATGCTATCCAATTAGCTGTGTGCATTGCAATGATTTCAATGGTTTCCCACTCTATGCTTCCTTCGAATAATATCTTTTTGTATTACACAAATGCCGGCCGCACTAGTCGAATAGTTAGCATTGCGTAGTGACATTCGGAAGGTCAGGGTTCGTGTCCTGGTTCGACTAGCATTCAAAATGTCTAACTATCTGAGTGTATATATTTCTGACATGTAATGGAAGCTCCTCTCAAAATTCCATCGGCCGTTTGGAGTCAGCTTAGAATAAATTGTAGACCCCACCACTAATTGAAAAAGGAGCTCGGCCGAAAATCCCTTCAGCAGTTACAAAGCGCCAGTTATATAAATATATGAATTACACAAATATTTCATTCACTTAAAATGTCACTTTTATAGAAACTTATTTGCGGCTTCTTTAGTTTTTTATGGTCTGCTCTACAGCACACTATAACCATGCAGTCTACTGAGTAAAGTAGCTTACTGTGAATAGGTAGACTAGTTAAATACTAGTATTTTCGAGCTGAAGTGATATCAGTTCGTTATTTTTATAAGAATTATTATTATGCTATGCACATGCTATTGTGATTTCTTGTACGACATGGTGAGTTAATTTTCTATTGGCAGTTATCACAGTAGCGCATGAGGTACACGGTTATATTCTTTCCGTAGGCAATTTTGTTTTTTTTTTATATTATTTTTAATGAAATAGAAATTCTAGGTGTCCTAATGAATTAATAGTAATAGTATAAAGTAGATGCATAGTGGAACAATTGACGGTTCATAGAACATCGGGGTGTTAAAAATACCAGTTGCTAAAATGTGAACTAGATGGGAGATAAACTAGTTAGTGAACTAGTGCACGCTAGTTGAATTCTAGTTAACAACTAGTGTATGTAATGCTCTTGGAGACATACTTGTATATTTACTTTTGTAGTCAATGGTGAAAAGACATTTGGCAACTCGAATAATTGCTTTGAATGAGTCATAATTAAAATTGATCTTGGCATCATTGACCACACAGAAGCTGGGTTGGATATGTGGCAAGCAAGAAAACTGTACAATTTTATCCTAAAGCAAATTTACTTGTTTGTATTAATGTCTATGATGGTGCTAAGTGTGTCTCGGTTCATTGTATTTTTCTTTACTTCTTTCTAAAATCTATGTGGAATGATTATAGATTGTTTTTATTATGGTACATACATATATACAGTTTGTTTACGAGAACCAAAGAGGACACTCTCATTGGTTTCGACTCAAAGACACTTGAAATATTGACAGTAGCATACGTCTACTTTATTTACGCAAAAAAAAACTAAATTTGATTACCAAGATTGAACATGACATGACGATAGAGATCTTAACTGTTTGTCATAGCATTTAGTTCAATTGCTTCACAAGGTACTGAGAGTAATATCGAAAATGAAATCATTTTATATCTTATTTTAGTTCTAAGTTATTTATTTTAGAGCACTGCTGATACTTAACTCTACTTTCTCAGCAAATTCATATACCCATTTACCCTAACCGATTTGCAGTATAGTTTAGTTTTCATGGTAAGTTATGTTGTTGATGTATGCTAAATTACTGCAAGGCGTGTCGTTTTCGCTTGTGTTAATTTTTCACTATAATGATAAAAATTACACGATATTTGTATATATACGTGTAACTTGTAAGCACTCTAAAACTAAGGTCGTTATACATTTTATTACTTTAATAATGTCCGTTTTCAATTATGTACCAATTAGAAATTAAACACTAGTACTAATGTTCCCTTCAATACTCAAACTCTTTTCAGGTGCTACCATCGACGCGCTTCTAATGCAATCTACGGCTATAAAGCAGCGGCTCATTAAGGCTCACATCGTTTTTAGAAGCTAGAAAAAGACAATGGGGTCATGTCTGGCGCATCGCATTAGCTATGCTATAGGTCAATAATGCAAAAACAATTAACGAAGTATGAGAAGAAGAGTGCAAATACGGTTATTTTAAATTGCTTTACGCAAACGGTGTTGACTTTGTAGGTAATGCTCCCGCATACCGGGTTTTTGATGTGATGTTAAGAATGCATATCACACTATACTTGTATAATTGAAGAATAGAGTCGAACGCACTTGTCGAGCCTATTTTGGTATTCGCAAGCCAGAATGTCTCCATTCTCTAATTTTGGCACTTAATTTGTTCAAAGTTCAACAATTTTCGAAAAAATGTTCCATACCAAAAACCTTGCCCAAATACATCTTCAGCTACATCTTTAATGATAGTCAAGCGGCGTTCATAATAATTACTCAAATTTTTCCACGGTTTCATTGGTTGTTGACATGTTGTGGCGTCTGGTGTGTTGGTCTATAATATCGTCTTGGCAAAGCTTGTAACACTCAACTCAACTTTTGTTTTATTCAGGGCAGACACACCTTATACCTTTGTTAATACATCACACACAACTTAGTTAGAACAGGCCATTGGACTCTTCAACCCGGAGAAATTTAAAAGTTCTCCTTTTTAATACTTCTGCTAAGTGATTCGGGATAAGGAAAATCGCTTTCTTGTTTTTCAGAATATTCCCCATTAAGATCTATACATTTTTGCTTGCGTTTAAACATTTTTGCCACTCTGATTGAGGTATATCTAAAACATGCCTTTTCAGCATCGAAAAACGCTGACCTCGTTTATTTTTACGTACAGGAATAAAGCGAGGTCAATCTGGTAAACAAAAATTGGTGCCCCACTTAAATTACTTATACTCTGCATTGTTATAGTAGTACGGTTTGCGAGAGGTCCAGTTTTCCAAAAAAAGGCAACCATTTCCTTAGAAGTATTTCGCGAGTGAACAACTTTTGTTGGATTCAACTCATGTTTAAACATCCATAAAGTCGACTACTGCTTACTTTCGGGCCCCCATGCATAAATTCAAATCATTCTGAATAAGTATAACATCAAAAATGTTGTCCATTGCCAGTGATAAAATATAAAAACATACTGAGCTGTAATTATTTGCACATTAAATGTGTGTTTCAAACGCTTATTATGATTTAATAATAAATAAAAAGAATAACAAGAATAGTAGTTATTACGAAATATGTTTTTTATAACAACGTTGTTGTAATTTCTTAATTATAGAGGTGTTACACCTTTGCCATTATGTACTATAAACCAAAGTCAAAGAAGTTAAATTTTACTCTGCTCAATCAACCAGATGAAAATAAATATGAGTTCATCATAATTGTATACAGGTAAATACTCGTATGTACTCATGCAAATTTTCTTCAGCGACGAGACACATTTCCTACTCGGAGGATATGTAAATAATGTCAAGAAGATAGGCCATTTCAACCATAAAAACTTATTGGTGGGGTGTGATTGGATCTTACTTGGTTGGAAACGGCCAGACTGTCACTGTCAATTCGTAGCGTAGCGTCTTTGTCTGCAATTGAAGAACACCACTTGGACAATGCCACAAAACATGAGCTTTATTGCTTGACCGCGTACTCTTTCATCTTAGCGAGGTCAATTGGCCACCAAATTCGATTGGTCCTTTGTTGTGGGGCTGCGCGAAAAGCACTATTTATGCTGATAAGTCTTTAACTTATGAGCGCTTAACCAACATTCGTCAAGTTACTGCAGATATACTGCCAAATATGTGCCAAAAAGTGGTCGAAATGCATTTTATTTACATTAATTTTAGAAACCGAAAAATTTATAAGGCTGTAATTATTTAAGTTACATTAAAATTACTCATACGCTACGTCACACCTTCTATGCATTTTCGATACTCTATATAGGGGTTGGTCCGTTCTTTAAAAGATGTCCCCTGCAAGTTGTTGTAGATGTTGGAAATGATTACCTATTTTGTTGAAAGGTTTCACATCTGTCAATAGTGTTTAGTATGCATCGGCGTCTGTTTCTGACAACAACATAATTTTTTGCATCCTTGTGGGACGAGACAGGTGTGGTGTACCATGAGCTGCTAAAACTAGACTTCGATTTTTGTTTCTGTCCAAGCAAAATCAGCCGTAGAAAAGTAAATTCCTACAAAAACTCCTTGGCTGTTTTGGCTTTCTGCTTGCTAACATTTTGTCATGCCTAATCGTGTTATTTGTGGTAATAAATAGTAACATAATTCAATTAATTTACATTTTTCGAGTAACAACTACTCCTGCCATAAGTGGGTTTAAAGCCTATCCTATGGGGAAGGGTTAAAGCAAGGAAATTGCTGGCGCTTGTGGTAAAAACCTTACAAATTTACGCCGCCGCCGTTGACTGTAGTTATGACAGTCGAAAGTGAAAAATTGTCAAGGCTTTAGCGCTCGCTGCATTTAATCCAATCAAGTAAACTCACTTAAGCGCTGCCCGGCTCATGCTGATGCTTAACGTCAATGAAGGAAAAGATGCAATGATTTCCAAAAAATAAAAACAAAAAATTAAGTAAATAAAAATAAAAGTAAAAATAAAAATAAAAATAAATAAAATGAAAATACAGCAGCAACAACAGTAATAACATTAACTCACTTTATTGAGCACTTGACGCATTTGCATGACGAAATAATTAAGTTAAATTTCCAATTTCAGCGCAGAAATGCTACAATGTCACAGCAGGCGGTACCCAACACAGGCAACGAACGACCCGATAAGAAGTTATTCGGCTTGCATGCTTTAATTGCATATGTGTGCGTATGGATATTTTTTTGAATTAAGTTCCACAGGCAGACTTTCCAACCCGTTGTTATATTTGCATTGAGCTGGTTAAACTTTTTAATGAAAAATTAAGTGTTTGCTGTGTTTTACCATTTTAGCAGTGGCGGTTGTTGTTTTTGTTGTCACAAATGTGTTAATTGAAACGACAGGCAAGAATGTAAATTACTGCTTGTGAAGAAAATTGTACAGCATGAAACCAGATTAAATCCCTTCGATTGTTCGTTAAATAAATATGTTTGTATGTAAAGTTTTATTGTGAAATTGTTTTACTGTTTTACTGATTAAAAGTTTCCATGAAATATATAAAAACAACTTTTGATGATTACTCTGAAAATGCCTTTGGAAGTAAATCAACGCTTGACAGGAATTAATTAAAAGTGGTATTTGGAAAAGTTTGTCTGCTCCACAAATTTTCGCGGCATTCCACAAGATCATAAGTTGTATAGTAAAATAATAATAATAATAACTTTATTGGATTTTGGTTCAAAGTATACATTTTCTTCTACTTCATAATTGGTCTGGGTCTGGTTATAGCCTTGTTAACTATAACACGTCAGCAATTTCTTCTTTCCAACGTTCAGTTCAAGTTGCAGACACCAAATGAAGCCTTCTCTCCCTATTCCTCTTAATGAAACCAAGGACTTTTTCCCCACTTACTTATGTAGACAGATTCTGCATGGAATTCCTTTGAAGCCGGATTACTCTTATCCATTCGAACAAAATGACTTAGTCATAGTATGCTGAACTAAATCTATGCCAAATTTCATACAGCTCAAAGTTCGACCGTGAATGTGAATTTGGGATTCACTGTCTATCCCCTAGTGCTTAATGTTCATTGCAGTTAAGCAGGCTGTAGTAGTACTCCTCCATCAAATCATGTATGATTTAGGCATCGGTCACTAGATCACCTTTTTGGATACAAAGAGTGAAAGTTCGTCTCGCCTCAAAATAAAACTCTAATTTTTTTCTGCTTCAGTAAGGCAGTTTTTATCGAAATAACTCATCTTGTACATTTCGTTGGCAGCTGGTACTGCGGAAATAATTGAAGTCTTTCATATTAAATACACTCTGTCCGAATTTTATTTTTATTTTTTTTGACGACGTAGAAAATAACTGGGTCATTTAAGATGAGTTTTATGATTACGAACTTATAATTAACCTTTTCCTTTATATTTTTTTTCTTGGAATTAAATTTACAAAACTAATTATGTTTTCCTCACTGCAACCACTCGTTGACATTGAAACCAGTGTGAACTCATATCTGTTTCAATGATTAAATATTTCATATTTGTCCACTTGAGAGATCAAAAGTGAAAAGTTTTCATGCTCGTGTTCTTGCATAACGAGCTAAGTATGACCGCTAACATCAGACGATCTCTCACGTGCTGCATGTCCACACATAAATATGAGCAACAGTATTTTTATGACCCTTCAAGTAACAAGTTTTCCATACCAGCCAGTGGCCGCATAGCTAGGTTAAAAGACAGCAGTCAAACAAATATTCAAAGTGCTGTTTGAGTGAGGTTTTAAAAGTTTTAAATAAATTGTATATAAATTTTAAACATTTATATGGCTATGTTTATAGAAATGATGAAAAAATTTATAGCAAAAGCGTAGAGTGTACACTTGAGAGCTAATCTGCTTGTTAAGTGAATAATATGCATTTATGATAAATTTATATTTGCATAACAGACACTTATGCATATACGTGTGTGCTTACAGATATTGCATACTTCAATGTGTATGTGACTAAAACACTGTTATAAGCACAACTTTCGCCTTTTTCTAAATGTCAGAGTTCAAACTATTCTAAAACTAGATGGCTTAGCACAAAGCCAATGATATGTAAAATGAAATATTTATCGTCTGAGGATTGGGTCATGCGTGGAGGGTGGGAATATGTGTAGATGTTCACGCAAGTTCAAGCAGCTCATGACCTCCGGTCTTAGACTTAGTTTCCTTTTGTAGGCGAGCTAAGGTGAAAACGTGAAATCTCCGATGAAAAATCATATAAAGCACAGGAGGACAGATCTCACCATCACCAAGTGAAAAGCTCACAAACAGGTCGATGAAATTGTGATAAACAGTTGGCATGTCTCCAGTGCTCTAGACGTGCGTACATTCCGGGGACCTAAAATCGATTCGGAGTACTATCTTCTTACAGCGAAGATAACCAACAGCGTTTGTATATCAAAAGGCTGCAAGCCCAACAAACAGTCAAATGGTTTTTACTCGGTTTGCACACCTGTTTTCTGAGAGCACTCATGAGCAACTCAATATAAGGAAACTCTGGAACGGTATCTCAGTTTCCCTACGTACTGCCGCTATGGAAAATATTGGGTTATGGCAATGCTATAAAAGATGAGGAATGTCGAACTGCAATAGAGAGAAAACAGACTGCCTTCCTAGTAACCTTGCGATCGACTACAACACCTGCGGAGTAGGATATATACCGAGAGATGAAAAGACAAACAATATGCAATTTCAGAGAAGAAAGAAAGAGGTCCAGTTGATTGTTACGAGCTTGAGAAGCTAGTTGACCAGAGTAATACTCGTAGATTATATGAAAAGATGTGGTGACTCAATAAAGGTTTCAAAACAGGAGCGAATATCCAGGGTTCATCTCAAGGGACTAATGAGCGACTTGTAGAGTTTTGTTTTGGTTCACCGAGAGAGGACTTTACTTTTCAATTGCCTACTCAGTCCAAAGTAGCACCTGTTGGCAAGAGTGATTCTGCGCTTCTTTGCCAAGGCTGGAGAAGACAAAACTTATGGCGGGGTTGTTAAAGTCTATAATATTAATGGCAAATTGAAAAATACAATACAATACAGTATACAAGAGTTTTCTACGATCTTTGTGTAAAATCTCCGAGCACTAGCCTTGTTGGTTAGCTCCACAAGCTCTTCATACTAAGGAATTCCACCTTTCTTTTTTGTCTGCAAATGCGTGTTGCTTCCCATTTCAACTCACAGCTGGACTATTAAGGGTTATTGAATTAAGTAGAGGCAACTTACTTATAAATCAGATAGCGTAAACTTATGAAAATTGCCCTCCAGAAGAAATCAAAGTTATGGAGGTGTCGCTAAATGTTTCCCCCTACCTATATTCGGAAACTCACTTAATGTTCGTAGCCCGTACCCTGTATAGAAGAATATAAATCTTTTGTAAATTTAAGCAAGCAACAAATGGCAACAAAAACCCTGCTGCGGTTGTATACGCCCAGTCGTTATAGGTATAACATGGAACATATACAATTTTTAATTGCCAGCGCAGAAGGATACAACGACATTGTTATTGTTAATGCCTTTGGCCTATATTCATTACGGATACACCGACAAACGGTGTTGCCTTACGCACAGGATCACATGCAGCGTGTTTTGTGTAACACTTTTTGCTTGCTTGTTGGTTTTAATCTTCGTGGTTACATCAACAGTATCGTCATTTATTGTTATGAATACAAATTGCCATGCAGCCAGTTTTAAAAGCAGTTGGATATGTGATTTGCGAAAGTACAATATTTATCCGCGCCCTGCAAGGAAAAGAGCTTACCCGAATAAGTCTTTTATTAATATATTTAAATAAACTTTGAGACTAAAAATCATCGGAATTTGGAAACTTTATCTTATAGCCCCCTCCAACCATGATAAATAAATAAATGAAATACCATATATTTAATATGCTCATGAAAGGTATAAAGACTTCGAGACGGCCTGAAATAGCCCTTTTTCAATGCTCAGGTACATACGTAGGAACTAACTCAATCCCATTAGTTTGAGATTAAGACTTATTCGGGAGAGTTCACTAGTTGGAAACTACTCGTCTTTTCCCAGCAGGGCCAAAGACATTATAAGGCGATTTTGTAAGTAAGATTGGTAACTCATCGGTAGCTCGATGGGGTAGCAAAGTCTCTTAGCTAGTCCTAGAACATCATAAGCGGTAAATATCTTTGCATTTTTATGTTTATGACCACTCCCCAAGTCCAAATAAAACCTTTTGATGTAACCACCATTAATATATAAAGTTTAAGCTTCTTCTGCCGTATAACTAAATGGTTTTATATCGTCAAATTGAATTAAGAATTTTAACCGCTTCGGCAGTTGTTCATTAAGTATTAGCAAAGTTACCACTATAGATGCATTTCTTTTGCCGGCCTTGAAGGTATAAACTAGTGCTAGCCGCAGACATGAGCTCCTCGCAGGTATTTCTGTGGCGATGTCATATATTTTCCTTTTTTCGTGATGTTTTGATATTCACTAGAACTACAATAATATAAGACATCCCAGTATTTCAAGTTAAGTTTATCAAAAGAAATTCGCTTTCCAATCAGACCTTGTAATTTTTTTTTTAAATATTTTTTAACTCTCACCTGGCCACGGATATTTTGACTGTCGGTTCTGGAAAGCTCCACTCTATGGAAGGTTAATTTTCTACTAAACTAAACGTATGTACTTCCTAATCACACCAAAATCAATATAATATATTGGGACCATACACAATAAGAGGTCACAAACATATATTTTTGTAGTCACTCGAAAAAGGCGGGATATTTTTGGCCTGCAAAATAAAAAATTATAATGGTTTCAATATAAATTGGCCATTTCTCCCACAGTGAGCTGAAGAACTGTTATTTCTTCTCCTTTATTATTTTCTCCAGCAATAAATTAGAGAAGTTACACAATAAGTAATAACCTTGTCTGAAACCTTGGGTCCTTCCAAGATTTGGCGCATGATGAATATCTGGTCAATGCTTGACTTAGCAGGTCTAAAGTCACACTGATAAGGTCCAAATCAGTTTATTGACGGTGAGCTTTAGTCTTTCACACAATATGCTCGATGGGACCTTATAAACGATATTTAAGAGGCCAATTGTGGGATTGGACAGAGTGCACTTAGGTTTCGGTTGTCGGACATCTTTCCATTTGAATGTATTTTGCAAAGAAGCTGATGCACCTTATCAGTTCTTCTCCCCCGCATTTGAATAGCTCGGCCGGTAATCCATCGGCCTCGCCACTTTGTTATTATCGAGCAAAACAACATTTTTTCCATTATCATCTTTTAGATTAATCGGGATCGCCATCTCCAGATGTTGTACTTCCACTGCCATCCAGTAGGCTGGAGTAGTTTTCCTTCCATAAATTCAGCATACTCTGAGCATCAGATACTAGATCACATTTTTGTGTCCAACAAGATTCTGCTCCGGTTGTGAAACAATATGTATGAGTAAGTCGCCGTATCTTTTCATAAAATTTTCCAGCACTACAACTTCTCAAGCTTATCGTACTCATACATCGCTAATAGAGAAAGAAACAGCGGCACTGATTTTCATTATTTGAATACAAGGTATACTATATATATTCGAGAATATTTTCGGGAAATCTGAAGTTGATCTGACAAACAGTCTCGGAGATATGATCGTATCATTAAGGACCTATCGTGGCGTTCGAAAATAGGCGAAGCGCAAGACGGATTTTTAACACGACCTTCTCAGACATATTTGTTAGGTAATGATCGAATAAAATGTTTGTCAATAATTTCGATTTTTTAAGCCACTTGGATTTTTTATTTAATTAGCCGCCATTTTGTGAAAAATAGATTTTTTTTAGTTTTCGGATTTAAGATAATTTTAAGCAGAAATATCTTCCTCACCGTCAGACACCTTTTTTTGGAGGTCGTAATAGCCGAGTGGTTAGCATTACGTACTTCCATTTGAAAGGCCAGGGATTGCTTCCTGATTCGACCTACATCCAAAAGTAATAGAAAATTAATTTAAATACAAAATTAAGTTAATTGGAGGAGGAGCACGGCCGAAAATCGCTTCAGTGGTTACAAATCGCCAAAATAAAATTATATATAAAAACGCAGTCTTGAGTGTGTCATTGTTTAAATTTGGCTTCAAAATTTCAAATTGATAGAGATGATAAAGTTTAATTTACTTACGAAATCTGCTTCCATTTAATTGTATTTCTCACTGTTTTCTGGCATTCTTACCAGGTGGAAGAAAAAATCACTATTTATTATGTTTTTTTTTTTATTATAAACATAAATACTCAATAAAAAGCAAATTCAAAAAAAAACATTTTCTACGCAGCTTAGGATACTTATGCTGCCATAAATTAATTTTTGTGCTTTTGATTAAAAAAAATGAAATTTGGTTATTTTTGGTAATGAAACAAATTATCAAATTAAATTTAATTCCATTTCAAATCATAATATCGGTTTTGATGATTATGCCATTCCTAAAAATTTTATCGTAAGCAACCGCAATCCACTCCCACAGAAATTGTTTTTGAATGGGCTTCAGTAACCGTTAGAAAGCGTAAGCAGTCTAAGAACCAATCGCTGTGCGCTATGCCTTATCCATATACATTCATTAAAGCTCCATTTCGAGTTGCTTCTACAGTTAATTACGATTGTGTGGTTTGGCAGTTTTAATGGTAAACACTTGTTTGCATTGTTGCGGCAAGTGGTTTATGTGGCACTGTGTCGAGAGTGATAATGATTGCTTGTGGTTTGCGACTAAGACTTATGAGAGCTACTATTTTTCACAAAGTTAGATTACTCTTTATTTTTTCCTCCGAGTGGCTTAGGATAAGTGCCAAGTTTATTGCTCTTTGTCTCTTATTATTTTCTCACTATGTATAGTATGTTGTGCATGTGTAGAAGCAACAAATGCATTTAGAATGTCTTGCGGACCACGAGAGTGTAAGTCATTAATACCGTTTGCTTGCTTTGAGGGCTAGCTTACTGCGAGGCACTGTATTTCATAGCCTTCTGTTTTCATGTTGTTGTTTGTGTGTTTGTAAAATACTCAATGCCACAAGTAAACATATTATGCTACCATCAGGCAACTTTTAGTAGTCAAAACTACAACGGTCTCATTGCAGTGAACAGAATTTTCCTTAGCGCCATTTAACAGCTGGACCAACAACACTCCATACTCCCACAAACAAACACCAATTCACTGCGTTGAGTAAGGGGCAATCAATTTGGTCACATATCTACGTGGAGACACTATTTGACACACTTTTATTTTCCTTTCCCTTAGAATTTGTGCAATCAAGCTCCTCTGCTCTTCCACTCGACTGGCAGTGTGTTGTCTGCATTTTATCGCTAACTTTGTCACTCCTCAACCAGTGGAATTGTTAAAGTTGAAGCGACGGCCAATTCGACTGCAGCGGAAAATATTCGATTCATAGATCGAAAATTTATTAAAGCGTTCTCTGGCTTTAGTCAGCAGCTAGGGACTAAATGAAATACTTGAATGGTATGCTAAACACGGACCAAGAGTTTTTATTTCAATAATGTGTTGATGTGATGTGACACAGGCTTTATGGGTAAACCTTTTTTAACTGGGGGAATAACCTACCGTTTTCACTAAGCTGGCTCCGAAGAGGTAGTGTCGTTTTGTAAGTTAGAACCGACGGAAGACATGTATTCATTGTCCTAGATGTGCGTGCATTCCGAGGACCCCAACATCGACTCGAACTACTATCTTGTTGCAGCGAAGATATGCACTCGCCTCTGTTTATTAAAGAACGCCCATCAACAAACAAAAGGAAGGTTCGACGTCGAGAGGCTGCAATCACAAAAAACAGCCAAACGAATTTCTACTCGACTGCCTACCTTGCGACCAACCACAACGCGTGCTGGATCGGAAAATACCGTAAAAAAAGAAAACCTACAAAGATAACACTTGAAATTTCTATGGAAAGATCGGCGACTAACAAAAAGTTTCAAGACTGGAGCAGACTTTCGTTACCCACAAAGAGGTGATCTAGTATCTGATGTCCAGAGTTTACTGAATTAGTGGAGGGAACACTTCTCCAATTATTGGGATTTCCCAATTTCCAAACTTTCGAGAACTGTTTCAAATTCAAGAATTAAGGATGAACTCAAACTAAATTCAAGGCACGAATACTTACTAACTATAATACAATAAATCATGATATCAGGATATTCAAAAATTTTCTGCGGTTTTTGTCACTAGATGGTGTGTATACTCTAATTTTGGGAAACACTTATCCGATAGGGTCAAACTAGCATGTGCTTGAAGCTGAAATTTTGTTCAATATTCTTCGTAAAGAAAATTCTGTAAATCGTTAAAGGCCACGTAAAAACGTACCGAAGTTGTCAGAGATAGTGCGGTCAAAAGGCATTACTATCATTAAAGCCAAGAATCATTTACAAAAGAGCTTCAAAAAAAGTCCACAATTGATAAATACTACCTACTACGTCCGATTTTTCATATTTAAAAGTTTTGGTCACAGATTAGTCAAACAAGCATCTAAAAGCGTGAAATTTGACATTCCGCGCTCATGTGATGAATTCCATATTCGTACCGAAAATCATCGAAATTGAACGACAATAATATTTAAATCCCACACAACCGATTTGTTTAGATATGTACGAGGTTTTGGGGCAAAAATCCGCCGAAAACGCATCTCAGAGCTTGGAATGTAGTGTTTTGCTCACATATGATGAATTACGAAGCGGTACTGAAAACTATCGAAATCGGACGAATATATCAACCGTTTTGTTCTATTGTGAGGTTTTGGATCAAAGGTTATTAAAAAACCAAAGTACATATTACATAATATATTAAAATAAATATTTTCACCAAAATTCATGATCTTCATGTTAACTATGTATGTAGGTATATCTACATTGGGTTAGACTAAAGTGGCATCAGCTCAATTTGGATTCAGCTCAGTGAGAATCGTAATAACCACTATCCACTACAACAAGATATCTCTTTGCACCCACTAATTCAGTAAAGTCTCCAAATGTGACGGAATAAGATCTTTAAATCTTGTTTTATTCCATGTCGCCACATTATCCTAGTCCTACCACGATAATGGAGACTTTGTATCTTAAAACAGTATGTGTGCTGAATAAGTTTCATATAGTGAGCTTATAGGTAAGTGGAAAGCAACATGTCCGGACTCTTTCATTACAGCGAAAGTGAAAGTCCTTCCTCTCAATTTCGTTCACCGCCTCTGTACCTAGCATGTACGTAGCTATATGAGGACACCCATACTAGGTTCGGAGAGAACTGCTCAGTCGTTACGAAAAGTTATATGTAGCAACTATCTGATTTGATTGTAATAGATTCTACACTTCAGAGCTCGAATAGCCGAAAAGACTTGCTAATTCCAATTTTTTTTTTATTCTTTTTTTAAGTGCATTCCACTACCGATCGTGTTGTCTAGTTTGAACCACTCGTATAAAAGTGGATCTAGCCTGCAAATGTTAAACTTTAGAGTGTAGAGTACTATAGAGCTTATACGCATTCATTGCTTTGAGTTCTATAAGCGGTTGGGAAGTTTTATATTTTATAGTGAAGAGCACCAGCTCCGTCTTTTGCGGATTAATTTCCAATCCAACATCACTAAGCCACTTTTTTATATGCCTTACCTATTGTATATCTAACAGATTTATATAATTTATTTAAGAGTTCAATTTAAATTTAAAGCACCAGCTCGCCAAAGGGCTTAACAAATATTAAAACCAGCAGAAAAAGTAACTCCCACAGTTGTGAAAGGAGAAATGCGAGCTAAATGGAACAAATAAAAGCAGATAAAGTTAAAGTTAAAGTCAAATGAATAAAAATACGCACACAAATTTTTGAAAGAAATATATCTATTGGGTGTAGTAAAACGAAATCCATTATTTTTGCATATAACTGAAAAGTTAAATTTTTTCTTTTCATATCCAACCTTATTTAAATGGTCCCAAACGGTTTTTTTTCAATCTTTAGCTCTTGGGTAATCGAAAGAGTGCTTACATGACGGTCGGACTCGACAATGTCCATGATTTTATCGACATTTTTCGATAATTGGCCTTCCATTCCGTGAAGTATCTTTTACATCGAAATTACTGGAATGAAACCGAAATTGTGCATGTTTAACTGCAACATTATCAGGACCACATTTTCAACCGCCTGGCTTACGTTTTCGCCCTTACTATAAAATATATTGTATTTTCTCTTTGCTAGTGTCCATCTTTGACGCACGTTCAAACAAAACTGTATCAACCAATTACAAAACTGTCAGAAAAGCTTTTTTGGTACGAAATGTGGTTTTTCTAACGCTTTTTTAGCGGAACCCGATCGGACTTATACAACGCGAGATAATGAATCTCTTTTTACTAATATTTAAATGGTATGTTTAAGAAATAACGAGAACTTAAATTTTTGAACAAAACATTTATTCGTCTACATTCATCTTCTTCAAAATAGTACTCATTAGAGATCATTATCATATGCTATTCCCACTTTTAGTCCTCAAAAACCTTCTCAAGCTCGATCTCGTTTTGAGTTCTATTAGCGATCACAAGTTGAATATGAACACTACTGCACCGGTATTTAACGCAAGATTGGTGTTAAATAGCATAGATAGGCCTGCGTTGTTGTGTTAATTGAATTTTGTAAACATGGAGACATACACGTATATCTTTATTAAGAGAGCAGGAGAGAGCTTCCTGAGATTTGCAATTCTTCTCCACGAATTAAGGTTCCTGGATTGTCACCGGCACTCTTTGAACGACTAGTTTTTCGATGACCAGTGTATTTGGCGTCTCAAAGGGATCCTGTCTTCCGGTATTTTCTAATTAATCTTCTAAGTTGACGAAGTTAAAACACTATTTCCACCATTTTTTGTATTAAATTTTTGTACTGTGGCCGCCAAGCTTTCATTATTTTGAAAAATTTTTCAATAATGAAGATACCTTGTTCCATCATTAAACGCTCCATTTTTACTAAACGTAAGCTGCCAGCTGTCAATTTTTTTTAAGGTTATCAACACTTATTACATACATGAAAGCAAATTTAAAGCTTGCGTTAATATTAGTACAACGTATAGAATGGTTTTTGCACAACCGCTTGGAAGCTCACTTTCATACTTTAGACCAGTGCACACGTGATCCAAGACTGGAAGTCGTAAACTGATTAAGACATATGCAAAATAATCGTTTCTTGCCACTCCCAGGTAAATGGGAGTCAAGAACTTTACTTTTTTGCGGGAACATGTGTAGAAGTTTAAGTACAAGGAGTAAAATAGCAGTGAAATCTTATAGAAATTCTTCATTTATAATAAACAATCATGGCTTCAATAACTAAAGCCAACTGTTTCCGTTCTCACTTACTGCGGTCATTATTATACCAAGAGCAATCTGTCGTCATAAAAATATATATTCGATAGGCGATACCGTAATTTTTACACTTTATATAATTCCCAATAATCATTCTCACACTCTCTATTCATTCCTTTCATATAGGCATTCATTTTCTTTAACGAATATTCGCATAATTGTGCATCCTCCGTTTCCTTGCAACTAATTCGCCGTCTGGAAAAATCATCTTCCAATAATGCAACTCTTTATTGCACTGATTAGTGTGAGTGTGAAATATGAACTACTGCGACTGGTAATAAAGTATCTTGGCAAACAGTCTGCATTGGCTGCTTTGTGACAAAAGTTTAGCGTATTTATATATATATTTATTAAATGTGGCTGCATATTCAAAATGGGCCCGCTAGAGTTTAAGGACGGAGGAATTCTGGTTGGAGAATGCAGTAAAGTGAAAATAATTGTATAATAAATGTCACTGAAGTTGTGGCAATGAGCCTGTGTGTCTAGTGTTCTGGTGGTATTAAATACTTATATGCCATTAAAGTAGAAAATCGAGATTAAAAATAGAAGAAAAAATAATTTAATTTAATTGGAATACCAATTTAAGGTGCTACAGCAGAACTGGCGACTTTTTTCATTAAATAAACCTTTAAAATAATTGTGCTTTAAGACATGAAAACCAACACACCAATCGCCAACCAAATTGGTTGACTGTTTAAATCAACGTTTAAAATGGTAAAAAGCTTATTAGAAAAAATAAAAACAATCCTTTCTTATTAATTTTACCTTCAGACTCCAAGCCTCGACTCCTCTTAGTGCATTTCTGGCAAACTCTGTCCATAGGCGTCTTAGAAAAAACTAGTTTCCCATTTGTTGAACAAAAAGCAAGGCATAAAAAATAAAATTTTCGAGCAATGAGCAGTGATCGAACAAAATCTTAAACTCTATCTTATACAATTGGAAAAATCTTATTTAGATTTCTCCTCAAAATGATTTTCTACGAACAAAAATGATTTGATACTAGAACGCCATTCGGCTGTGCACTAGCATTTGACAAAGCTTCGCATAAAGGAAGTACTTCATGAAACTGAGGAATCACCTACAACCATAAGCTTACATTTTGAGGAGCTCATTCAGAAAAAAACAACGATATTTTCCTATTGATATTTCTATAATTTTACCGGAACCAAAATATCACGTACCATAGGTGATTGTTCTTTTTGTTTGACTCATACAAAAGTTATTACAACCAAGTCCAAACTCACTATCCACTATTCAAACATGTTTTCTGCCAAAACACGCATCCTTCCCTATATGATATTTCAAGATAGGGACCCATTATGAAAAATTAATGAGAGATTACTAGTAGGAAGGAAAGAGAAGAGACTGACAATGCTTTTTGAATGTTGCCCAGACCTTTTTTAGAACGAATAATTCAGAAAATTATAAAGAATTAACAAATAAACTTCTAATGTTATATGAAGCCAAAGGGTAAAGGGTATGTGTTTGCTATATTCTCATTTGGATTTCTTTTCGACAAACTTAGGTGATGTCGGTGGTGAACAAATATCGTGAAATTTATTGTAGATTTAGCAATAAGATATTTCTAAGTGTAGGTTTTTGTACATTTTCTGATAGTAGATATTTAGATATCACAATAAAAATCAGATTTTTTTATGGATTTACTATATTGTTGTTTTGCGTTCCTAATGCATTAAAACTTGATATAAGTTTTCATATGACAAAAAAGTTTCAATTTTGTTGACCAGTGTTATTATAAAAGAATTTGAAAATATGCACAAGCTAGTAGGAATTATATGGATTCTTAAAAAGTAGTAAAAAGAGACCACGTGCGTAATGGATACTTCTTAGGGTCACCTTTGCAGCACATTTGTGGTTGGTTATGTACTACTGTTTCCTACGCAACTAATTCGCAAAGAGTACAGCGCCATGCTACTTATCTCAAAAGCGACATATTGATGTGCCCGTCATACATTTTAGTCACACGTAAATTTATACCCACGCACAATCAGCTGTGTGCTTCTGTACACAACACTAGGAATGCATCTCAAAGTACCATAGACGTGTTTATGTATAAGCACATAACCTTGAGGCTACCAAACGTGCAACTATTACAACTATGACTGCCTGTAACTATTTGCTCTAAATATAATATTTGCCACAAGGAAAGGAGGTTTCAAGTCACATTAACAGAGGGCAGGAGCATATGAACCACTTGCGGAGCTTGCAACATCTACACGGACGGACCACAAATGGATAACGGAGTGAACGCCAGAATCTGTTGCGCGGAACAAGATCTCACAGAACCCTTTAAGCTTCCGTATTACTGTGGTATCTTCCAAGTGGGAGGCTTAACTTGAAATTCTGCTGAGATAGTTGACAATGGTATTAAGGAAATAACCTCATATCGTATTTTGCCGGAAAATATCCTTGGATGCATGATGGCGCTAACGTCTGCAAGAAAGAGGTTGCATATACGAGTATGTATGTATAACCTAACCAAAAATTTATTTCAGGGCAGAGGATTGACATTCACTGTTAAATGGCGGTCTCAATTAGGTTTGGCGAGAAAGTAAATCCATGGCCCTCTGCATAATAGCACACACCACTCAGCTTGTGAACAGCAGTTTTTAACCTCATCTGCCCACATAATTAAGACATAGTATGTGTATACCTGCTATGCACATTTGCAGTTTGCCACAATACAATTATGAAATCTTGTTTAGCCTATAGTAAATTTGCTTACTAATTCAATAATGGATATTCTTTTGGGAAATCAATTGTTCGTGTCCACATTTTAGTGTAGTTTAAGTACATAATTTAATTAGTTCGCTCCAGTGATACCATTAGGTTAAGTGATGACCAACTGTGAAACTTTGAAGTTAAAAGCATATACATATATACTCTTGTGTGAGCTAAGGTGCTAATGATAATAATTTATGTATATATAATAAAAATACACTCACATCTAATTCAATGTACAATATATACAATTGGCGCTTTGTAGCCGCTTAAGCGATTTTCGGCCAAGCCCTTCCAATTCCTCCAATTTTTGTTGAACTTTTTCCAACAAATGGAGAGACTACAATTTATACTAAGTATGGTTTATCAGGTAATTTAATGTCAATTTAATATGAACTCCTAGTCACTTTTTCTGCAATTTGATTTTTTTTTACTGTAATATCAACTCATATCTTGCTATTCTTCATCAATTCATTTCCATAATAACAACACAAATATAATGTAATATAGTTAGCGTCAAGCAAAGTGCTCATAAAATTGATTATAATTTTATTAGAAGCGCAAATGCTCTGAACTCAACAATTTACTTGAACAAATGGAAGCACTTCCTTATTAACCGCGATGCCACTTTTACCTCAGTATTTAACTTTGTTGTGAGTGCGACAGCTTCTTTGTGTAGAGTGCTTTGCACTTACCCTTGCAAAAAAAGGAGACTATAAAGCAAATATTTTATATACATAAACCAGTATTTTTAAAATAAAATCATACCTGTTTGACCATAGCGGAATGGGAATAATTATTTCTAGCATATGGTTATTTCTGCAACAATGCAGAGGAGTTTCAATATCAAATTTGCTCTGTTGAAGTGCTCAATTTTATTTTGGTATCTTTCAATCACATGAACTGGTATATTAACTTTGATCTTAAGTATGTAAGTACCCGAGGAGAAGAGATGGACCCATTAAAATTTATACCGATTGGGTTAGAAAGATGAGTTGAGTTGATATAGCCACGTCCGTCTGTTTGGGCGGAAGTGTGGTGCTTCAGTTTTAGAAATATTTCAACCTAATTTACTTAGAAAATGCATTGATATATTATATTTTAACAATAATTTGTCAAAACAGGAAACCGACCAATTTTTCAGATTTAAAATTTGGAGTCACAAATTTATCAAATAAGCATCTAAGACCACTCGTATAATGAATTACAGATTAGTGCCAAAAATCATCTTTATTATACACATAGGTCACGTCAGATTTGAGGTTTTGGGTGAAAAAAATGCATCAAAAAAGTAGTTAAAATATAGCATTTCGTATTCTATCCACGTATATACAAAAAAATATTGACAGCTAACATTATCGATATCGGAAATCTTCATCATATAGCCCCCTTCAACAATTTTTTCAGATACCTATAATAATTAATAATTTAAATACAATAATTTTGATATGGTCATGAAAGATATAAAGACTTCTGTTAACAACTAATATTTTTCGTGCAGGGTAGCTACATTCAACACACTAAAAGAACCAATGCAACATAGCATGTTTGTGATTATTGTTGTAATTTTACCGTAAACAATTTATACAATTTAACTCCCTTTCAATAATACAATAAATTCTTGTGTGTCAATGAAATGGAGGAAACGAAAGCAAAGCCTCAGGATTTATTTAAATCAAATAGGGAATCAAGTTCCCTATCAACATTTAAAGAGAAAGATTTTGCGAACGATTTATAGACCTTTACGCATTGGCAACGACTAAGTTGGATGTATCATTGGTATGACGGTAGTTTTTTTGGTACGATTTATCAAATTTTTGACCAGTTTTGGAAATCGTAGGTAATCGTGGTTTAAAATTCAAGACTCTCTTTTCACTAATCTGACTCTCTTTTATCTCTCAAAAAATGCACAGCTCTCACCTAATAATATTTATTTACCTTTCAATTTCGTATAAGTATTCCAAGTGTTCAAAACCGTCTGTAATTACATTCTTTTTATTGTTAAACATATTTTGTACTCACTAGTTTTAGTGTTATTTTAAAGTATGTAAACATTGCAGACTGAAATGGCGAGCTTCGTGTATATTTTAGTTAAAACTTTATATGTTAAGAAAGTTAGAAACCGCAACTTAAATACGCATGTGGCAAACCAAAATTACATTAGCTTCAGTTAAGCCATAAACAAATTAGTCTAAAAGGAGTTACTATTATACTCGTATAATACTATATAAGCTTACACGAATATGCTATGTAGGTAAATTTATATGCGTGTGCTTAGCGAAAGTATATTTAAATTTTAATAAAAGACAATCTATATGCAGTACTTAAACAGGGGTATCCACGTTGCGGTTTCTTCTCCATGAAATTCCTTCTTTATTATCAAGTTTGAACTTTGGCATTAAATATAAAATGACACCCCAGCGGAATTTTGCAAGCCTCGATCCGTTCGAGGTAATTTTCGACCACTTTTGGGCAGTAACTCAGCCATAATTAGACTTATGTTGGTTTGCAGGTGGGTTATCACACAATTATAACAGTGACAGTGAGTTGTGATAGAGATGCAATTTAAAATTTATTAGTTAAATTAATAGCATAAAATTGTATTTATTTATTATTTATTTCTTAGTTTTTTTTATCAACAAAACTGGTAAAATTTGTTTGGTAAAAACCCAGTTAACCACTGTTTATTGGGGCAAGGTTTTGAAAGTATTGAATTCTTTGTAAGATTAATTGTTATTAACATCCTTCAAATAGATTTATTTAAAAATTTATAATTTCATTATTAAATTTAGTTTATAACATACGTGTACATATATTTCTTTCCAGATTACAAGAGTTGCAGAACTTATTTATAAACGTGAATGTGGGTCACCAAATAAGCATTTGCATTTACATGTGACTGCCGTACAAAAAATTACACAGACATAATTATGATTAAAATGAGACGCACATACATGTAGATGTAAGGAAATATGTATGTTGCCGCGGCCGCAAAAGCCGAGTGGTTGGCATTGCGTACAGCCATTCTACAGACCAGGGTTCGAGCCTGGTTCGACCAGCATCCAAAATTATAGAAAATAAGCTTTTCAAATTGCGGTCGCCTCTTTCTGAGGTGAAATAAAAGCCCTTCATAAGAATAAATCGTAGGTTCCTCCATTTATTGAGAAAACATAAAGACATATACCACAAATTGGAGGAGGGGCTCGCTTCAGCGGTTACAAAAATCCAATTATAACTCTACACGGTGTGTCCCAAAAATAACCGAATTTTATATTTAAATCATACAACATACAGCGCCATCTATTGAAAATTTGCAACATTAAAAAGATACATTCATCCTCTTTCAAACGCACCTAACTTCATGTAAATTGGATGACAGATGTAAAAGTGACAGCCATTTCAATAAAACCAAAAGCGTGCTAATGGTTCCAAAAAAAAAAAAAATGGAACAAAGAGCAAATATAAAATTTTGTGTCAAACTTGGAAAAAAATTGAAATTGAAGTTTAAAAAATTAAAAAAAATTGAAAAAATGAAGCAGCCGTAACCGAGGTACTGAAGAAACATTTCTATAAATGACATAAAAAAATCTATGCATGCGCTGGTTGATCGTTCCAAACGTTGTGTTGAGTCAAATGGAACATATTTTGAATAAATAATAACTTTCAAAGGTAATATAATGTGTATTTTACTATTTTATATCCAAAAAGTTCGGTTATTTTTGGGACACACCGTGTATATATATGTTATTAAAAGCTGAGAAGATGAAAAGAAAATTAGCAACTATGACCTGCCTCGTAAAACGACAAAACGCTTAAAAGAAAAATTTACATATAGGAATGAAGAGGGGAAATACGTTTTCTTTTATCTACTACTCGTATGTAAATCAACGGTATAGTGAGGGTGTGTGCACTTGAGATCAAGGCCTAACTACAGGAAGGAAGTGTTTAAGCAGCTGGTATGTGATAGTGAGGTGTGTAGGAGCATTCGGAAGCAAGAAACCGCATATTCAGACAGGAAAAATAAAAAAAAGTTCAAACCATCAATTGCTGAAAATACCATGCAAATGACAAGAAAATGCAATTTCAGATGCTGAATGAGGAGGAAATGATGTTGCAATGTAAGTAGACATATTTACAAAAATTCAAAAATTCAAGAAAAACTTTACATCAATACTTCGCCGTGCTTTGTTTTCATTCATTATCAAAAGCACGAAAAAGAGAAATGTCTGAATTTGGTATTCCCGCAAAACTTATACGACTATGCAATCGGACCTTAAGCAGCACTATAAGCTCCGTCAAGATGCGTTGTACTTTCTCCAGACTTAATAAGGAAGCGAAGCGAATGGATCTAGTAGTGAATGAGGGCACGACGAAATATCTGCTGCCATCAAACAAGCAGTCATCGCATTCATGACTCGGCTCCCACGTCACTGTTGACAGCCATAACTTCGAGGTCGTAGATAATTTCGTCTATCTAGGAACCAGCATCAACACCAATAATAATGTCAGCTTTGAAATCCAGTGCAGAATCACTCTTACCAACAGGTGCTACTTTGGACTGAGTATGCAATTGAAAAGTAAAGTCCTCTCTCGGTGAACGAAAACGAAACTCTACAAGTCCCTCATCATACCCGTCCTACTATATGGCGCAGAAGCATGGACGACGTCAACATCCAATGAGTTGGCTCTAGGAGTTTTTGACTATAATAAGCAGTGCCAACTCCATTAAAGAAGAAGAAGAAACTGTCAGTTGTCGTTTTGCTCTTTTTTAGGGCTTTCAACACTTTACTACATACCTATATGGTGATAAATTGAAATCTTGCCTTAATTTTGGGACATACTGTAGTGGATGTCCATGAGAAAGCTGCATTTACTTTGCGCTGAACTACAACAATGGGTTACAATGAAAGGACTTAAGCTTTGGCATGATTATGGTAAATTAAAATTTTAAGCCCTTAAAATATGTCATGCATACAAATATGGCACATGCACTCACGCGGAACTTATGCATTTACCTGTGGAAATATATGCAACATATGTAAGTATTTCCATAAATTCTCCTGAACATAAGCTTTTAAGTTGATAATATATAAAGTGATGGTTAAGATTGGCTGGGAATTGTGATTTTTTACTCAATATATGCAAAAAGGATCAAGTGGTAAATGAGAGCACCTGCGTGATTAATGAATTTTTATAAAAAAAAAACAAAAGAATTTAATTAATTAAACGAGGAATACATAAAATGGAGTATCATTTTCCCTACATATTTTTCCAAATATTTTAAGACAGGTTATAATTTTCGACTTATGTATGTATGATGAAAATTATGAAAGGTAATTAACCACTTAATTACCCACCAATAGCACCCTAATGTCATCAAAATAAATTTCGTCAAAAATCTTTAACTTTTTCACTACAAAACTTGTTAACGCATAATTTGATACTGTTGTTGTTGGTGTTTGTGATAAAACCAAATGCACCGCTAATTTTGATGGAAATGTGTTCATTGTGTGCTTATTTTACGGAACAATAATTCCGTTGTTTATGTCCGCGCAGATGCGTTTCTGGCTGGAAGTATAATGCCACAATTGGTTGTCATGAGCAAAGCTGCCTTTAATGCTGGCGATGTTGGCAATGTTGGCGGCAAGCGAAGCTGCAGGCAGCTGTTTTGCAATGAGTGGTGCCACAGCTTGCCTATGGCTTTTTCACGAAAGGCTTAACACCGTTTTGGTGCACGTTGTGTAAATTATTGTCGCTGTCAGGATTTTGTTAAAATGATGAAATTGAGTAGGATGTGTCATGCATAAAGGCTACGCAATACTATAATTTAATTGACAATAATGCTGGGGGTCAGTAGGCTGACAGTTTTTGCATTCAAGGATTGTTTAATAAATTTGTGTGCTTGAATATTTATGCCAAATCTATTAATATAATCTAATTAAGTGTTAATTTGCCAGGATTTTCTACATTATAATATAAAAAATTATTCTAAATTAAGGAAAATTAATTTAATTAAATTAAAAATAATTTGTAAAATTAAAAAAAAAAAATTTTTGTTCAAATAATATCTACATATGTAGTCTATTAAAATAAATGTAAAACAAGTTTAAAAAAAAATTGTGTAAAAGATATGAAATAAACGATGCTACATTACTCATTTAGACCACAATTGGTACATGACTTTTGTAAATATTTGAAGATTAGTGGTTTCTTCCTAACGAACATTCGATTTTTACATATAAAATGATCTATGCAAAAAAATGATAATAATTTTCTAATCTGAAACCGAAAAAGAAAAAGAAAAAATTTCGAATCTAAAATTAAGGTACAATCTCATTCATTCGGATTCTCCATACATTTATTTTAAAAAAATAAGTATTGACTAGTTCTCTCAATAGTATTTATCACTGCATGATTACCGAAATGTTTTTCGGCGATTTTTGCTAATATACTTGCTGCAAATTGGGTAATTTAAATTATTAAATTGACTTGCAGAAAACACAATATTGACCATTTTGAGCCCCTTAACTATAATTATTTCAAAATGACCCTGAATTCATGCATGGTATTCGTATTTCTGTCAATAGCTATGCTGGTAACACTTTGCGAGGTAATCTAGTCCATTTCAACATATAGAGCTTAGCCAAAGAAATTGATGGCTGCCCCAAATACTCTGATCTCTTACGATTCAGATCAACTGGAGCATATGAAATATCGATTTCAGAAAATAGTATGTATATATTTAAAGCCAATATATCAAGTATGTTTGCAAACACAATGTTTGGTCACTTAAAAGAGATGAATCATAAGGAATTATAAGTGAACAAAAAAATACCGTAACCTTGTGTTGAAAATTGTAAATTGAAATCATTTCTGTTTTTTTCGATCCACACTCATCGACAACACTTTGCCCTTTCAAGCCGTGGATCAAGTCCAATACAAAGCCTTCTGCTTAGTTCCTTGCAGGCTCTGTATTTCCGTGATTACCAGGGTATGGTTGTACTATTCATACGTGGCTCGTCTTTGAGTTCACCAATAACAAAAATTTTATAATCAGCTCTCTTAATAGAAGAAGTAGCTCATCTATTGCGACATTTTCGTGACAGTTGTAAAACATTGGAAGAAGCAGACCACAGTTTACGAATAGTAGCAAATTTTTCGCTACTACGCTTTTGACTGGAATTATCATCAAAACCGAGCGAAATAGTATGTAATTATATGGATTGAATTCTCAGACATAATTGATCGGAAAATGGGGTGACCAATTTTACATTAAATTGAAGGCTTCACTTACCATAGTTAGAATTTTCTGACAACATTTTACCATTTTAACGGTAATATCATTATGTCTTTCTCATAAAAACCCCTATCTCTATTGGTACACAAATTGTCACAGCTTCCTCTTGAGGCCAATTCCTCGCCCGCCGAAGTCGTTCACCATAGATGGCAACAGATGATAACCGCTTGTTCCGAGGTCTGGACTCCAAGGTGAATGCATGAGAACCTCCCAACCAAGCTTTTGGAGCTTCTGACGAGTCATTATGAGATCAAGTGTTGTCCTGCTGAAAGGCAATTCACCTCCAGGTGGCTAGAGCTGGGTGATTGATCTGGATGATTTTTTCCTTCAAATAGCAGGCTGTAAGAGTTTGGTCATAAGGGAGCAGCATGTAGTAGATAACTCTCACCAAACATACAACAAAACCTTCCGGGCCGACTATCTCGACTTGAAGATCACTTGCGCCGGCTCACAGTCTTTCGATTTCGATTGTTTTCATTTGATTTTTACTGTAAATTATCCATTTTTCATCACCACTGCCCATTCGTTTCAGAAATGGGAAGGTTCTACTTAAGTGTTCTCGACAACAAACGCCCTCTGAAATATGCTTTAGTTATCGGTCTGTTTTTCATCTGATAATCTAATTTGCATTTTATTACATTCAACGTCAGTGTGCTAACCATTCATCAACTGTCTGTCTAACCATTCCATAAGTCTATTATCCTGATCATTTTTGCAGAAATTAATTGGTAATTATTATTTTTTTTTTTCTTTGTAAGGGGTATGAAAAGAATATTTAAAATTCCATCCAAATGATTTAAATCAAAAAGAGCGAAAAGCACAAAGTCAATTTTAGTTAACCCAAATACAATAGTTTTGAAAATTTGCCATGACATTCAGCTTGTGTCATGGACTCAAACTTAATTAACAGAGTACTTACACATTTATACGAATGTGAGACAATTGATTTGATGGCTCTTGGTATTTTTTCCTGCTCATGGCTATAAACTGCTAAGAAAATTCTTCAAACGATTTCTGAATATTCTTCCAAACATTTTGCAGTAAATTACAGAATTAATTTCCGGTTTTACACATAAATGAGTTGGACATTTTCGGAAATCATAATGCCCAAGTGCGTAATGATGAATACGACTAGCTGTGCGTATTCCAAGTGAAATTCTGTTCTGTTTGACCAAAATGGCCTTTTTTTATCAGGAAAGCATTTTAAGTAGAAATGGCATAAATGACACTTTTCGGAAATTACTTTCTCGAATATTAGTAAGTTGGTTGTAAAGAAGAAGACTTAAATATATAATACTAGTGTATGAACGACTAATTCATTGAAATACTCATAGATTATCTTTGGAATTTATAGTTTTTTTTTTTTTTTTTTGTGTAAAATTCAATAAAAATAAAAATGCGAAGGAAGTGTTATTAATTTCTCTATTGACAGATTTATTTGTTAGCAAGTGATGTAAATGAAAGAGGATGTCACTATCATGTCCACGCTTTGTGACTAGAATCTCAATGTATTCAAGATTAATTTTATTTTTACTTCTGACAAGTAGGAAGCTAATATGCATTAATTTACTAATAACTAATATTGTTTCGGAAACGTCATTAAAATGCATTTAAAATATTTTTTTTAATTAAATTCCTTTTCTACTATAAAGTTTGAACTTTGGAATTATAAATATTAGAAACATTACACCATTCAAATTACCGCCTCGCGAGAAAGCCATATTCGCTCATGCTGTGTGGCATGTGGCACAGTCTTGTCGATACTACATTACCCTAAAAAAAAGTCGGCGGTCATAACGCTCTGAATTTACACCGATAGTCTCGTCGTTGTCGTTTTCAAAGGAGTACGATCCAACTACACCTCCTGACCAGAGAGTGTTTCAGACAGAAAGTTTTTTATTGGTATAATGACCTCTTTTAAATTACTTGAGTAATCTCCTAACCCTAATTGCGACAAGTCTGCTTACTTACCTGACCTCAGAATAGGAAAACGCCTCATCAGAAATTTTGTTCGGCAAATCGCCATCCGCTGCTTGTTGTTCAACCGCACAATCGACGTATGTACTGCGTTGTGAATGATCAGCTGGCATCAGTTGTTGTATGAGCAGGATTTTATATGGCAGTAGGTGTAAGCTCTAATACAAAATTCGCCGTGATGTTACCTCGGAAAGTCCCAGCTCTTGAAAACATTGAGAAATATACAATGTCTCGCGCCTGGAAGGGATTAAATATTCGCTTGCGGTAATGAAACGCTTGATTACGGTATATGATACGTTAGACAGAAAGAGAATGATAGTAGGTAGTAGTAGATTACCGGTTACCAGTTGCTAACAATGGAAAATAATGGAGAGTGAACCACTTAGTGTAAATATGCAAACTAGTGGCATTCTAGTTAACAACTGGCATCTTTTCCTGCAGGAAAATTGTATCATAAAGTACAACCATGTAACACATACATACATATAGTATTGGTCGACATGCAAACCACAGCCGTTGCATGCGTATGCGTGTACATACGTACAAACTATAGTAAATTTATATGGTATTATTTACTGTAGGTATATATTTATTTGCATGAAAGGCTATTTGTATTTTGCGGTTCGAAATTTTATGTCGACATTCCTTTACATTGATGTCTGCATTAGTTGTTGCCACAGCCACTATGCTGATACTCGTATTGATTGATATGCAGCACAAACGTTGATTTATTACAGAAAATATTTTAATCTGAAGTTAAGATTAATTTTCTTTCACAACTAGGACCAACCACAAAACCACGTCGGTTTTTCAGTTGTATTCAGGTCAAATCTTTTATAAAAATATATAAAAAACCAAATGTTGCGTATATACCATACATACAATAATATTAAAAATCACTTTTTATTGAAGGCATCAAACTAGTGATGGCAACACTGTGCAAAATTAACATGTGAATGTTATTGAGTGTAGTTGTTCAGTTTTTTAATGTAAAGCGTTCTTTAAAATCTAAAATAATATAATTGGTATTAAGTTGGCTGAAAAATAAATCGTTTGTTTTAAGGAGAGTAAGTTTATTTATAGTCCTTTTTCAACGATTTGTTGGTAGAACTTTAATACCCATTAAAAGTAGCCTACTATACTTAGAGCTCTGTTGATTAATGTCTTAAATGGTAAAGCCACTCTAGAGTTTGAAAAATATACTAATTTTTACAAATTTATTGCAGGAATATGGCAAAAGTAATAGAATTTATATATAAAAATTTTATTGAACATATATTGATGTATAAAAAAATATTCTGTAATTATTATTTTGTTACAAAATTGCGAGTCATTTAATCCATGTTTTTTGAAAGGCGTCCAGGGGAGGACCGATTTCTTTATAACATGAGCCCAAGAAAAGAAAAGAAAAAAGTTGTATGATCAATTTTGAGTCAAATAGAGAGTGAGCAGTAAAAAGTTCCATTTAAACTAAAAAAATTATTTAAAGGGTGTTTATTTGTTGCTGAATATCTAATTTAAGCTTCCGCCTTCTTTAATGTGCTTTTTTATTTCTGGCGGCTGCGGCACCATCATTGTGCTGCTTATGGTCAACTAGTCGTGCACAAGCAATGACGCATGAGCAGCGGCAGCGGGTGCTCCTGGCAATTGCTTCTCGCAAATTGCTCCAAACTTTCAGGTAATACGATTGACCATTCGATTCTGTACCAAGAATTGAATGGGAATTACAATTCTATGGTTAATGAGATCTCATTTTTTCCATTTAATACAAATATGAATTTAATTGCAAATTTAGTTGCCAATCTATCGCGAACTTCATACTTTTCAGTATTACCGTTACATGGGAGGTAGGGGTGAATTTGGTACGGTTTTACCCATTCTCTATAGCGTCTGCACTTGTGACCCTAGGAATGTGTAAATCAAATTTCATCAAAATAAATCAATTCTCACCTGATTTGTCGTCTACACAGACAGGCGGACGGACAGGCGAAATACTGAAAGGTTGTGCCAGGGGTTACCGAACTGGGAGGCGGTTTTAGACGGTTAAAGTCTCATATTGATAGGGTAAAGGCGGTCGGCGCTTCCAATACACTCGACGGTTAGCTGGTGAAACCATATATACTCTGTGAGCATATTGGCATATATCTGCAGGTATTAAAATAATGAATAGTACAAGCCTTCTTCACCCCAACCAGCTATAACCTCATTAAGTCTACATTAAAGTAAAGGGTTGTTCTTGGTTCGTTCACTAGCATTCTTTTGTTAAACCGTCCTCAATAAATGGAATTTCTATTAATGGAGAATAAAGTCTCTTTCAGACACATTTGCGAAAAGCCGCTTGGCTTTTCTTGCGAGACCACTTGCTACTCCTTGGAGTGGTCTCGCTTCTTCTCTGCCAAACACCAGCAGACATGCTTTTCGCATGCATGCGAACAACCTGAGCTTGATATGAAATTTTGTTGCATCTTTATTCAGAAGTTCATCGTCAACACTTGCTTCATCTCAGGAACTATTAACCCTTTTGCCAGTGGCATGTTGAAAAGTTATTCGCTAAAGACTTACTTTGTAGTACGAAGTACGTTGAAGAAGTATGGTATTTATAATTTCAGTAATTTGAAAACAATTTAATTTTCATTCTACCGCTTGTTTTTAAAACTTTAAATTCTTCGTCTTCCTTTCTTAGCTTTTCATTCTATTATTTCTTTCAAGGAAAAAAAGTACAGCTGATTTCATTAAAAATAATCACGATATTTATAGCGCTAATTAAACACAAAGAACTGCCATGAATATATAATTTAAAAGTTTTTCTTTTCTCAGATAAGAAGAACACGCAGATAGTTAGTCTTGAAAAAAAAAAAAAATAAAGCCGCATTTGATTGGAAAGCTTTTCGTTTTAATTTTCTATTCCTTTAATTGGCATAATAAGCGAGGAAAGCAAATAAGCGACAAAATAATTATTTCTAGGCATAACTTATTGTGGCAAGCTGATTTCGAATTCATAAAGCCGTAATTGATACGGAAGTGATTTTTGTATTGTAATAAAAATTTTTAATTTTTGCTTAAGAGGCATAATTAGTATTATGAAGAAAGACCACTGGCGGTCGTTAATTGCGAGCAATTAACATGGCGTACTAACGCTCGAAAAGCCAGTGTTCGATTCCTGGTGCGACCAATAACCAAAATTTTAGTGAATTAATTAAATGTCAAGTGCTCCTAGTATTTTTTAGAACATTAAATAAAATCATCTCATAAAAAGCCATCAGCCGTTCGAAGATGGCTTCAAATAAATTTGAGAAAACATCAAGACGCTTACCACAAATTTGAGGAAGACCTCGGCCAAGGATCGCTTCAGCAGTTATAGAAGGTCAATTCGTATATTATATAATATATATATATAACAATATTAAAAAAGTTTTGAAATACAATTGAATTTAATGTTAAGTGGGAAAAATATATTCTTCTTACTAATGGCGAGTGCAGAGCAAATACAATTCTGTGGTACAAAAAAGTTGGTAACATTATACTTTTCAATATTACGCTCATATCAGTAATCATAAAATTTTATAGACTATGTAAAATCATTTTAAAGATTACCTAAGTATTGTCTTTTTCACCTCACTACAATGTCCTTTGACTTACTTACTTCGTCCGTACTTACTTACGTCGTTTGTGTCTATATATTTTACGTTGATTCTCTGTTCTTACTCTTTTATGATTTACCCACACTCAATAAATGGCGTTTTGAAGTATTTTCATACACAATATTATGTGCTGCATGATTTATTTGCTTTTACGTTTATGTTTCACTACATTTACATACAATAGATATCCACTAACAAATTTGCTAAGGCCATACCTTGAATAGTAAACATGATATGCGGAATTCTCTTGTAATAAAGTATAAGTCCTCTCTTCTAAATCCTAGTAAATTGCAGTGCACTGTTATATACAAGAAGCCTTTCAAACTCGAAGGCTACAGTGAAGTGAAACTGAAACTGAATAACTCTGTATTAAGTTCGTGGATACTGCCAGAAGCCTAGGAATAATCTTCAATAGGACCTTGTCTTGGAATAACCACATTTATAGCGCAATAGGAAAGGTTTATGGCATATTTCGAGCATTATGAGCTATTCAGCATTTCACACCTATAAAAATTCGTTTAGCTTAGCAAAAACATTTTTGTTACCGACCTAACTGTATGAATGTGAACTATTTACCAGCTGTTCTCTACAATAACATTGCCAGATACGTATTTGGAGTAAATCGTCGTGAGCACATAACTGCTTTTTCATTGAAATTATTTTCCATGAAATTCAACGATTTACTGAAGTTAAAGTGCCTAATCTTACTTCACAAAGTCAATAGCTCTCAGAAGCCCAAATATCTTGTAGAACGAGTTCAATTCACTAGATCTACCCGATTACTTAACTTACTTAGCATGAAATACAGTTGCCTGGTACCATGCTTTATAGAAATCTCCAAATGAAAATCTAGTGTTTGGAAATTGCCGTACTGAGGATGCGATGGAGTTACAACTAGTGAAAATCATAATAAAGTGAAACCGGGTATGGATGGATACGTGATTTTGCGTCATAAATCATGCAAATAAGTAGCAAAGAACATTTATACGTCCACTCACAAGCTCTCTTGTCTGATAGGAGATAACTATGAGTTTATTAGCAAATATGTTTGCGTATAAAAACAATTTTTTAATTGGAAAAAGTATTGCTTATGTCAGCGAAATTATTTTTGGTCTTGTACAAAAAGTAGCACCTTTTAACAAATTTACATTTTTAAACAAATTTGCATATATTTATTTTAGACTTTCACGCAGCCATACTCATATTAGTAGTTTCATAGTTTAAAAAGCAAAAGAAAGAAATAAAGGTAAAAGGGGACAAATTTTGGATACAATAAATGTCTTTAACTACAGTCATACACACTAAATATCAGCACACATAATATAATAATAATATAGTTATTTATATATTGCTACTTTCATATTTATTTCTCCATAAATTCACTACATGAAAGGTTATGAATAATAATGAAGTTAGGAAGTCAACGCCCTTGAAAAGTTTAAAATATAAAAATAAAAAAAACTAAGTATTGTATATTTTCTCTGGCCACCCAATCTGCTCTTCCCAAAACGAAGATTAGCATGCTAATGCATTGGGCGGTCACGAAAGGGTTTTAAAGTAATTTAAATTCATTCTCCTACTATTAATAACAGCAACGGATCCTGCAAAACTTTGAGTGTAAAAATAAACGGGCAGACAAATGTCCAGATAAAAGTTAGGGGGATGAAAGACAACTTTTGCAGACTGGAAAATGCACTGAATGTATTTGTGAGCATGTAAATGAACCCAAAGACAGAATCAATATGAATAAATAGTAGTTTGGGGTATATTAAAAGTATATTTAAATGAGCCTTGATGCTTAAATAAAATATATAATGTTGATATAGATGGTATTAAGTGATTTGATGAAGAGATTTTCCTCCAATTGAGCTCTTCGTGCTTTTCATGTACTTGGAGACACTGACATTCCTTGCCAAGATACGATAAGATTTATAGAAATAAAAAAGAAATTATTTCTATATGTTCATTTTAACCCTGGATTGCTATCTACTGAACTGCAGAGACTTTGTTTAATGTGCGGGAAAATATTTGAACTCATTACTAAGTGTTTCAAGCAAATTTAATATCATTTCTTCGAACTGAGGAAGATATACCATACCATCAATAATGGAAAACAACATCAGCTAAAAGGCCCCCATGACTATGCTCACAGAACCCCATCTTTTTTATTACCAAATCGCAAAGTGGTTGCTGTATGCCCTCAATGAATAGCGCAATCCAATCAACTTAGGCAGAGAGTTACCTGTGTACCAAATTTCATGTAAATCAAACGTTTTAAAAATAAACTCCAATGTTTCGAACAGAGCGGTCCCAGGTCCAACTTTCAGAGTGATCCATAAGAACAAAACCTTCTCTCATTTCGTAAGACCTTCGAAAACACACTCTTGTTTCACCAAATAAATTTCCATCTTAACAATGGAATGATCATATCGCACCATCTCTAATTCGGTAGGGCTGGTCACCCCACACAACCTATAACTTTTCACCCGGAGCTCCCTCCTGAGCACCACCCAATACAATTACCACGTTAAAAGAGGAATGGTCAACCCGCACAACCTCTAATTTTTCCTATGGAGCTCGCCCCTGAACTCTTTAAGAGTCAAATAGCTCGATGTATGAATTCAAGGGTATTATTTAACATCCATGCTTGGAAAGAGGCTTTAAGAAAAATCATTATATTTATGTAAACGCAATATATTTCTGCAAATAAATATCAGCATTTAATTTTTACCATATTTCTTGCAGCCAAGACCATGTACATGTGATAAAATAAGAGTAAAATAAGTTGCTCACATTTTATTTTTTCTTCATATTATTTTCTCGAGAATTAAAACAAACACAAGCTTAAGTCTCATGGCTACTGTGCGCTTGTGTAAATCCTTAATTGGAACAAAGTAGATTCATAGGATTAAAAATGATAACAAATTTCTGCTCCACCATGGCAGACAGCAAAAATGCAATAGGTTATAGGATTATATTACGGCCAACGGCATAACATATACCTACATATCTATACTTTTAAATAGAAAGTCTACATAGTGTTCTGAAGTAAAACCTGGAATTTCTATAGAGGGAATAGTATGTGCTTACATTTACAATAACACAAACATATATACTGTGTATTTGTAAAAATTTTACATGAAAATTTGTGAATAGACTTTAAGTGACTTACAAGGTGCACATGTGTGTGTATATAGAGGTATGTGTGTTTTTTTTAGATTTGGCTATTTGAGATTTATGTATGCATGATAAGCAGATTTTATCGACCGCTAGTCAGCAGAAGCCGACTTTAAATGGGTCTTGAAGGCATATTTGGATTGAGGTGCTTAAGAATATATATGTGCTTACTTATATGTAGTTGGTAAGTATCAGTGTTAATGTGAACTTTACATAATAATAGGTGAAGATTATTTAATGATTTTAGTGCAATGAAATATTTAAAAAACTCATACCTCTATATACAAGTGGACTAACAAAAACTCGGTAAGTTGACCAAACAAAAAACAATTATTTTTGTATTTATTCGTAATATTTGTCCTTCTCTATCTTCTCTACATAATCGCAGTCTTCAAAATCTTGCCTTTGAGTTTATCAAGTTCAGCATTAACTGCATTAATTATCTCTTCGTTCCTATTAAAGACATTTCCTTTTAAATTTTACTTACCATAATGTTTGAAAATAACCAGAAATCACAAAGTGCTATATTCGGGGAATATGGTGCTGGACGTATTTCTTCGATCCCAGAGGTCGCAATAAAATTACTAGTTATTTTAGCAGTGTGGTATGGCGGGTTGTCATGATGTAAAAGGTAGTGCCGCAAATCCTCTCTATTCCTGTTTTAAAGCATATTTTTGAAAACTTTTGGTAAAAGCACTCTTCGGTGTATTATTTTGCAGTTACAGTCTGACCCTTTTCCAGGGGAATAGCAGCTACGATTTTAGGTCGGGTGAAGTAAACTGACATCATTACTTTTGCTACTGATTTTTTTTGCTTAGAGTTTACGGGTGGGTTTGCTCCTGTTGGGCCCCATACCATGGCCATGTTTAGCAAGCATATTTCAGTTTCTAAAAATAAAAAATAACTTAAAAAAGCCGCAAAGGATATTAAAAGCTCATCGCCTAAAAATAATAATAGACTATCTCATCGATCTCAGAAGTGTTTCAGAATTTGGAAGGAGCGATGGCACAAGTACCCTTGTTTGATGGTAATAATTAAATATTCATGTCATTTTTTTGAAAGAGTGCTCCAAAGCTAACCGCAAATTATATAAAATACATAAATGCCCCAAGAAACTTTGCGATACCCTCTGCCCATGGCAATCCACCTCTGGATTTTTAGATCTAGTAGCCAGTATAGGATTATCCATATCAAGGTTTCAAAGTCCAAGGCTATAATTTGACACCGTGCTTTAAGAGGAGGTTATGGTCTACGAAATCCTCCGTATGCTGAAGCAATTGGCAAAATTTAAATAATTATAAAGATACTGTTTCAGTTACAGATATTGTAAGGCCTTTGTGTCACCGGTACTGTATGTTAAGTGAAAGTATAGCCACAGATCCGAATGAGTCTATTTCTCGACCTTCTAAACAGCTGTGACTTTCTTATACACACATTATGGCGTATTTTGCACTTGGGCTTAAATCTCCATCAATATAAAGTAATAAGATAATTCCACATGCCACACAACACGACCGAATGTAGCTTTGGTAGCGTAATCTCTCGTCTTGAGAAGTTAGTTGGCCATAGAGATCGTGCATTTTGACACTGTTGGACTCTTTTCTTGTTGGGCTAAGCGAAAGACAGTGTTTATGCAGATAAACCTTAAACTCTTGGGAACTTGGAAACCAATATTTGTCAAGTTATGGCTAGAGATACCGCCCAATATGTGCAAAAAGTGGTCGAAAATCACCTCAAACGAATGAAAGTTTGCAAAAATTCGAGAGGCGGTCATTTGAATGATCTAGTGTTGAACATGTAATGTCAAGGTTCATACTTTATAACAGAAGAGGAATTACATAAAAAAATTATTTTAATTGCATTTTGCCGTGTACTCGTATAAATCGTGAATGATTTTATTAATTTGATGAGTTTGAATAAATTTATATATTTAAATGTGCATAAATTCTATTTCCAGTGATTTTTTGTTGCAAAGCTAATGAAAAGGTAATAATTTCAGTAAATTTTGTAATTTTTTTTAAATACTGAAGTTCTTTTTTGTGCAAGCCCATATTAAAAGTAGTGAAATTGGTTGTTCCTTCGTTGAAGTAATACAAAAAGAAGAAAGCATTTTAAGAGTATTTATTTTTATTTTTGTCATCAACCGACTAGCGCTGAGTAAAAATTGGTTAGTAAAAGGAGCATAATTCATTTTATGCTTTTTGATATTTTCTTTTCTTTTCTGCTGCGTTTGTACTTATGTCGCGATCCCGCTGTGTGGCATAAAACATTCGCATGCAGATTAAAAGCTTTTCTCCTCCCATAAGTTGCTCAATGCAGGAGGATTTTGTTTGCAAAATTTAAAATTTCTTTTCGTAATGCTCTTTTCTGTGTATTATTTATTTCTACTTTTTTTATTGTAATTTTTTTTAAATGTTTTTTTTTTTTGCATGTCGTGCCATTTCCAGGTCTTCTGCCCTAAATTGCCAAGCCGCAAAAGGGACGACTGCAGCGGGAATTCTTTTTTAAAACCTTCAGCGGAAAAGTGCACAAATGACTTTCGCCGACGTGCTCTATTTACTGTTTCGTTTGTTTTATGTTTCTTGTTGAAAATTTAATTTTTTTTTAACCAAATTTGCATTTTTCTTAAATTTTATTTTATGTCAAGGAAATTTGGAGAGAGAGTGGGATAAATTTATGGTTCAATGTGAACAATATTTTTATAAATTTGGCTGAAATTTTCTCCCATGTGATATTTGTGAGTCAAGTGACTTTCGCTATTAATGCACTAAATACATCCAGCCAAATAAATGTTTTTTGGTCCGGTGAGTATAACACACATTATCTAAAGCTTTTAAAAGTAATTAAGTTGTTGCTATTTATCTATTTGAATATTAAAGTTAACACATTTCCAAAGTGTTAATTTCCGTTCATCAGTTATCACTCACTAATTTAATTTTTTTTCGTCTCCATTTATACGTCAAAACATCTAAAAGCTCATATGCATAAACATACTATAGTACTCGTATATTACTGTACACATTATGCTCCGTTATTCTACTTGCATGTAGTAGTACCGTTCCACTCGATGTGGTTATGGTGTAACCATGTGTATTTAGTCAAGTGTGGAAAGGATTACACTTCAATTACCAACAAGAAAGGTAAATTAGTAGTGTACAGAGTGTACCGAGTTCTTGCTATCGTTTTTATTTCTGTTGTTACTAATGAGCTTAAAGCTTTATGAGGCGAAGAGTTTGTAGAGGTTACACACATCAACACCTTTAAATGTGCACTTACATATGTATATGGTACATAGATACCTACTTATGCATAGGAACTAGTTCATGTGTATTGTTTTCAGGGAGTTTTCATTGAAATCTGTTGCAGAGAGTGAAGTAAATGTAAAAAATTGATGGGAAATGTTATATATGTTTATTATTGCCTTATATTGCAACAACACCTAGCGCTCTCATGTATATCAGGTGTAGTAAAAATAAATCCATTATTTTTCTAATAGATGACGTTATTTATCTGTATCTCGCGTTGTATACGTCCGATCGAGTTTCACTAGATGGCGTTAGAGAGATGACGTTTCGTACTAAATAAAATTTTCTGACAGTTTTGTGATTGCTTCATTCAGATTTTATTGAGCGAGCGTCAAAGATACACACTAGCAAAGAGAAAATACGCTATATTTCACTGTTTTCCTTTGATAAGGGCGAAAACGCAAACCCGGCGGCATGAAGTGGATGGCCAATTGTCGAAAATGACGATAAAATTATGGACATTGTCGAGTCCAACCGTCATGTAAGCACTGTGATTGCCCAAGAGCTAAATATTGCCTAGAAAACCCTAGGAAACCATTTGAATAAAGCTGGATAGCAAAGGAAGCTCGATGTATGGCTGCCAAATGGGTTAATGCAAAAACATCCTCATGGATCGAATTTCCATCTGCGATTCGCTGCTAATTGGCTATGAAAAGTGGATTACTTACGACAACGTCAAGCGAAAAGGGTCGTGGTCGAAACGCGGTGAGCCGAGGCGAATCGGCGGTCAAGCCAGGATTAACGGCCAGGAAGGTTTTACTATGCATTTGGTAAGATTCGCAGGAAATTATTTACTATAAGCTGCTCCCATGTGGCAAAACTCTTAACACGGAACTGTACTGACAACAGAAGCGGCCAGCTTTGACCAATAGGACACGGTCTACAAACATTGATAGCATCCCAGAAGCTTCGGGAGCTTGGTTCGGAAGTTCTTATGCATCCACCTTACAGTCCAGACCTGGCAGGCAATTTTGCTGGAGAAAAATTCGTTCAAGAGAGGTTTGTGAAAATCGCCTGTCTCAATTTTTTGCCAATAGGAACGAGAGCTTTTATGAGAGAGGCATAATGAAATTATCTTTAAAATGGCAACAAGTTATCGCATATTTGTTCCACTTATTAAGCAATACTGAGCCATCGATTCGTTCCCAGGTCCACTTTCCAGAAGAAAAAGTGCTTCCAATGGTATTTTGGACCTAAGGCTGTTACTGTACCAAATTTCATGTAAATCAAATAACTAAAAAGTAAATTAAATTTTTTCGTATAGATCGGTATCAGGGGTGCTGAATAAACACTCCAAGCCATTAATTCAGGACAAAGCCTTTTATGTGCATAGATTAGAGAACTTGAGCCAGCGCTTCTTCCCATCACTGAAACAATTCCCTAGGTCGATCTTTTATATAGCCTTTAGTTGTTGTTATTTGGGCTGTAAGACGATAGCTGTTTGAGCTTAATTTTATTTTCAAAAACCGAGCCAGGTCTGCCGAATATTATTATAGTTTTGGGCCAAAAATTCCACTTGCAAACACTAGAGTATGGGTAGATGCATTGTTGTTCTGCAAAAGCCATGAACCGAGTTTCCAAAAATTTAGCATTTTTTGGGTAACATTCCAATAACTGCAATATCGTTGACTTCATTTAAAAACTTCATTTTCAATAATTTCACGGCCTTCTTGGAAACGTTTATCGTCATATTTTATATTAAATTGCATAATCTAGGGGAGAAACTATGATGCTTAGGCTAATGGATAATATATTTATTAATTAATAAATTTGGAAGAAGTGCTCAAAATATAAGTTTATTTTTCAAAAAAACACTTGAAGGCTTAACAGTAGACTATAATGAATGTATTTTTAATCAAAATATACTTACTCGTCATTGCTTCTTCGTAGCCTTTTCTTCTCAGCTACGTGAACTTCTACACATGGCAACATCCTTTGCGTTTGGGAACATTAGAACCAATTATTCGTAAAATCCTTGCAGGGCAGTTTTTTACTGCTAAATTTTATTAATAATTAATCCAACTTCAATGACATACTTTAGATATCAATCACTTAATTCTTTTGAAGAACTAAAAATTAAAGCGATTCCATTCTTTTCCCTCTTTTCCCTCTTTTCCACCTTCGCTTTGCTTATAAGAAAAAAATATAAGTAAGTTGGTTATTTGATAAGAATGCATTTGTCGTGTGTAATTCAATTACTAAAGCTTTTAACTCATTCCCCAGAAGTAAAACATTTTTGATTGATATATGGGAATATAATAGTCTCTTACGAGCTAATTTAATAACGAGTTAATTACATTAGTTTACAATTTCTTTTTTGAACGTAATTGCTTGTTCGTCAAAAGAGTAGAACATTTGGTGAAAAATGTGTATGTACATAATTACATTTCATACAAATAGAAAATTCAAAAATTGCAATATTTTCTTCTCAAGTACAAAATTTCTTTTTTATTGAAATTAATATTAATACAGTGAAATATTTGTACTATAAAAAAGCACCATTAGCAGCAAATATCTTTTATGTTACACCTGAAAGGCAAATATGATGATTTTTAGGTTTTATGCTGGAAATAATGTATTTTAGACAAACATACAGTATGTGTTGTATATATTTATAAATATACATATCATTCAACGCGCTTCTTCTCCTGTGAAATTTAATTCCAATTGCTCTAAAGTTATATAGGTATTTATGCATATGTAATAATCTTAATACTTAGTAAAAGTAAAAATCTTTTAAGGCAACAGCGATGATGCCGGATGCGTTCCGTAATCACTTTCCTTTCCAGTCTCCTTTATGTGGATCGGTAAACATTTGCTTCATTTTCACAACAGAAATGTCTACCTTTTCTGAGAAATTTTATGACATCTGTAGTGTTAACTATAAATTCAATACTTCTATCAATCACCTCAAGCTACGTTGAGAGTTTCATGGGCATAGGGTGACTTCAATTGGATTGGCATTGTTGCGGGACGGGCGTATGAGTAACATTTTTCGTTCAGAAATGCAGTGAAACTACACATGTACATACATACGTGCACATATTCGTCAATTTTTATTATGAGCTGAACATGAAATATATTTTTGTATAAAAAATTTTCATCTTTAATATGATTAAAATTTCAATAATTTTGAAAACTTTCAAAAAAAAAGTTTTTTCCAATTCATACAATAAAATTTTTTATTCTTTTTTAGTGAAGATTTTAACAGGCATGTTTTATGCCTTCATGGAAGTACTTTAAATATTCAATGAATACTGAGAATATGAATCTATGCTTAATGTTTCAGAGAAATCTGTAGTTTCTATGGCACAGAAGTTGTATTTAAGGGCATTCGAACCTAAAACTGGAGTACAACTGACTATATTGCATTTTTCATGGAATAAAAATTCTGTAGAAGTCACTTTGAAGCATTTGAGCACTACAGTGGTTTAATTTCTGTAGTACACTTTTGAATCGTTTTAATAACTAACATGCTGGAAAACTCACCGGAGATGAGACAATTGTCCCTTCGAGTATATTAATATTTTCCAAGGCATTTATTGCTTCGTTAAGTATTAATATTAAACTGTAAATACTTAAAGGCACTTCCTCTTCATACATAATTGTTTGCAGAATATTTATGTATTGTATATTAAGCCTCTCAAGTCAACTTCTAGACTAGAAAATCATTTGGCGCCTCAAGTTGCTGCCTGAAGTGCAAATTTATCACAACAAATATGTATTGTACATAATATCATTAACGGTCTCTTGTGGTATTTTTGTACATACCCATGATGCTCAACTTATTTAGCACAAACATTTGGGGTATTCATAGGCTGAATTGTACCATAGTATTATGTGTAGATGTGGGAAAGTTACTTAGTTATGTAAAGCAAACAACTCATATTTATCAATTCAGAAAGTATTTTTTTCTTCCAGTACTTTCTCTCCATCGTTTCTTTGCGTGCAAATAAGTACACGAGGCCAATTATCGTGTTACACATTGACGCTTATTAGACATTTTTGCTTTAAATCTGGCATTGAATGAAAATGTGTGCTTTGGATGTCTAGCCTAATAGTCTGGCCACTACTAATTCGATAAGAAACTTTTAATGGTAATTACGCAAATGCTTTACTGGTGTATGCAAGAATGAAAGAATCTAGTGAAAGTGCAAGTAAATTTCGAAATTTTATATTTCCTTTAATTTAACCACCGAATCATTGAATGCTTAAAACATAACTTCAAAATTTATTGTACAATATAATAAAGCGTAAATATTAACACAGCCCGAAGCATTAATTTCTTTCCTAGTCAGCAATAATAATGTATGTTTTAAGTTTAAAATTATTTAATGAAATTTCTTTACGCCTTTGGCTATCTGGCTGAAATTTTTGTCTGTAATTTTGTTACCCACAGTGTACTTCGTTAAATATGAATAAATTTGATAAAATTGCTAAATTGTTGGCAGTAATTGGATTAGTGTAGGTGAAAAATTTTGTGCATAGAGCTTACAACTGAATTTACCAATAAAAGGCAAACAAAAAGATATAAGAGTATATAGTAGTAGATAAAATTTAAGCTGAACATTTCAAATTGTGGTGAATGTAAGTTTAGTAATGAGTTGAGTTGAGTACAAAATGGTTTTCTATGGCCGCTTTCATCTCACTGTTGTCCGAAAATTTTCGCCCCGTAACTCCTTTTCTAAATTTGATAAAAGAAAAATGTCACTGGGAGCCTGGTATGGACTCTAGGGTGGAAGGCCAAATTCCATAAATCCAGTAGCTTTTAAGGCATCCCTCGCAGCCTCAGCGGTGTGAACGGGTGCCTTGTCTTGCAGAAACAACACTTCGCGCACTGACTCTTCTGTACGACTTCCTCACGTGCCTCACGTGGTCGTTAATTTTAGTCCCTTTGGCAAGTAATTAAGTTAAAAATATATACTCGCTATCCCAGAAAATGTTAGCCATAATCTTTCACACCGACTATTACACTTTGAAATTTTTGCATACTGACGAATCCAAAATTCAAATCGTGATAGGAAAACTCCAAAAAGTTTTTACGACTCTCCAATCGTCGCTGCTAGTCGAGCGGCACGCAACACGCACTAATTTTTTTCATATTGAAATGTTCAACCAAAATCACTGCAACTCGTTCTTTGCTAATCTGTAATCCTTCCGCTATCTGCCGCGATTTATTTCTAAGATGATCCAGTACTAATTGTTCGACTTTCTGAACATTTTATTCGGTCATCAACGTCGCTGGGAGCTCTGTAGCTCTGTAGTCAGAGCTTCATCTGCCAACCCAGACTGAGTCAAAGGATATTCTGATCTAATTTTGAAACTAATGACACTCCATAATACAAAAGAGTTGTATTCTTTGAAGTCATCATAATGAACTATGAGCTATTTATACACTAATTAAATCAGTAGACCACAAACACATAATCAAGTAACAGAAAATTAATTTGATTTGAGTATTTGATGTCCATTCATTCTCACTAAGCAGTCATTAATCTTAGTGACTACAATTTTACTGGAGGAAATTGTTAATATGCACGTATAGTATGAACAAATATATATTGTATGTACTCGAACAAATATGAGTGAGTGCGAAGGTAAGTTAACATACTTATGTCTTGAATGAAATTTAATAGACAAAAATCCCGACTGTTGTCTTCGTATATGAAAGTATTCATATTTACATAGATCAACCAATATGTGTACTAGAGCTCTAGATACCCGGGTATCGAGCACTGTGAGCAAAAAAAGTCAAAATTTTTTATTCAAAATGCTCGAAAAAAACTTGAATTACTCGTGCTCAAGCCCGAAAATTTTAGAGCAATGAGCAATGAGCGAGTGTCCGAGTACCCGTTGCTCAATTGTCAGACCTAAGCTGTAGACATAAGTCTTTGGAGGAGTTTTCATAGTACACATTTTTTTTCTTTTAAAGTCACAAATTTATCATGCTGTTCTCATTCGCGAGCAGTATATCTATTGTGAGGACTGACTTCTGGGCTTGAGTGACCGTTATGGCATTATTAGTAGTGACTATTGTTCCGCCCAGTACTTTAACTGACTATATCTTATAATGGCACGTTTTTAATGTATACGTAAATTTTGACATAGGTATCGAAATATCTTGGTTTGTGACTTCGAATTTACATTTAACTGATATTTTCTTCAGATTTTGGATACGTCACATGAAGAGATGTCCCAAATCCCACAGTTTATAGATCACTATAGCACTCACTAATTAAAAGTTTGAAGACTTTAAGTTCTTTCCTGTAAACTTTAAAGTGGAGCTCCTCAAATACTCTCCTAGTCTCTTTGAAGAGCTTATCTATATATAGGAACACCTACTCCGCAGTATGACTTTTCTCAAAAGATTGCTCCACCTGCAAGTTGTGACATCACATCTGTCAAATATAATCAGTAATGTTTTTTGCTTCTTCGAAAATATCCGGATTTTAGTTAAACAGCATTTGGGCGAAGTTTTGATTTTGTAGTGATTCTGCATTTCATTTTCGAAGACAGTAAGCGTAATGTTGTTATTTTTTTAACCTCACAATATTCTAATTGGGTTTTCGGCGATAAATATCCAAGTCGTTCCGATATAAAGATCCGACTGTCGCGGCAACTATTGGATTTTAGTCGCATCTTATAGCAAGCAGAGCTAATAAAACTAGTTGAAACCGTTGATGCGATACGTTATCGCAGTGTATTGTGTAAAAAATGGCCAAAAACAATCTAAACAAGATTATTTTGCAAACATCAAAAACTATCTGGAAACGCTGAAAAAAAGTTATCTATGCCTTGCTCTTTCCGACTATTGGTTGGATGCAAAATTATTTGGTGGTCACCGAAAAAAGAAATCGATGAATAGTTCAATGATTGCATCGAGCGCAGAGAGTAGTCACTTTTTAGAGATACAATAGTTATCGCACTTTATCAGAGAGATGGGAAAATGCAATCGCTTCACACGAACAATAATTTGAATTTAGTAGTTTTAAATTTTTTTTAATAAAAGACACTTATTTTGAACACATAATAACGGACCGAATTAATTTGTACACCCAATAAAATATGAGCTAGTGAATTTTTTTTTTTATTATTTTTATATTTTTATTTAATATTCGGCTTAAAATTTATAAGTTATATACAATATATATTGCTGAGTAATTTATGTTAAAAACAGTATTTAACTCTCAGAAGGCGACCAAAATTGTAAATGATTAAACTATAAATAAGAAAAACCTTCTAGGCATTTATTATGTCCCCTAAGACGTGAAAACCACAGGCATATATGTATATATATTTATTTCAGGCACCATATTTTGTGGTTATTAAACCACATTCCAGTAAAAGTCTACTTTGATAGAAGAACAAGATAAAGTTTTATTTACAACATTTACGTACGTCGATTATTTGCTGAGGCAGTAATTGTTGTACTGCGGTAAGTTCGCTGAGCTTGCACTGCAATTGACATAAATACATATGTATGTACAAGTATATTATATAAAAGAAAGTAAGAGAGTATGCTTTCATGTACAATTAATACAGGGTGAAGTTTGCTTATAAAAGAAACCAAAATATAATATTTACAATTTCATAAATTTTAAGTACTTAATTCTTATATATTTAGGAGCTTTTTTTCTTCAACAGCTTATGGGTAGCAAGTGGAATTTTTACTTCATTTAATTCATGTAATTATGCTTGTAAAAATCTATGCGGACGATTGCTGTAAGAATTTTAAGCGATTTTACCCAGTATACTGTACTACTTACTTTCGTACTTTCGTATATTAAAACAGCATTGAAGCATAAATTCTGAATATGTCAATGATTGTGGTTTTACTGCCAATCGAAATAAATAAGACCATTCAACTGACTGTCGTCTTTTCTTTAGCGCATATATACGAATACAAGTCAACGTTGCTTGTATTGAACATATTTATATGTGTACGGGTATAGTATGTGAAAAGACCAGTGTAAATATTTTAAGAAATCCGTAAAGAAAATGTTGCGTAATTAAGTACGCCCTTTGGGAAGTAATCGACAGTGATGTAATGTGCAAATATGCACATATTATATATATATACAGCAATCAGTTGCATTTATTTTTACTTAAATATGTTGTGTATGCACACGTAAATGCTTGAAAAGATGTACCAATCCATATGTATGTCTGTGGTAAACAGCTTGGTTAAACTGCCAACCACAAGAAGTCAAATGCAACTACGCTTGCAATTTGCTCAGGGGAGATTTAACAGAAATGGAAAGATTTATCAGCTAACCATAGTGACGTTAGCATGATTTGAAATATAGGCCATTGTTTGAGAAGTCAATACCGTTAAAAATGAGATGAGATTTTATTTATCTCTATTATTCTGACATTATTTTTAATTAAAATGAATAAAGTAATAATGGTTGGGACTTAAATAAATGAATTTATAAATTTAAATAAAATAAATTTATTTTTTTCTGTAACAAAATTTCGTATTTATAGTTAGAATAGGCAGTAGTAGTAGCCTAAATTAATTTATAAAATATTTTTTCTTCCTTGAAGTACGAAGAGAGTCAGATAAATTCGCTGTCTAAAGGACTTAAGGAATCAAATTAATAGTTTCATGTTCTTTTTTAAAGTGAAATAAACTTTTATTTAATTATTATTTAGCTTTCTCTTCAAAATGGTTTGCTACGGAAACTTTCATCTTTCTGTCGTCTGAAAATGTTCGTCCCTGTAAATCATTTTTTGAAATTTGAAAAAGGAAATAGTCACTGTCCGGACTGTAGAGTGAATGGTCTATTTCTGTAAATCCAGAAATCCATCCGTCGCAGACCGAGTGGTGTAAATGGTTACGTTGTCTTGTAGAAACAGCACTCCGTGCGCTAACTTGCCATATCTCTTCTGCACGACATCATCATGCACCTGGCTCAACAAATCAGCGTAATACTAGCCGTTCGTTGTAGTTCTCTTTGGCAAGTAATTAAATTAATAATAAACCCTCGCTTCCCCAGAAAATGTTACCCATAATCTTCGACGCCAACTTTGAATTTTTTGGGGCCTCCCCTTTTCTTTTATCCACTGTATCTACTTCTATTTGGTCTCGGTATCATAATGACGAAGCCAAGTTTCATTAGCTGTAAAAATTTCAGCATTATCGTCTTGGCATAATTCCAAAAAATTCTTTACAACTCTCCAATTGTCGCTGCTTGTTGAGCTAATGCAAAATCTTTCCAGCTCATTATTTGCTAATCTGTAATCCTTCTGCTATCTGCCACAATTTGATTCTTCTATCAGTCAGTAATAATTTTTCGACTTTTTGAACATTTTGGAACAGCTGAGCCCATTTTTTCACCATCAAATATTTCTTTCGGCGTACTTCCTTTTTTGACAAGGAATTTAATTACAGTGGGGTGCTTCAATTTGAGAGTATTTTCAGTTTCTGTTGATATAGTGTTGTTGCTTGTTTTTTTTTTCATATTTTAATGATTAATCTAAAATTAAATAAGCTTCTTTTTATGAAAAATGTATTTCGTAAACTATTTTATTGTGTGGGTTTCGAATTTTAGCATTGAACTTTGTAGTTTGTATTTTACATCATTATCAAATATAAACGGAGACTTTATCCATAACTCGACAAGGACAAGACATATGGCCATACTTCTTTTTGCTTAGGTTGGCAGGACTGTCACATAGGTTTTTTTTTACGGCACTATAAACAAGTCAACCTCGAGTGTGTTTTTCGAATTTTACTATGGAAATTAACGTTGAGCAAAGGGTTTGTTTGAAATTTTGTTATTCCAATGGAATAAGTGCGACGGACGCAATGAAAATGTTGCAGAAAGCATATGGGGAGTCTTGCCTATCACGTGCACGTATTTTTGATTGGTATAAGTCGTTCAAGGACGGCCGTACATCGCTGGAGAACTTGTCCCATGATCGTCGTCCAGCATCTCAATAAACGAAGAAAACGTCGAAAAATTAAAGAAAATTGTTTTGGAAAATCGTCGTGTGACTGAAAGAGAGATAGCTAGTGAGCTCAACATATCAAATGGATCCGCTCATAGCATTATTCACGATGTTTTGGGCATGAGACGTGTGTCTGCTCGACTTGTTCCAAAATTGTTGAATTTTCTTCAAAAAGAGGAACGCAAAACTGTCGCCAGGAAATGCTCACAATGAGTGATACGGACATCCAGCACATCATAACTGGTGACGAGACCTGGGTCTATGAATACGACGTTGAAACAGCCTAGCAATCATCTGAATGGCGCCTTCCAAATGAGCCGAAACCCAAAAAACCAAGTCAAAGTCGATCGAAAATCAAAGTTATGCTCACTGTTTTGTTTGATAGCCAAGGTGTTGTGCACTCGGAATTCCTTCCAGAAGGTCAATCCGTTAATGCTGAATATTATTTATCCGTTTTGAAGCGTTTGCGTGAGAGTATTCGTCTCAAAAGGAAGGAATTGTAGGACAACAAGTCATGGTTTCTACATCATGATAATGCGCCAGCTCATACGTCTCGTCTTGTACGCGATTATTTGACCAAAAACAACGTAAATATTGTTCCGCAAGCACCTTATTCACCCGACATGGCACCGTGTGACTTTTTTCTTTTCCCTAAACTCAAATTGCCGCTTCGTGGAAAGCATTTTCAGTCGATTGAAGTCATAAAAGAGAATTCGAAGAAGGAAGCGGCCTACCAGAAGTGTTATGAAAATGTGGCATATGTGTATCGCCTCTAATGGTGACTATTTTGAAGGGGATAAAATAAATATTGAAGAATAATTAACCGTTTTTGTTTTATTGAGTAGTCTTGTTTATATTTGAGCAGAAGCTATACCCTAGTAAATATCTCCTCCTTTATGTGGGAAGATAAATTTGTTTGTAAATATGGACCAGCATTAAAAGCATTCATGGCATATTAGTAATTTTGCTACCTTTGTTATGACTTAATTTACGAAGAGAAATGATGATTCCTCCGCTTATGCAAATGACTATGAGTGGGAAGCGAAATAAAGCAGGCTCATAGTGTTGTGTATGAAATTTATTATCCTCATTACCTGTACTAAAATTTGTATATGTAAGAGTAGCCGCTGTCTAGTAGTTATGGACATACAAAAGTGTTTCAATAAAAATAATGTGCACATTACAATGTAAATGAGGTGACTTCATTTATTTAAATCCATTTGATACACTCGTTTGTACAGAATTAAATTGTTTAACCTAAAGAGGGTGATTCAAATTATAACGAATGTGCACCAACAATGTTCACATTTTAGATGTCTTTAGTGATCTGTATCTCGCGTCCCTTAGTTGCGTTTAGATTACACTGAATGGAGTTAGAAAGTGGATGTTTTGTACTAGGAAGAAGACGGAAGAAATGAAAGATGATCCAGGATGCGGAAAGCTCATTGTTGAAAATGTCGATAAGATAACAGAAGTCATCGAGACTGACTGTCGTGGGAGCACTGTTCCGTTTGCCCAGGAGCTTAACATTGTACCAAAAAACAGTTGAAAATCACAAAGAAGTCGATATACACGTATATTTGAAGCGGATGGTGACTGGTGATGAAAGGTGACTCACTTATATCAATGTGAAATGAAAACTTCCACCATCGAAGGGCAGAGAGTTGGTGCAAATGCTCTTCAAACCAGAATTAAAAGCCAGGGAGATTTTTTTGTCACTAATTGGACCGTTTGAAGGAGTCAATCGCCTAGGAATGCTCAGCTTTGGCTAACTGGTGTTGAATTGCGTTTGATAAGGATAATGCCAGACCACATACATCTGGAGTGACCCGCCAGAAGCTCCAAGTGCTTTTACAGTCTGGATTAATCACGAAGTGTTTATCATCCTGTCTATGGCGAATGATTTGACTGGTGAAGGATTCCCCCTAAGAGAAGGCTGTGGAAATCGATTGTCAAAAATTAAATACTTTGTTTTAGACCAGAGAAATATTATATTAGGCTGCTTTAAAATCGACGAAGAGGTGGTGTGAGTCAATCTTCCCTTCCCAAGTATTTTTCTATTTTTTGGTGCATGGTGAATATCTGGTCAATGGTTGACTTGCCAGGTCTAAAGCCACATTGATAATGTCCAATCAGTTTGTTGACGGTGGGCTTTAGTCTTTCACAAAATACGCTCGACTGAACCTTATATGTGGCATTAAGAAGGCTTATCCCACAGTAATTGGCTATCTGTGGGATCGTTGGTGTCTTGTTGGCAGAGCACACTTAGATTTCAATCGTCTGGCATGCTTTCGTCTGACCATATTCTGCAAAGCAGCTGATGAATGCACTTGATCACTTCTTCCCCGCCGTGTTTGAATAACACGGCCGATACTCCATTGGTCCCCGTCGCTTTGTTATTTTTTAAGCGGGTGATTGCTACTCGAACTTCTATAGTTGGGTAACGAAATCTCATTTCCATAGTCTATGATTGGGATTTTGGGCTGACAATCTCCGGGTGTTGCACTGTGCTCTCGATATCGGTTATGTAATTTACCGTAATATAATTAAGAAAAGTGGAAATATAGTAAATATTTTTAATAACTAACAATAGCAAAGAATTTTTCAACTAGTTATATAATTATTTTTCATTGACTTGATATGATTTTTTGGCTTAAAATAGAATTTAAGTATCTTTATTTAACTTAAATGGTTATTATTATTATTTTTTATGCCAATATTAAATTTCTCACTGAATACCAAAAATAGATAAGATTTCCATAATTACATGCATATAAATTTAACAAATAGCTCAGTAACGCCAAATTCGTTTATATATTTAAAAACAACCATTTCGAAAATGAGTATATAAAACACACTAAATCATTGCATATCTAAGTACATATGTATATTTTTTGCCGCCGTCCAAATGGCAGGCCGGAAAGGAAAGCTAAAATAAAATACGAGAAAATGTGAAAAGTCATTGCAACCTCATAATCTTACATTTGGCAATGTTTCCTATACTCATAAATCACGAATAACGAAAAACTTGTTGCCAAGTAAACTGACAGGCGTTTTAACATTGTTATCAAAATGATTTGGCAACTCTTTTCGAAACAGAAAGTAAAAATATTTGAGCGCAAAAAAATGTTAAGCTAAAGTATTGATTATTTAATAGCTTGTTGAATACCTTAAGTATTCTTTTAACCAAAATCTCTTATGAAAATAAAATGGAAATTTGACTTCATTAAATAATTTTGAAAGAAAGAGAAAAAATTTAAGAATAAAAATTTTATCTCCTTTTCCAATGTCTGCATATTGTGAGAGTTTTTCAATGACTTTAGTTGCTTTTTCAACCATGTACTACTACATAGGGCTTTTTTAAAATTCAGTTGAGAGTTTAGAGAATATACTTTGTACGTTATACTGTTTTTGATTCGCGATAGTCGAGTGGTTAGAAGTCTAAATAATGAAAATTGAGAAAAGTTTTTGATTGAAAACTTCCAATATACTCGTAGATGCTCGTAGACATGTAAGGAAAAACTTAATTTATATAAGATCTAAGTTTAAGTATTCACACATTTTTAGAACAATGCACAATTCTCTTAATTGTCTGTTCACTTCGCATACTTGTGGCTCTTTGCAAATGCACTAAAAATCTCGTAACTTCCGCAACTTTATTGCAACACGCTTTGATTATACTTTTAGCGCAAATTAGCACTAATCATTCACCAACGTCTGGTTTTGTAATCACACCAAATTACCAAATTTGTGAAACCTACTTTATTACAACTGCTGCACGTGCAGCAAATTCAAAGAAGACTTAACATAGCAACGCAACTATTGTCTATACGCTGAATGCCATGGCGTATACGTAACATCAGTTTCTGCATATTTTCATTCCACGCATTTTTGCATTGCTATGTGCTGATATGCTGAATAACATGCATACGCCAATGAAGATTCACATACCTACACACGTAATTTAACTGAGCTCAGCTAATTAAAGGAATTTGGTGGTAAAGTTTGTCTGCACCTTTCATGTATGGTAAATCATGGAATGGTGCAGTGTTATCCATTTCGGGGTTTAAAAGGTACAACGCTGAATTTTGATATTTGTCAAACTTAACTGTTAAACAAAACAAGTTTTGTTTAAGTAAAACGTCAGACATTTATGAAAATTAAAAAATTTTCAGACTCTGAGTCAGTTACTTACTAATCGAGATGTACTTTTTGCTTAGACTCACACCAACATCCAGCTTAAGTCCAACTAACAGAACAACTGAAGCCACCGTATATACGTCTACACAAGAAGTAATCTCTCGCCTAGGCAAACTTAATTGGTCATCGAGATTGTGGGATTTGACACCGTTGGATTTTTTCTTGTGGAGCTACGCGAAAGACTGTGTTTATGTGGATAAAACTTTATTTCTTGACCACCTGAAAACCAACATTCGCCAAGCTTTAATTGAGTGCCAAAAAGTGGTCGCATATTACCTGAAACGTATTGAAGTTTATGAAAGTTAGTGAGGCGGTTATTTGAATGATGTTTCACATATACTGAAAGTAATTTCATGAAAAAAAATATTTTAAATGCATTTTTGTACGTTTATTTCCGAAACCGAAGATTATCTATTTATACCTTGCGATGGCCGAAGACAGATCTTCGTTTTTGATTTTCCTTGTTTTCAGACAGTTTGGAGCACTTTTATGCCGTAGTCTGATTTTAGGCATATAGAACCGAAAAACAAGAGGTACAAGGTATCTGTATATATTTATAATAAATTAGAGAGCTTTTATTTATGTATGTTTGCCTGTTAGCCAAGGTTCTCAATAAAAATTATAAGAAAAATATAAAATTCTTATAACGTAAAAAAAGCGATTCTAGATGTTTTGGGCAATAAACAGCATGAGCACTCTAATATTTTTGTCAGCGTGTCAAGTCTTTGTCGGTATATTATCTTTCTACTGTGATTTTTATAAGAAAACATTCGCTTATAGTACAAAGTTTTCTATTGTACATATTCTATATAATGCCATATAATTGAAGAAAAAAAATTTTTTTTTGTTAATTTACAAACTTAAATTATCTTTAAAGCACAACTATTTCCATCATCACAAATGACTTTAGAGCTCCTTTAACTCTTTTCGAACTAATAAAGTACATACCTTTGCCCTTTTCCTGCACCATGTAACCTTTCTCTAATTCAATAAATTTCACTTAGTTACCATGTTGTCGCTCATACATCTGGCTGTGTTGGCACTTTCGGCAACCGTGTGAAAGCGGAGTTTGGTGTTGTGCGCTCCATCGCTTCTCGTCTCCTTTTGCAGGAATATAAAACTCACTGAAGAAATTCAACATTTACTTTTACGCCACTGTTTCAACGAAGAGCGTGCTTCATTTTGTTTTTTTTTTCACATAAACTCATTTAGTTGTCATCACTTTTTCTCATACATAAAAGCACACAGAACTTTTTGCTACTTAAATTAAGTTATCCTTTGGGTGTTCTCATCATTACACGCAGCTCCCACTTGCACTTTCACTGAAGCCAAATTGGTTATAAGGGCCAAAATTCCTTTGAAGGTGCTAAATTCAATTCACTCTGTTAATATATATTGTCTTATGTAGCTTTATACACGTGTGTTACCTCAAATCTAACTATATATACAAGTATATACAATACATACCGTAATCCAGTTCAAGTTAACTTCCTTCAATAGTAGAAATAATAAAATTATCCTTCCTTTATATTTCCCCTTTTTCATTCAAATTATTTAATGAAGTGATAATTTGTTAAGTTTTTTAGACAACAACATTTAATCTACGATTGTTTTTACTTAATTATTAATGCTGTCCACAACAAAGTAGTTCTCTACTACAATTCGCAAATGACGTTGAATTTGTGGATCATATTCGTTTTGGACCTTTTAACCTTTGAAATTTCTAATACGCTTTGCTATTGAAATCAAAGAGCACAGTGAGCATAACCTTTATATCGGGCCGGTTGGGAATTTTTCGGTTTTTCGTCACCAGCTATGATGCCTTTAAGTAATTCTTCATCGTCGTTGACTTTATTTGGTGACTCCTAAGTAACTTTCATTCGCCGATGTTTGTACTCAAAACTCAACAAGTGCCCAAAACAATTAAAAAATATCATCTCAATCGATATGTCAACTTCAGCACCTTCTATTGTGATTCGGTAATCGATAGAAACCATTTCTTTGACGTTTTGCACACATTCAATGGGTGTTGATGTGCTGGTGCGTCCGGGTGGTCATCATCTTCAACGTCTTTATAGTATTTTTAGAAATAAAAGTTGGTCCATTTCAAGGTTTCCTACTCTTTTCTAGAAAAAAACACAGAAAATTCAAATTTAATGGGGAATCCTTTTTATCATTCAAAAGAACATTCTTTGGCATTTATTTTTGGAATATCATCTCTTTCAAATGTTAGCAGCGGCTACGTCTCAGACCAATCGACCAGTCCAATATGAGCAATTATCTGTTCACCAAAGTGTTCTCTTAATAAATCCATTGATTGACGCGATGTGGAGGAGGTGACGCCATCTTGTTAAAACTAAATGTCGCTGAGATTACAAGCTTCAATTTTCAATATCAAATAGTTGGTTACTATCCCGTAGTTTTAATTAAAGTTTTTTGATGGAGAGAAACATTTCACGCACTCGTATTTCAACATGTTCTGATCATGTATGTAAATATAACATCAAAAATATCAAACTTCATGATAAGTTGTCAGTCCAGTCAAATCCCGAACGATAAACGGCAACCCACATATACGCGAGTATATTCTGCTGAAAAATAGTACAATTTACGGCAGGATTTCTTCATTTCGCTATAATTGCTTTTGTATTACAATCATAAAGCCGCGAATTTTTAATCAAAACACAGACGGATAAACATAACTGATTTGAGCTTACAAAAATCGCCTATTCGTTTTTACCTTGTTCTACAATCGTGCTGTAAACTGTAATTTCACTTTATTTTTCTTCTCTCTACTTAATAACTCGAACACAAACACAGCTGAAGCCGTGGCAACGCAGTGATTACATTCAGCTCACACTTTGCGACGTCTTTGCATTCTGACAGATTTCGCCAGCGGTAAAATCATAATTGACACAACGGTTGCAGATATGTATGTACACGTATGTGTATGCACATATCTATGGAAATACCCTTGTACATATATTCGCGATATGTGAGGAAAATGCGACCTTCTAAAAAATGCACCTGCAGCAACATAAACCAGTAGAAAGGTAAAAACAAAAAAACAAACCTTGCCACACTTAAGCCGGATTCGCTGAAATGAGATCGCCTTTGGCGAAGGCTGAAGGAAAAAGTAGGAGATATAAGACAGTATAGAAAGTAAGGTAGTAAGCCTACTAAAAAGAAATGATAAAAACAGCAACAGTTGCCTACAGCAAAACAAGTAATTTATTTTTTTATTTCTATCGCGGCCTTCGCGTAAAGAAGTGATGAATTTAATTTTGATACTGCGAGCTTTGTGAGCGTTGCTCATTTGAATTGCACACCTCTTGTGGGGGTGATTCAAAGCAACAAACTCTCTTATGTCATGCCTTAAACATACAAAACGATGTACACATATTTAAAAGTCCTTATTATTTTTAGTTAAGGAAACTTAATTTTTTGTTAGCCTTAGATCAACTAAATCACATTTTTATATATTCAAGTTAAACATATTCTTGTCCCAACTACAGCAGTTAAGGTCATGTCATATCTCCTCCAACTTTTCATATGTAACTGACATTCGGAGCCCCTACTAGATCTACAGTGTACAATTATTAATTACAAAAATGGCATTTGTCAACATCTTTCCTAACTCCTAAAAATCCTTTCCCTTCTACCACCCAAGATACAACCATTCATGAAAAACTTATTTTGCTACGAGTAAAAGCGACCACACGAAAGCTGCTATTGCACCATTTTTTAGAAGAATAAATTTTCCAAACTAAGTCCGCCGATATAAAATTCACAATGAACTTTGTTGCATTGCATTCATTAATTCACTCATTAATTATACCTCCCAGTTACCGTGTGGCATTACTAATTTCCAATTACTTTGCAATTTCACAAATTTCAATCGAAATAAATCAAAACAGTTTTCAGCAACAAAAATTCTACTTTACTTTTCAATAACTTTCCACAATTCAAAATGCAAGGTCCCTAGCAGCAATTGCCCCACTCAAATGGAAGCTTTGATAAATAACGCGGAATATTGCCGGTTATTTGAGGGATGGTGGGCCGAAGTGCCACTTGTAACAAACTCAAATACGGCACAGTAAGGTCAGTATACTCACCGAGTAGAGAGAATGCAAAAATAAAATATTAAGAGCCTTCAAAACAAAAAACTTTTAGCGGTTTATATTTTCAAAAATTGTTAATTGAAGAAAATTGTAGTCACTTTTGCAGCAACGAAGGGCAAAATCAAAATCAATTAAATGCAATGGAATATTGGAAACAAGTTATGAATACCTAGAATAAAAAAATTATAAAAAAGTAATTTCTAATGGCGTAGATAATCGAAAAAATACAATTACATTATGTAATTATTATATATTAGCTGTACCCTGCAACCCAGGGCTATGGCTCATACTCAATGAATTTATAAAAAAATTAAACATAATTTTATTTATTCAATACTTATATATATTATATATATAGAAAGGTTATCTGGTTTGCCAACCTCAGAATATGCAGCATGCAATTTTCCATGTACGAAACAATTCGTACCTAAATGAGGACTCCACAAATCCAATGATTGGCCCTGAGCTTTGTTAATAGTGATTTGAATTGATAGGATGTTCAATACCTCCGTATTTATAGGCATCCCAGGAATGAGGATGTCCTCACATTTGAAAAGTCTGCTAAGAATTGTTGCTTCTATTACGTTCCTCTCTAATTTTTTGGCTGCCCTTCGTGTGCCTTTGCATAGTTTAGGCCGCTAAGTCTAAAATATTCAAAAATTCTGTTGAATAATTGAATGCCTCCAGTGCTTCCACTACGGTGTCTATTGACTTTTATGTAACAGCTTTCAAAGTAGTAGTAAATAGTATGGTCAAGATCTTAGAAATCTTAGTTTGTTGCAACGAAGATAGATCGTTCACTCAGCCACCCATTAACCCCATAATTGATTTAAATATTCCGTTCGAAAGTACTATCGATTAGCATTTTGCCGTTGCCGATTTTCAGTAACTGATATGAAAATACAACGGCGGATGGATCATTTTGCAAGTTGACATGCACATTGATGGTTAATTTCAGGGTATAGGTATACATATACCCGTAAAGTTGAATATTTCAGGCAAGCATTGATCTCACCTGAGGCATGGACGATGACAACATATGATGAGTTGGCATTAGAAGTTTTCGAGTGAAAAGTTTTGGGTAAAATTTATGGTCCTCAACTAGTTGGGAACGGCGAACTAGGGAAGCAGAGGAAGGGGAAGGCCTCCAATCCGTTGGAAAAACCAGATTGAGAAGGACCTGGCCGAACTTGGTATCTCCAATTGGCGCCAAACAGCCAACGAGATAAATAAATGACGCAAGGTTTTAAATTAGGCTATAATCGCATAAGCAGTGCCAACCCCCATAAATAAAAAGAAGACTTTTACATCTAAACTATCACTTATCGGAATCGAACCACTATAACCCCAGAAAGGTAGGGTGAATTTTTGTACACTGCACATATATGATGAATTATCGAAATTGGAAAAAAATATTTGATTGATATTTTCATTGGCAAGAAAGTTTATTTAAATCTTTAAAATAAATGTTCTATAACTTCTGTATATGACACTTCAATAACGATATGTTTCAGATTTAAAATCAAAAGTGGACCAAGTCATAGCGGAGTAGCACAAAGCTGCAATGCTAATGAGCTTGCAAGTATGGGCACCACCGTTTAGTTAACGTATGTTAACATGCACTGTTCTAGGTAAGGGTAATCCGTAAAAGGTCAGGAAATCCTTTTTCGTCTCAAGATTAAGATTCTCGTACACAGTGGGACTTCTGACCGGGCGTGGTTCATTATAAATACCCGCCTTAGGACTTGGGATTTTACACATCTTAGTTTTCTGGAAAAAAATATGGAATGATACATACATATATACACAGATAAACTGTTCTACGTTTCAGAGACTAAGACTGCTTCTTATAATAAAAAATATTCCTATTTATTCCCATATACAAATAATACAGTGAATTACTCAAAGGGATATAAATACAAACGAAACCTTAACTTTTGGGTGTTGCTTATCTTGTTCTACATAAATAACATCAAGGGCGGCCGCAGTCGACTAGGCGTTAGGCATTTCGTACTCCTCGGAAGACCAGGGTTTGAGTCTTGGTTTGACCAATATAGCTGAAATGTCTTTCTATGTATTTCTGACATTAGCTAAAGCTCCCCATAACAATCCATTGGCTGTTCGGAGGCGTTGAACAATAAAAAGCAAAACCACAGATCGGAGGAGGAGCTCGACCGAAAATCGTTTTGACGGTTACAAAGCGCTCCAAAAATACCCTTTTTTCAAAAAACAATTTCCTTATCCTGGAATGATGCTCTTATTGGAAAAGTTCAGTACATTAAAAATTGCTTTATGGTAATATTTGTATAAATAACAACATTCAATATCGATTAAGTTTCAAACTAAATATGAAAGCAATAAAAAAAAAATACCCTTATCACTAAATTCATTATCATGTGACATCAACACAAAATACAAAAACTTATGACGTCCACGTTCACAACGTCACGCTGTGCCTTGTGTGTCTCTTAAGATTCATATCGAACAACCAGCGGCAGGCAACTCATAACGACGTCATACTCTCACAAAAACGAGCCACTGACGAAGTACGTTTTTTAGCGCACTAGGTAGTATGAGCAGCTGTTTATTTAGTACACAAATAAAACTCTCAGAATTTAGAACTTTGAAATTCAACTCTCCGGTTTCTCTGTTTACAATTATATGTGCTGCGATTCGGGTGTTACTGACCCAGTTAAGCTTTTTACAATTACAACCAATATACATTTTTTTACGCTCTTAAGTTACGTGTATTTTTCTCACTCTAACTCTCATGCGCTCACTATTTTTGTTGATGTTATTTACTTGTAGTTGCTACAGGTCGTGTTAAAAGTCGCTTTGATTTCGCTTCATGCAAAATTTTGTGGAACGCATGTTGATGCTAATATATGCTCTCCTCATCTTCTATATCTCACGTTACCCGGTTGGAATGCCATTTCCATTTATTCGGGTTAACATAATACAAAAATGTTTGCTTATGTTAACTCTTATGTTAGCTCTTCTGTTAATTTTTAGTACATTTTTGGAAATTGACATAAATTCCATACATAACATTTGGGTCACTCTTCCTGTGTATGGCATTAACGAATTCTCTATTTTTCTTATCGTTCCTCGGCATAAAATTATGAGTATAAAACAAGGACACTCTGCAGAAATTTAGTACATTTTTGGAATATATTTTCATTGTATACTCAATATCCGAAATGGTTTTATCATCCACTATTTATTCCTAAAAGTTAAGCATATTAAGCGAAAACTCTCTTTCTCATTTTCCTTTTAGTAATAGTTATAAGGGCAAATATGTAAATAAATATTTGTTAAAGTCCCCGCAGGTTTGCAGTTTAGTGTTGCATGCCACACACAGCAATATGCCAACACAGTATGCCCACTACCTGTGTTCTTTATGCATCGTCAATCATTGCTTTGTTTTTTCTCCGAAAAAAAATATTTTCAGAACTACACTTGTTGCTATCTACATAGTTAAGAATGTATATGTATTTGACTATTTCTGTACAATTGTGTATTTGTCTAATAGTCCACATTAATGTGCATGTTTTTGAGATTAATGAGAGAAGTAAAAATCGTCTACTGTTTGTCAGTGAAAAGCTGTAGGAAATGGCTTCTTTCCAGAAAAATAAATATTGATAAACACACTTGTTTGTGCTCCGTAGCTACAGGTGTTAACTGTTTTGAAGAGGGAGACTTCTTATTTTGGGCTTTTTCTTACATAAAAATTATTACATTATTCCGCCGAAAATTCTTTAAATTTCTTCTAAGTGTTCCTTAAGCCGTTGCGCAAGCAAGGATACGGTTGAAACCAAGTTTGATGATAGTCATTTTTATCAGAGTTAAAAAAAATCAAAGGAACGTAGCATACCTGGTTGATATTTATAAATATTAAACACCAGGCGACATAGACATATCTTTGACAAAAGTATTGAAATCCAGTTATAAATCCAGGAGAATAATTTTGGAAAAACATTTGAAATCCACTAAAATTATCATCTACATTATGTAGTCTCAAGTATTCTAGACGAATTCCATAAATATTTGATGCTTATGCTTTAGATCAGTAAAAAATTGGAGGCACATCTGTTGTTTGGGATGTAATAGCCGAGCGGTTAGCAATGCGTACTGCCATTTGGAAAACTAACGTTTGAGTCCTGATTCGACCAGAAACCAAAGATATAGAAAATTGATTTTTCTAATTGCGGTTTTCCATTGGCAGGGAGTGTTAAGCAACCCGAGTTTATATCTGACATGAAACAAAAATCTCCTCATAAAAATCAATCTGCCGATCAGAGACAGCTTAGAACAAATGGTAGGACCCTCCACGTGTAGCAAAAATTGAAGTCCCATTACACAAACTGGAGGAGAAGCTCGACACTATTTTGATAACCGAGGAGATCAGCATTGGAACCACTCAGAAACGGCTCATAGACCGAACTTCTGCGAATCGCAGAAAAGTTATAATAAAATTGACCCATTTCTGAAGCATATTATGTCCGGTGATAAAAAGTGGATCACCTTTAGCAACGTCAAACAAAAGCAGTCGTTGTCGAAGGCAGTGATCCGGTCTTCAGTCGAATCTCTTAATTTAGGCCTGGACTGTTAGCAATTGGACCGTTTGAAGAAAAAAATCGCGCACAAGTGCTCAGCTTTGTTCAACAGGAGGGACATAGTGTTTAAGCAGAACACCGCTAGATCACACACATCGATAGTGACTCGCCAGATGTTTCGAGAATTGGGTTGGGAGGTTCTTTTGGATCTACCTTGTAGTCCGGACCTCGTACCAGGCGAGTGCCATATGTTCCTGTCTATGGCAAATGATTTGGCTGGTGAAGCATTGGCCTCAAGGAAAGCCAGTGACAAGGATTTCTATGTATAGTAAAAAGTTATCGTACAAAACGATGCATATTTGACATAAATCGGATAATTCTGACTATGGTGGATACTCGTAAAGCCTACAATGGATTAATGGATTGCGTGTTACTTTACCTAATATATATTTGATTAAACTTAATATACATATATACAAATCTATTGCTAGATCCATGACAGCCATTACCAAGTTTGGTTAATTTTTGTTTATTTACGCTTGAAATATTCAATCTTGGGCCAAGTTGTAAAAGCGTGGTTCTTGCTCGATTGCATCGATATTCAATGAGTGTTTATACTAGACCACATTTAGTATCAAATATATCGAATTCTGTTTTTGCCCACTGATAGTTGTTTTTAAGATATACTTTCTTACCAGAAAGTGACCGATGCCACGCTCACTTGAAATTTCTATCTACACTTTATATTTTTCCATTCCATGCGTTCATCATTAACAAATATGTTTTTAATTGTACATTTAGTGGCTGAGTAAGCGTATTTTTTAAAACTACCGTTATGTGGAAGGTGGTTGTGAAACAATTCGATTTCAAACATCTTCATCAATACCTATATCTTGCACACGGCCGGATGGACGGAAAATGGACATTTTTCCAAATTAGTAAGAAACATAAAAAATGAGGGAAAAATACGCAGTGCAAGCAACACTTTCTCAAGACAACCTTTTCGTAATTCTTCTGACATATATACAAGGTTTTTTGGTTTATTGGAAATTGATTGTTACAAAAAAAGCACGATATTTCACGAAATACTAAATAATCCAATTTCCGTCTCAGCAGAGGCCAAGCAGGACTACAGTGCGTATGATTAACATTAAATTAAGCTGTCGACAATCCAACTTAAATAAGGTCTACATTTAAGGCAATTCGTACATCTATTTAAACTTGTTAACTCACACACATACATACATACATATATATGTACATAGTTTCATACAGGTAATCCGCACTAAGTAGATGTCATAATCAATAATACATACAAATAGGAATGTACACGTGTTAGTGAACACCAAAATAATAGTGTTTGACAAGCTGCGAATGAGCCTCATGCACACGCTGAATAATATAATCACATACATATCCATATATAACACACATATGTATATACTTTCATACTGGAGATTCCATTTCCACTAAGTGCAAATGTATATATTTATTGAAGCAATGAAAATGTAATACCCAAGCTCTTATCACACATTTGCAGATGTAATGGAAAAAGTAACACTTTAACCCTTCGACCTATGGAAAGTGCGGTACAACAATAATCCGTGACATAAAATCATCACAAATAGGTGTGTTACGCATTCTAACCTTTTTTATTTGCTCAATATTTCTATGATTAAATTGCAGGGCCAGCATTTTACTGAATTACATCGAATAGAGTTAGCTGACCATTTTATACATATACCGTTAGTGATCCATTTTTTCTTATTTCCTTTTCAGGTATTTTCACAAAAATTTCCACTCCTCAACAGCAGTAAGAAACCTAACGGTCAGTATTTACATTTACACTCAGTTATTGACCTTTTCGGTTGTGTCCCTAAAATTTGTTGTTTACCCTTATTTTTTCTATATTCTAATTATTCCTACATTTTTGGCGAATATTTGCAAGTTTAATAGTTTGAAAAATAAAAATATAAAAATATTTAAGTAAAAACTATTGCCGTCAATCGATCAGTATGTCAAGGAAGCTACTACGAGAACTCTACTAATGTATATACCATACATATATATAAACGTTTTCGTCAGTGATAAGTTTAATATTGAAACATATAGTATATTTTTTAAAAAAAATTTCCTTGAAGCACTTGTCATCGAGTAATTGTGCACTCTCTTAATAATTATTTTCAGTGTAATACTCAAAAATTATACGAAAAGATACGACGGCTTACGAAAAGTTTCAAGACCGAAGCAAACTCGTGTAGGATCCAGAGGGGTGATCTAGTGCCCAGGGTATGGAGGGAACACTTCCCCAGCTTGCTGAATGGTAGTGAAAATGATTCGAGCGTTTCATGGTGAACCCGAAATTCGAATCGATGGCGATGGAACAGTCGTTCCGCTACCTGACCATGCTGAAGTTCGAATGGCGATTTCCTCCTTAAAAACAACAAAGCGGCCTATCGGCAGAACTATTCAAATATGGCGGTGAAGAGCTGATAAGATGCATGCATCAGCTAGTTTGCAAAATATGGTCGGATGAAGGCAATCCAATCCACAAAAAGGGCGATTTCAGAGTATACGCCAACCGTGGCATAAGCCTCCTTAACATCGCATATAAGGTCCTATCGAGCGTATTGTGTGAAAGACCAAATTTCGTGAAGTCAATAAGGGCTATGCAGTAATCTGATATATTCAAGACATATCGGTAATACTGTGTTTCTTCTGCTTACATTATATGCACAAGCTCATAATATCAATGGGGATCTAAGAGGCTTAATTGATATTGTTCACAATGCTTCACTAATCCATAAGAGTGCTGCTCTTTATATTGTTTTGAATGATTAATTTTCTACAGGGTATAAAGTGTTCCCACTGGCGAACTAAATAGGTATAGTTCAAGGCTGTATCGTAACGATAAATTTCACAATAATCGAAAAATATATATCGTTTCGATTGAAGGAGTTATCAAAATAAATTTCGTTTCATTTTTACCCGAAGCGGAAAGCTTTCGTTAATGTTAAATCATTAACAGATAATGGTAAACATTAAAGTTGAAGTGAGCTGTTAATGTCATAGCAAGTAGCCATTTTAAAATTAACGTTAACGATTGAACGATTTCATTTCGTTTTGATAACATGGCGCTGAAACGAAACGAAATGATTTCATTTCGTTGAGCTTATTTTTTTTTTTTTTTTTTGTTAGCGGAAATGGATGATATTGTTGTGTTTGTTCTTTTTACGTAACAAATGTTCAGAAGCAGCACAAGTCGATTAAGACTGTTCAAGCCAGGTGAGTAAAATGAAAATTTATTTTTTCCATTTAAGTACTGTTGTAGTCTTTAAAAATATGTTCTGTGAACGGGTTAATGAACAAAGTATAATTTTGAAAAGCTTTGAGTTTTACTTTTTACGATAAATTCTAAGGTAAAGTCTCCAAAAACTGATGCCAATAAATTTCGTAACTTTTTTTTTAAGTTTAGCCAAGTCAATAAAAGAAACTGCCAATATATCAGCACTTTCTGTCAGCTTTATGATAGAATGACTGCTTAAATAAACTTAATAAAGACATAAAAACACTGAACTATCTCACATTATTGATTGTCCATCTTTATTTTGCTATATCATTTTCACGGCGACAAAGAATAATTTCAAAATCTGCCTTAAGCATTTAATAAAAAAAATATAATTACAATATTTAAACCACTCAGCATTGTCTGCAGTCGTTCATGAGATTGAAGCTTGTTTTTTATACACATTAATTGTCATCCCCAGCTGAAGGTTGTAGAGCCAAAGCCATTTTGCTGATTGTTAAGCCAATTGTCGACTTAGCCTCGCAGCTGTGCACATTTTAATTTAATTATTATTTTGCTATATTTATACTTAATTTTCTGTAATTCTGTTATTTTCTATAAAAAAATATATAAATCTCGTGGCACAGACAATTTTATCCGTCTTTAAGATTATTGCTGAGTATCAAAATAAAAACAACTAAGCAAATGTTATCATAAGTACGCAATATTTTTCTTTTCATTTGCTCTTCCTTCACACTTAATTATCCAGCAACCACACTAGATGTGCTTAAAGCCAATTTGTGGTTTTTAAGTCTGAAAATTATTTGTGTAAAACTACAAAATTAACTGCAAAAAATTGCAAACTTTTTTCTAACAAATTTGTAGATTAAGAGACATAACGAACTACGTGTGATGGAATTTGCCATAAAAAGAAATTGATGAATTGGCAAAACATGTGTTTCCAGTTGGGCTAAAAAAAAATCTAAAGTTATTTCAGAAATACAAATGGGAAAGAGCGCAAGCAAAAAAATGAAAGAGAAATAACAAAATGTCAAAGTGGAGTCAGAAAAAAGCCAACACTTCAATCTAATCAAGACTAATTGGGCGACTACGAACTTTTTATGTACCCCATTTTTAGTATGTAGACTTTGAACTGAGTGTTTGTGTGTGAGTGACAAAGGCTGCAGTGGACGCTCGTAGGTAACACTATTATAGATTAATGTTGGTAATTGTGGTGCCCACTGCAAATCCAGATTTTGTTGTAGCAGCGCAAGCAGTATGAAAAAATAATTATATATTGAAAATACCCTACACAGAAAGGAGAAATTATTGTTAATTTAATTTCAGCTTTGTACTTATACTACTGTAGTTCCACATGAACTAGAATTATACTATTAAATAACTGAATCAGGTAATTCATGCTATATTTCTACTGTGAAGTATTAATTTTCTTTCATTGCACTTTCTATGCTTATGGAACTGTCCTGCGGTTAAAGCAAAATTAGTTTTTCAAAAAAATTAATTATTCACATATCGTAACTATAACTTAGTAGAAGTTGTCGATGTCATGCATGAAATTCAAGTTACGAGTCGCGCTGTAAGCAAATTTCTTTCTTCAAAGAAAACAGAAAAAGAAGTCTAACTTTCATAAATTGACTAGTATTGAACTAGTATGAAGCTGATGCAAGCTCAGATGACTAATATATGATATAGTAAAAAGTAGTATTTCAGTGTATATAGGTATGTATTACAAATCATACATATCTTGTGCTCCATAAGCGCGATTGAGTTATGCTAGATGGCGTGAGAAAAAATATATTTTGTTGTAAGAAAAACAATCGGACTTGCTCACTTAACTTGAGTCGAAATTTCAAGTCAGACAGCTGCAAATGTGAGTATTGTTTATGGTTTTGATACTACAAAAGCATTTATGCACAATTTTCGTTACGTCGATTGCATTCCGGTGATGTAAAAGATGCGCCACGCGTTGAAAGACAAATTATCGAAAATGTACAAAAAATAATGAAAACCGTCGAGTTTGACTACGAGCACCGTTGCGAATGCCCAGGTACTAAACATTGTACAATAAACATTTTGGAATCACTTAAAGAAGGCTGCATGCGAGTATAAAAAAAGAAGAAGCTCAATCTTCAAGTCCTACATGGCTTAACATGAAAAAACCTCATGGACCTAATTTCCATTTCAAATAATTATACCGTCTGGAGAAAGCAACCGCCTAGAATATCGCCAGACCATGCACAGCGATAAATAAAATGAAATAGTTAAAAAAATTGCAAACTGGTCATTAAACCAGTTATGAACTAGTATTTTCAACTACATGGGTCGCATAGCGTAGGTTGTTGGTTGTTTGCTAGACAGTATTTACTTATCTATACGCCAAATAAAGTAATAAATAAAAAAATACATACAAAAAGTAGCCAACAAAAAATAAATTGTTTGTCATTAGTAGTAAATTGAGTTGATCCTTTTTTATTTATTGTTGAAGCAATTGAAATTGGCATTGATTGGGCAGACAGTCGGAAAATGTGTAAGCTTCATATGAATACTGACATCGCAGATATAAAAAGCGTTTGGTTTTATTTAGTACTTGCTTATTTATTTGATTTTTATAAATACTCATGTACGAGTATATGGTATACACGTATACATACATATGTGCATAAGTAAGACACACATGAATGTAGGAAGGCAGAAAAATTGTTATTTAAGGGGGAAAGCTGGTCTAGAGCGCAAAAAAATTGGCATATTTTATGAATTTATTTTGACTCAATAAAGGAATCAATCGAAAATCTGTGAAATGGGTTTAATGACATAAATTTCATGGTAGGAATGCAAAATTTTTTGTATGAATTACTTTCAAAATGGCTGCTGTCCAGCATTTCTCCGAAGACGTATTTTTTTCTAATGGGTTCATGGCCAAAGATAACAATAGCAAGAAACGTGCTTGAGTTTTTTTCGATATTTTGTTTATTCGGGAAATGGTGCACATTTGAACAAAAAGTTAGAATTTTTTTAGTTACAGTTTAACAAAAAAAATAAATTAAAAAAATAAAGACTTCAAAAAAATGCCTCGTCATTGATGAAAATGTTTGTTCGAATAATCTGTAAACTGCTTTTTGTAGAAATATGTATGTTGTAAATGGTCAGCTGGCTTCAGTTGTTGTGTGAGCTGCATTTTATATAGAAGTCAAAAGGTAAGAAAGTTCCTACTCTTGAGTCGCAGAGCAGACACATTCGGGTCTTCAACAACACTTTCACTTACAATAGCGATATTTAAGGTGGAACTAGCAAACCGACGACGCACAGTCCTTAAAACATCTGTAACCGACCCAGTCTATTCAAATTTCTTTAGGATTTTACCAATTTATTGAATAGTTGGACGATTAAATACAGTCTCTTTTTAAAGCATTAAACTTGGCCAAGTTTGAATCACCATTTTCGTAGTAGGTTTTATTAATTTGAACGCCTTGTCCGAATGGTAGGCGATCCTTTTTTTAATTTTTTTTTTTTTTTTTTTGTTTTGGAAACTTTAACCTCAAAGAAAACGGTTTATTTCATAAAGTACAGAGTAATAAAGGACATTTGCTTCCGTAGCGCAAATATTTTGTTCTAATAATAAAATAATAAAGAAAACTGGTTAAGTACTTTTTAGTTAAGTCCTTGTTACTGAAGTATTAAATTTACACGCAAGCATTTATGTAGTAGCATTCTTTGTATCGGTAAAAACCGCATGAAAATCGATTAAGTAGTTTTCAAGTTTAACGCAAACAGACAGACAGACATGCAAAGGAGTAAGAATAATTTGTTTTGTTGTGGCCTGCGGTGTATCTTCTGTAGAAGTAACAAACTATCTTCGGTATAATAGAAAACAATTCGATATTCCTCGTGTAAACATAATTTAATAATTTTTAAGATATTTTATTCTATTTAATTCACCACTAAGACTAATTAAGAAACACGGAGAAAATCATATTTTTTTTAATAATAATATAGCTATAGTTGAAATATTAAATTTCAAATAAATTTTTTTCGACAACAAACATGTAAATTTCTCAAATACAAATGAAATCAAAAGCACTCCCAGCATGAAAATTATATTTAGGGCTTTGCTATCTTTCTGGGCATTAAATTCATTACACTTTTTTTTAGTGTTTTTTTTTTTGTTTTTTTTTTTTTGGTTTAACGGTTTTAGATACAAATGTTTATATGCTGTAACATATTACGTGTTTTAACACCATACTTTATTGCTTTAACTTTTTTCCATTCATCTAGTTTTCTTTTCGTTTTTCTATGCAAAAAAAATGCATAATTGATTTATAGACTTCAGTAAATTTTTCAAATCTGATTAATACACCATCCACATGTTACACTTACAACACTTCAGATAAATTGCTTTCTTTCTATTTTCTTTTTTGTTCGTTTTTTGTTTTATATTTTTTTTTTTTTTTTTTTTTTGAAATGTAACTATTCGAATTGATTTTAACGAAGACGTACTGGAAGAAAATAGGCAAGTACTTCAGTGGCTATATACAATACAAATTTTTTGTATTCGGAAGGCTCCTAGGTATAAAATGTGTATATTTCTAACGTTTATTGCCGCAAATGTCGCTTAAATAATTACGTTTAGAGCTAGGCAGTATTTTTAGTATAGATAAAAATGAGTTTTACTTTATACTTATTGGAGTAAATTATAAACCTTTAACAAACAGTCAGACATGATTACAAGCTTGCGGCAAAAAATATCGAGGGATGAGTTGATGCTGCAGTACTAGTACTAAATATGTTTGAAGCTAAAAACTTATTCGAGATTCTTTCTTTCAATATATCCATTTATTTATTATTTTTTGGCGCCAACGAACGTAAACAGTTAGAACATTTTATTTAATTATTTATTCTCTAAAGCAAATGAAGAAATTATTGGATAGACGAGTTTTTTTTTAAGTGCTAATAAAATCAAATTTCTCTCGAAAACTCCCAAAGCAGACTCATCAAATTTTTCATCGTCCATGCTTCCGCACCACATAGCAGGACGGAAACGATGAAAGACTTGCAGAGTTTGGTTTTCGTTCGTTGAGGGAGTAAAGTCTACTTTCCAATTGCCCACTCAGTCTAAAGTAGTAGTAGTAGTGTTGGCAAATATGATTGATTCTGTGTTGGATTTCAAGGCTGACATTATTATTGGTGTTCCTAGATAAACGAAATTATCTACCACCTCAAAGCCATGACTGTTTGTATGATGACAGAAGATATTTCGTCTTGCCCTCGTTCTCTACCAGACCCATATCCTTCGCTTCCTTATCCAGTCTGGAGGAAGTAAAACTCTTGGTGCGATTGGTTGGTGATCAACCGACGTTCGTCAGCAGCAGTACAGTCTTGCATACGTATATTTCTAGTGTCAGATTATATTTTTTTGAATAAAGAATTCTTATTATATTTCAAAACATTTTTTGTAACCTTTAATGTTTTAAGAGAGAATTTTCTTAAAATATTGAGAAACTTCAATAAAGAAGTACTCCCACAATACGAGTAATATTTCGTACTTTTATCTTTTTCAATTAATTTCTCCATTATTTCCTTAAATTTTTATCACATTAATTCCAGTGAGAACTTGTTAATAATCCGGCATTTTTTCCCAGAAACCATTCGCTTAAAACCCACATCTAAGTTAGTTAGCAGAAATGTTTATTAATTTGTTAACAAAAGTGTCATGCTCCGTAGATAAACACATATCCAATGACTTACTTAAAATTCTTGGAGCGCAGCATTTACCAACGCAAAAACCACAATATGTGGTTAAGGCTGAATTTCGAAGCAACATCTTTGGAAATTTCCTACATCGACTTCATACATACATACTCATACATACATACATCCATGTGAGTATTCATATAAAACTTAACTACCATATTTGTATGTGTGTGCATAGAAGTAAATATAAATATATATGGATGTATACATCAGTATTTGTTAATGCTAATCCAATTATCATTGTGTTGACATTTGCTCTTTGTGTGCCTTTATAAGCCTAATTTTAAATTTCTCACACAACAACAAATACGATTGAACCTGACATTTCAACACCCTACGCACAGAGTTAGCTAATTTCATTACGTATTATCTTCAAATCATGCAATCTAACCCACCGGCCCCCTCACCACATGATACCTAGATTATGACAACAAGCATATTTTACACGCTTATGCTGCCACATCTTTTATAGTTTTGCCAAATGCACACCTACATACATACATATGTACATACACGTATGTACACACATAAACAAGTACGAGTATATATGTATATATGTACATGGGATATTTGCACAAAAGTAGCAAGTAGTTAGTTGTAGTTGGTTTTGTGGTATGACAATGTTGTGTTAGCACAACGGTGCTGAGCTGCTTAGCTAACAAACAATAAAGCAGAAAAGAAGCAGCAGACGTGAGTAACCTGGCAGCAAAGTCAAAATCTATGTGCCCATAAACAAGCTGATCGCATAGAGAACCACATTGTGTGTATACACTACGAGTATTTACATATTTTATATTCTCAACAGCACACATTGACGCTTATGTTGTATTGTATGTATGTGTGTATGTATGTATGTGTGTATATGCATACATAGAGCATAACTTTAAAAACAGTTGCACGAAAGAAAACTTTACAATGGTAAATTTTACGAAATTTTACCATGCGTATCACACGTGCCCACACGCACAGCGTCAGCAACCACACCCACAGCGCTGCACGACACCACATACATAATTCCCGCTCCGCTTCAGGCACTCGTCTGTCTGTCTCTCTGTTTTTATGGCTTTATGTGGCTTCTTACTAACTTCATCTTGCATCATCCTCGCCCACAATTCCGATAGCAACAATTTCATACATGAAAACAATAACAAGAGTTACCTGGTTTTTTTGCTTGTTTGCCTTTCGCCTCTTGGTGGTTGACAATCAAATTTTGTTTGGCTTGTAAAGCATTTTGTCTTAATTTTCCTTTGGGGTGCAATTTAGTTTTGATTCGATGTGCTCTACATGTACATGCATGAAATCTTAATATCTGATGTGTAGAGGAGTATATATGATTTACTCTACATTCAACAGTGTTGAAATTTTTGGGTGCATGAGTACATTTTCTTTCTTTACGGTATTGCTTTGAAGGTATTCTACGAAATTTAGATTTTAAAATGAAAAAAAAAAGAATTAAAAGTAAAGAAAATTCAAGAAAGCAGTGCGTGCTAACAATCAGATGGTCAAAAATTATAGAAAATTATTTGTACTGATTACAGTCGGAACTCGGCAGGGACTTTCAAAACCTTCAACTCGGTTTCTGGCTGTACCTTATCACGATAAATCATAAAAAAATCTTAATAATGAAAATATCCTTTTTAGCTTGTATGTATAACAACTGATCTTGGTATTAGACTTACTTTCTTGCTATAAACTTGAAAATAATCCATCGCTGCAAGAAAAAGAATAACTCGGTAAACAATGCACACCCAGCTGTATGTTCTCGCATAGTTTATTTATTTATTTATTTATTTATTTAATAATAAGACAGCATTAGTACAATAAGATTTTCACACCTTTTTTAGTACAACAGAAATAGTGTGAAGAATAAGTCATTATTACTTTAATGTAACAAAAATAATAAAAATATATAATGAACAGAATATAACAGAAATTTCAACAATTAATTAATGGTCAGACTAAGTTAAATATGGCCTTTTAAAATTCATATACCATATATGTGGTTCTTGAAATTGCTTTTGTTAAATTTCTTCCTTAAATTAGCAGGAAGAGAATTCGGATAATCTGCTAGCATTGACAAAGAACAGCCTTCTGGATTGCTGTGCTTTATAAAAAGGTATTATAATATTAACTACTCTGGCGGATTCAGTAAAAGATAACTTGGAATAAAGATAGCTAGGAGATTGAGTCATAATGAGTTTGCAAAGAAAAATGCAATTTCTGGCTTTATGATCTTCCGCAATTTTAAATCTAGTGCGCTCATCAGCCAATAAATTGGTGTCTCGCGGCAACTCTATTCCAATTTCTGAATCAATTTTGTTAAAGTAAATAAGCAATTATCGTGAGATTCTCCTTTTCCAATTTGAAAGTAAAGTCCTTTCTCAACGTACAAAAACCAAACTCTACTAGTCGCTTATCACACCCGTCCAGCTTTATGGTGCAGAAGCGTGGACGATATCGACATCCGATGAGTCGATCCAAAGTGTCTTCGATGGAGAGACAGTGGCTGCGTTGGCTAGATCATGTGTTCCAAAATGCTCCGGCTTTGAGACTATTCGATGCAGTACCCGCTAGTATAAGTAAAGAAGAGGAAGACCTTCACTCCGTTGGAACGATTAGGGAGAGACTTATCTGGTTTTAATTGGTATTTGGTTTCCCGAAACTCCCCGGGAGATTATATTGGAAATTTGTCAGTTTTTTTCTATGGTTCCAGAAGTTGACCAGGGACTGAACTGTTCGAAAAGATCGTATTTATGGTTCGATTTACTTGAAACACGGTACATCGGTACGCTTTTTATTAGAGACAAATATAAACGAGACTGTTCAATAAAACAAAAACGGTTAATTATTCTTCAATATTTATTTTATCCCCTTCAAAATAGTCACCATTAGAGGCGATACACATATGCCACCTTTTTTTCCAATCTTCATAACACTTCTGGTAGGCCGCTTTAGGTATGGCTTTCAGTTCCTTCTTCGAATTCTCTTTTATGACTTCAATCGACTGAAAATGCTTTCCACGAAGTGGCAATTTGAGTTTAGGGAAAAGAAAAAAGTCACACGACGCCATGTCGGGTGAATACGGTGCTTGCGGAACAATATTTACGTTGTTTTTGGTCAAATAATCGCGTACAAGACGAGTCGTATGAGCAACAATTTTGGAACAAGTCGAGCAGACACACGTCTCATGACCAAAACATCGTGAATAATGCTATGAGCGGATCCATTTGATATGTTGAGCTCACTAGCTATCTCTCCTTCAGTCACACGACGACTTTCTAACGCAGTTTTCTTTACTTTTTCGACGTTTTCTCCGTTTATTGACGTTGCTGGACGACGATCATGGGGCAAGTTCTCCAGCGATGTACGGCCGTCCTTGAACTACTTATACCAATCAAAAATACGTGCACGTGATAGGCAAGACTCCCCATATCCCTTCTGCAATATTTTCATTGCGTGCCTCGCACTTATTCCATTGGAATAACAAAATTTCAAACAAACTCTTTGGCTCAACGTTAATTTCCATAGTAAATTCGAAAAACACACTCGAGGTTGACTTGTTTATAGTGCCGTAAAAAAAAAACTATGTGACAGATCGCGCTCAAATTTGACATGTAAACATATAACAGTCCTGGCAACCTAAACAAAAAGTATGGCCATATGTCTTGTCCTTGTCGAGTTATGGATAAAGGCTCATTTATATTTGAGTAGAAGGTACAGAATATCTAATTTTTCCTATGGATTTTCATCACAGACCTGGAGCTAAGTACCTTTCATATGTTCAACTTAGGTGATAAAAAACATAAGTCCGGATGATGCATTTGGCTAGCATCGAGACATTCACATTGATATTTTCGTGGAAGACATTGAATAGAAGAAGTGGCCCACATATACAAATAAGTGGTTTGCTCAATAATTTATAAGAAAACTTAGTATTTTGAAATCGAAGATGCTTCTATTTGGGCTTTTTATCGTTATTTGTAATAAGAAAGAGATTACAAATTTGACAAAATACAGAAAACGGCAACAATGTGAGGTCGGGTCCGCTAGTTTTCCGCCATTTAAGTAGTTGGTTTGGTCAACCTTGGTATGGCAACATACTGCTAACCACTCGGTCACAGCGGCAGAATTTCAAATTTCATGATCTTGCCTTTACGGAATGGTTTTTTAGATGAATGCTATAGTTACTGCCAAATTTTTTAATCTGGTACTATCAATGTGCTCCGTCATGGTTTAAATAATTTTTACCAGCAGAAAGTTTATGGTAAAATTCTTCAAAATGTTTGATAATGTCAGAATTTAAACCCACTTGTGAAAGTTCTGAACATTGAAGGCTTCGCTCTTAGTCATTCAAAATGCTATTTTTGTGGAAACAAAACGACTGTTACACATATAAATACCAAATTTAGCGTCAGGCATATTTCTCCTTCAGAATATTTAATATTTGCTAAGCCGAAACCGATGAATACATTAGGCTATTGTTTTTTTTTAAGTTATTATGTCCTAATTGCATTTTAGGTATAATCAAAGTCCAACACTGATAGATATGAAGGCGCATGTGAGAATGTGAGTCTATATATGGTAAGTGTTTGTTTTTGTGTAGAAAATTTGATTAAAATGAGCAACGCATGTAAACGAGCAACATTTACTCCACTTTTCAGCACTCTTTGGCAGACGAGCCAATTTGTTGTGAGGTACAGGAAAAATTATGGGGTTGTTCCTGTTGATTAAATGATTTGTAACCGGCTGTATATACATTTAAATACTTACATACGAGTATATCGACATGTGTATGTTATACATATAAAGTTTTAGAGTTTGATAGCAAAACAAGGACATTTTAATAGAAGGAAGATAATTTTACATTTTTTTTTTTGCTTAGATAAATAGATGAGATGGAAATAAATATGATGGGAGACACTGTGGCAGAGAAGGCAGTTGAAAAATGTAAACATGTTAATGGGTAAGGATAGATTTGGATAGTAACTGAAGCTGAGATTGAGACAGGTAGACATTTATTTGGATTTTGCATGGGGAATTGGGACCACTTGCACAACTAAATTAGTATTGAAGAAAAAAACTGAATTCAATATTTACAAGACATACCCAAAACGAGACTTGGCAGTGATGATGATGGCGAAACCCATCGATCAGTTCGCATTAACGACTCGAATAGAGCCGTGATGAAGTTATCAATCGTTGCTTGTACGTGTAAATGTGATTCAATCATTATATACATACATTTAAGTTAGACCAGAAACCTCTTTGAAACGTATGAAATAATTAAATACTATTAGAACTAATTTCAGAGTACTATTTTTGGAAAATTCAAAAGAGTTTTTAGGACTGCTTAGAAATAGTTCTCTAGTCAGACTCTTTTAAGAATGGTTGCATGGAGTACATACGTGTATGATTCAATCAGCTCATGACTTATGATCTTAGGCCAACCATTTGAAGGCGAGCAAAAGGGAGCACGCGAATTTCTGTTCCAATAAAAAATAAAACAAAGCCTTGAATTGAAAACCCTCTTTTGATAACGACCCCTTCAAACATTTCACATGTTGAGGGCGTACACCTGGAATGTCAGGTTCCATCAAACCAAAAATTTTCAATATGACACTGATTTGTGCCGACGTCCTGGCGAAATAGAAGGATAATGTGACCGAGGACGTTTTCTATAAACGGATCGCCGCCTTTTAGCAACGAATATTCGTACCGCCTCTGTGTATCAAAAACCGTCCGTCTACAAACACTAGGAAGGTTCGACGTCGGCAAGCTGCAATCAGAACAGATAGCCGGGTTTCTATTTACTTGTACATTTGTTTTCTGATAGCACTCATATACGGCAAATATCGAAAGGAATCTGAAACTTCCTACGTATGAAGACGAATATCGAACTGCAGTGGAGAGAAAACAAATCGCCTACCTCACAACCTAGCGATCTACCACAATATTTGCAATAAAAAAACAAAGAAACAAGGCTGACGCTCCAAAATTCTATTAAAATATGAAGATAGTATAGTCATACAGAAATCTATGTTGAAATTAGGTAACCGATATCCAGAGCCTGAATGGCCGTGAAAGTGCAACACCAGGAGGTGGCAAGCTAAAAACACCAATCGATGACTATGACGAGGTTCAAGTAGCGATTGCTTACCTGCTGAGCTATTTAAACATGGTGATGAAAAGCTGAAGAGTTCCATGCATCAGCTTCTTTGCGGTTGGAATTTAATTGTGCTCTGCCCAATCCAAACAAAGGTCCATGCCACAGTGTGCGCCAATTACCATGGGGTTGGACTCTTAAACATAGTGAAAGACTAAAGCCCACCGTCAACAAACTGAGTCGACATAATCAGTATGTCTTTAGACCTTGCACTTACCATGCCAGAAATCTTAAAAATACCCCCGAATTTAAAATCTGCCATCGGCATAGGTCTTAACAACCGCTCCAAGCTCGATAAAGCAGTAAAGCGAATGGGTCTAATAGTGAACATGGGCAAGACAAAATACAGCCATCGCATTCGTGATTAATTTTTTAATAGCCCTAACATCGAGGTCGTGGATAAATTCCTCTATCTAGGGACCAGCTTTGACACCAATAATAGTTTTCACCTTGAAATTCAACACAGAATCACTCTTACCAACAGATCCCAGTAAATGACATTTAAACCTGGACGATGTCAACATTCGATGAGTCAACTTTGGGAGTCTTTCAGAGAAAAGTTTTGGGAACGATTTGTGGTCCTTTTCTCGTTGGCAACGACGAATGCCGCAGACGATGGAATAATAAGTAGTACGAGTTACGAGTATACGTTGACATTAATATGTGCTTTTAAACAGGTAGTGGTTTGCTTGGTAAGTTTTGAACTATTTTTTTTATATACTTTAAGAATACCGGAGTCCTAGTGATCTGGACTAAGCAGAAGCTTCAGAATTTCTTTAGTAATTTTATTAATACGTGGAAACTATTGCCTGTTTAAAGGGCCAAAACACTCTTTACTTACCAGCATTATTTAAAATCTTTATTCCTACCCAAAAGATAGTAAAACAAATTGGTTTATTTCTTTATTTTATATCACCAGCATTTTGATCCATTATTTACGTTCCTCCTACCGCAACGCAAGCCCCACAGGTTTAGTATTTGTTATTACTTGGCTTTTGTTATTTTTTTTGTCCTTTCCTCATTGTGGCATTACCCCATTGACTTTCGTTGCTGACATCCTTTTCTGATCACAATATCTTTTGCCTCTTGCGTTCTTGGCGAGAGGACTCACTAAGGATAATACGAATTGTTGTCATTGAGCAGAGTCGGCGGTTTCACAGCTGCATTTTGTTGCATTCTCAGCAAGCTGCTAATTTATTATGGCAAATGAATGGCTGCACAAAAGTCAGCCTCGGGGAGATGAGGTGAGAAATCAGGAAATGGCAAGGAAACCGGAAACGGAAAACGGAAAGTTGATGGGTGTTGAGAAGGAAAGTAGTAAATGAGGGTGATGGAATGAATAATTGTATGCTTTGTGGATGATATTTCTTGGAAAGAGCGAAAAACTAATTCAAATATGATGAAAGAAAGTGTCAACTTTAATTATATTGTACATATATGTACGAGTAAATGTATATATATTATATATTTTATATTTAAGGTTGCAAATGTATGACAGCTGAAGGAAGGTTTAGACGTACATTTCATAGACGACTGTACGTGCGTATTTATTTGGATTTATACATAAATGATTCCACTAATTAAACAGCCAACTAGTTGCTTCTATGAAGTGCTTAGGCTGGGCTCTGCACGTATTTGTGCACATAATAAGCTTTGCGAATGCAATTAATTATGTAGTATTGGAAATACTGACCCAGTTTCGCGGTGATGCCTCCATCACCAACAAATTGAATTTAATTAATCAACAATGTGCATTGAGTTGTTTGGCAATGCTCAGAGCAGCAGATTTGCATAACACTTCGCTTCTGTTCATGCATATTGTTTCATGTCAAAATATTGATTGAACACAATCAATTATATCACGAGTGACGCACGAATCGTGTTAAAAATTCAAATATGATTCCGATAAAGGCATTTTGGCAGCACTCAAAGAGTCAAATTTTCATAGCAGTGAACAGTTTCGAAAATTATCATATCTTTTACCATAAGGTCTAATTAAGTAACCCCTTACTATATGTAGCTCTTTTTCTAACATAAATGATAACCAATTGATTCCACAAAGAATTTGCCTAGTGATTTTGAAAGGCTCCGCAACTCCCTTATAACGTGGTGATGAAAGCTCTCAGAAAGCAAGCGCGCAAGTCGAATAGAAAATCGTTCGGCTGATTGTTGCGATTGCAGCTTATCGACGTAGAACTTTCCTTGTGTGCCGTTCTTTGATATACCGAGGAGGGTGCGTATCTTTGCTGCAACAAAATAGTGAACCGAGTCTATGTTAGGTCCTCGGAATGTACTCATATTATATCTAAAACACTAGAGACATGTCTTCCGTCAATTACAACATTACCGACTTGATTGAGCGATTTTCGATGTGGCGACAGCCATGTACCTTGACAGATTTTTATGTACGAAAATTTGGTACTACAGACAATCATGTTTCGGTCCCGGCGAAGTCGATCAGCCTCAGGCCGTTTGGAAATGTTTCGTCATTGAGTTTGAATTTCCACACTGTTGTGCCAAAAGTACATCGTGGCTTGGCCAGCGCTCATATGCGCATTCTGGGCACTCAGAGAAAGTGTAATATATTTCTTCTCTTCCGTCGGGACGTGGGTGCAAATCAGAGACATGTTGAAAAATTTTGCTTGTATGCGGACTGTGACGGGATGTTCTTCCATCGGGGTGAATCCCAGTACTCGGCGAAGGAGTTTCTTACGCACCACATCAACCAGCTCGGCCTTGAAGTCGTCATCCTTAAAACATCCAAGGTCTTAGTTTCTTTTCCATTGGAGTAAATTTTTCACAGAGGATACTTAGTCTAAGATCTGAAGTCATGAGCTGCTTGAACCATAAGAAAAATAATCGTTTCTGGCCACTCCAAGGCGAATGGCCGTCAAAAACTTTCCTCACTTACACGAATGAGAAAAGTAGCCATTTTTGACATCAGAATTATTTCGAGTAATTCGGAAACACAGTACCAGTAACCAGTCTTTACCCTAACAAACAATATAAATATATGTACGTACATACAAATAATAGGAGTTTTCACATCGGCCTTGTTAATGCCTTAATTCTTATTCGCTAGATTTTTGATTGTATTTACTTTTTTAAAATTAACACAACGTTTTACTGATTAACAAAATATATATCTAGCAAACGGGATGGACTTTTTGTTACTTCTCAAATCAGCTGTTTTATTTGCTTCGTTTTTTAAAAAGTTGATTTGCTTTATAAAAAAGTTCAATTAAAGTTAATGATAATTTTAGATTTTGCTCTATTTCAAAGCATTTTTTACTCTTTAATAAAATATAAGCCACTGTTTTGGGAAAAAAACTCACCACTCTAGTGAAATATAGAACAAATAAATTGCACCCTCCTTTTCGAAACAGTTATGCTAAATATGTATGGTTACCTTGAAGTAAGAAAAAATGTTTCTAAAATATTTAATAAATACTCCCACCATTATTGAAAAATGTTTGAGCAAAGCAAATTACTTCTGGATATCTCGAAAAAATATTTTTTTTTACCTGTAAATATTTTTCAAAGCTATTTTTGAATGCTCAAATATTTAAGTTTGACAACGAAAAGGTCAAATATTTTTCACAGAAATAGGTATATGCATATTTACTGGAAGGTGAAGAATAGAAATGAAATGCAAGCTCAACCAAGCAACAACCAATCAAACAGAAGCACACGAACAGCAGAAGCCTAATACACGAGGGTTGCCTTTTATATTTCGGGATTAGAGTACAAAAACTAAAATTAATTATCGAAAATCACTTCAGAATATCCTCTATTAAGAGCTATACAGTTTTGCAAGAGTTTGAATTTTCGAAACACATTTCCCCAAACATGCGTTCTGAATGCACCAACCGGCTCTTCAGGTGTCGAAACACGTTGAGCCCTCAGTTTAGTTTTTACGCAACACTAAGGTTGGAAATATAAAAGACAACCCTCGTACACTGTCCTTGTATGTATTATTTACATACCAATAGGTATCGATATGTAAATATGTATGTATGTATAAAATTTTTGACTCACTACCCCTCACATTTTTGGACTGAAGGAATGGCCAAAAGAATTTCTATTGAAATTTTTATTAAAAATTAGTGTTGGTTATTAAGATATAAATTACATTTTCCGCAATTTTACGCAAATGTTTGTTATTCGAAATGAAAGTAAAAATGCGCAACCGTTCTAAAGGTTGAACATTGAAAAATTGTTTTTATACACAGATCAGACACTTTAGGTCTTGTACTTATCACGGGTTTCCTTGCCAAAAACTTATTTAGTTTCTCTTTTTTTGTTTTTTTTTTCTTTTTTTTGGTTTTCTGTTTTTTGAGCGAAAGGTTTTCTTTTAGTCGCATTTGTTGTTGTTCATAAAAAGTGTGAAACTTTTTGATTGCTTTACCCATTAGCGGAGCCATTGAAAATGTAGCCAAGAAAACAAATTTAAAAGTTTTCATCAACGGCAGCAACAACAAAAACAATAACAACGAAAACATGACAATGGGGCGTCTGCTATTACGGGTGTTAACCCCGAATGGAAGAGGGAAGAAAGAAATATGAAGAATGTTGGAAAGTGAAAAGCTATTTGCATAAATTTATCAGTCAAGTTTGTTGTGAATTAAGTTTTCTGTCGTACTGAGAGCAGTCACGTCAACAGTTTTGTGCTTGACTTTTGTGGTCTTTAAAGTCAGTATTTTTTCGTCAACTAAAATTTAAGTGTTTTCATTCAAACACACGCACAAATTGATAGAAACACACGCAGTGAAAAGGTAGGCTACTATGCAAAAAGTCTACTTAATATGTACTAGTATTTTACATATGAAATTATTCAGTTTCACCGCGCAATTCTTTATAATAAAAATAAATATAAATGCCAAGTGAAGCCAGGAGTGACTTGTAACGTTAAGGCTTACGATATTAACGTCATGGGCATACGCCAGCATTTGTATACTTTTGTAAGAGATTGTGCCTTGCTTGCTATTTTCTCCAGCATACAATTTAAGAAGTCGCCCGATAAAGAGTCACCCTGTTTAAAACCTAGTTTTCTACTTAAGACTCGAAGAAATCCTTCCCATTTGTGACAGCGCTTCAAGTTTTCATATTCATATATCATATAGCAGCGTAGAGTCAGCTGCTTACTATGCTGCCGAAGGCAGATTTAAAATCGATGGAAAAAAGTCGATTCTTTTCTCACGGTCTTTTCCAAGATTTGGTGGAAGTTTAATATCTGGTCAATAGTTGATTTACCGGGTCTAAAGCCATACTTATAAGGACCAATTTGTTGACAGTGGGCTTTAGTCTTTCACACAATATACAATAGAGTTTTTCTCATAAATGAAGAGACTAACATTTTTAAACTTTTTCCGGTCAGTTAGCGGATTTTGTAAAGTTTATTGAATTGTTGAAATAGGAAAACTCGGAAGTGATTTAACTAAGACTGGAGCCCACATAATGCTTGCTCATGGCATACACCGCTCTGTAGTAGGTATGAAACTCAGCCTCTTGCCAAAATGGTATCATTAAATAAAAGAAGCCAATCTAATTCAAGTAGTAAATTTGAGACGAAGACGGTGACTATTATTTATTTATTTTTTTTTTTCAAAAAAAAAAAAAAAAAATTTATTCCATCGAAATATTTTCAATAATATATAAAATATAATTGGCGTTTTGTAACCACTGATGCGATTTTCGGCCGAACTTCTCCTCCAATTTGTGATGTGCGTCTTGATGGTTTTCCCACAAATGGAGGGACCTACAGTTTGTACTATGCCACCTCCGAACAGCTGATGGTTTTTTATGATGAGCTTTTATCTCATGTCAGAATTACACTCGGATGGGTTGACATTCCCTGCCGAGAGGTGACCGCAATTAGAAACATTTTCTATAGTTTTGGATGTTGGTGTAGCCAGTACTCGAACCACATGGCTAACACGATCTCCTCAGCATAATAGGCAAGAATAATATGTGCACCTCTTATAAGACCGGTTGTTCAGATACGAGTTTTAACATAATTGAGTTTTAATTCTAAATTGGAACTAAAATTCCACGACGTTTCTTTTTTTCTGCCACAGAAAATACAGACTTACTTATGCTGTCTCCTCAATCCTCACTTTAAAGGATATATAATATCACCATAAATTGTTTCGTATTAGCGTTAAAATTCTTTCGTTTATTGAAAATAAAATACGGCAAATACACAAGTAAAACTAATAAAAATGTAAGCGAGCACTGCAGCTGTGAATTGGTCGAAATGAAATGCAGTAAAGAAGTAAATTGATATGCAGTGTCCAAAATGGTAGAGCGAAATTGATTTTCAAATACTAAAAATGCATACAAATGTATGTATATAATATACCTACATATATAGCCTGCAGTAAATAGTTTAGGTAGTGTGCAAAAATTCTAGTTAACCCTGCTATTAATTTTGGACCATTTGGTTCAAATATTAGCTTGATTCCTTTCTAAATTTTTTTCAGCCCAAGCGTTTTTTTTTTGCAAAAAAATAATTTGCTAACTTGAAACTGGAGTGAGAAAAACAAAAAAATCTCGAATCTGAGGTTTAGAGATCATTTCGTCTATATAATATTTTCTAGATTTATTTTTTTTATTTATTTCAAAAATATAAGTATATACAATTTCTTCGATAGTATTTGTCACTGCATGATGAGAAAAATGTTTTTTGGCGAGTTTTGCAAATATACTTTCTGCAAATGTAGAATTTTAAGTCAGTTTTTGACTTGCAGGAATCACAATGTTTTACCCTCTCAAGCCTTCGGTCAAGTCCAATACAGCTCATACTGCTTGTTTTTTTTTCTAAATTCCGCTCTATTCGCTTGCTAACCAGTTTCCTTTTAATGCACAACTAGTTACATTACCAGCAGGTCAGTTATCCGCATAATATGGTATACTCGTATATGTATGTAGATATGTAGCTAAACCCGCAATACTCATATGATGCTCAAAGTGGAAATAGAAATAAAAGATATAAAATTTAAGTATTTGGAAAAGTGCAAACTCAAACTCGTAAGTATCACCATCATCGTCGCTTACACACATTAGGACCACCAACATTTTGCCATCATCTAATATTACGTTTTGACATATGTATGCGTGTACAAACATATGTGTATGTATGTGTATATAAATATAATATGTTATATGTTGATAATGTCTTCATTTCCAGCATTTGATATTCCTCAACTGATTGCTTTGTACGAAATTTGTCATTCATTCTTTTCTTCTGCCAAAGTAAATTTAGTATTGCTTTGAGAATTTTGTGCTAAAGGAAATGAGATTGCATAAAATGAAATATGTACAATGGCATGTTGTAGCAGATAAAACAATCATCAGAGAAATGTAGTATACTTCGGCGAATCGCGGTGGGAGAGAGAAGGAAAAATCAAAATAGAAATTTGATAGTGACAGCTGGCTAAGAAGGATTTGTCGATTACTTCTGAGATTTAAAGGAAACGAAATTCATACGCACATAATTTTACATGCGTATACATACAGAGTCCATGTGGAATAGGTAGAGTACTCGTATGTAGTTGCCTCATGACAAAAGGAAAAATATTTCCGATTTGGATCTTTGTTCAACTGATCAAATACCGGGTAGTAATTACACAGAAATGCAGTGCAAAAGGGATCTGGTGTAATGTTTATGTTTCACTTGAAATATAAAAAATTTAAATTGCAAAATTTATTCCAGCAACATACCCTTAGCTTTATACGTACGAAGCGGTGTCTATTTAGTATTTTATACTCGTATACTTCGCCACCTCTTGCACCAAATTTTTCAACATAAAATTTCACAATCTTGTGATAGAGAAGCCTCATTAAAAGATACCTCAAAAGCTTGGCTGCATTCGGGATATTGGTGATTGATTGTATCCATCAACACTTCATATCTGAAGAGTTTTGTAAATTCTGGAATAAAATAACCGATAATGTAGTATAGTCTTTAGGATTTAATGTTTTGCTGATACCATATATATGATATGAAGAGCTTATATTTTCACTAATGCACGAGATGTGGCAAAATATTAAATTGTTTTCAGAATATATATAAATTTCTCGCCTCATGTAAAGAAAATCACCGAAAAATCTAAAAAAAACTTTGTCAAAAAAAAAGAAAAATTTCTGCAAAGTACTTTTAATAGTTGAGCAGAAACTACCTTTTTTTGACAATTGTCAATATTGCTTCGCTTTGAAAAAATAATGTTTTTATTGTATAGATAAGGAAGCTCTTAGTTAGTATGTATACTCATATGTCGGACATTTAATAATTTTCCAAGAACAATTAAATGTGAAGACTTTTCACTTAACCCATATTCACTTATTATAGAATTATATGTCGTGTTTGAATAATTTAAGTATTAATATCAAACCCGCAAAACGTTGCTGGTTGGCACCTGGTGATATCAAGTCCTTCTCCATTTGTTCTTTACAGCTGTGAGCAGGTCCTGTCCTTCCCTCTACTACACCAGAGAGTACTGCATCAAATACTTTCAATACTGGAGAGCGATACCTTCCTGCCAAGCGTTCGCTGAATTATGTAAATGTAAACATACAAGGGGAGTAACAAAAGTTCGGTAAATTGGCCAGAAAAAAATTATTTTTGTATTTATTCATAATCTTTGTCTTTTTTTATATTCTCCACATAATCGCCATTGATTTCAATGGCATTCAAGCGCAATTCATTTGCAATAATTTATTGTGTCAATCGTGGGTCTTTTTCAATTTTGGACTTCCCTAGAGCTACAGTGACGTCATCAGTGGAAGATTTTGGTCGACCTTCTCGCGGCTCGTCCTCTACGGAAAAATTTCCGGTCTGGAATTTTCGGAAGCCCTTAAAATTATCTTTTAAAGACGATGCAAATGTTCCATATGCATTTTGGCATTCATTGAATATTTGTGTTGAATGTAAATTGAGCCTAAAGCCGAAGAGAATTCATGGTGAATTTCGGTTTGCGTTGGTGGTGGAATTTCGTCTGACCTATCCTCAGCTATTTTGCGTTTTCTCGCCTCTATTTGAAAGTCTTCTAAAATTTGAAAGGAAGACTAATAAAGTAATTACAAAGAATTTGGTATCCAGACAAATTGAGAGTCACCAACTGACCGAACTTTTGTTAATCCCATCGTATAATCCACTAGAAGTTGATCCAATAACGGAATCTTTCTTTTCATGTTTGTCAGTTTCTCTGGTAAATCTACTCATTGTTCAGAGGGACTGAAGACGGCTATTTTGAAGGGAACCACAATCTAATGGTCGCTAGAGAGGCTTATTTATTAAATTCCTTATGAAATATAAATGTTAAGATGCTTCCCTGTGGCAATGAAAAGGTCCTAAATATTGGCGTGTTAGAATAAACTGTGCCTCCGCGGTCTTGTTTAATAACCCAAATGAAATCAATATAAAAATTTTACCAGACCAAAAAACCGAAACACACCCAACCAATTTACTTCTAATACATACAACAAACTGTTACCTAATATTTATGCAAAAAAAAAGTTTCCCTCCCTTACTTGTTATTTTTAGAGACATTAATTTCACACAGTCATGTGATCGGAAGTGCCACACCAGGGCAATAAGCCAGATCGGAAGCACTGGCTATGTCAAATGCGCTATTTCACGCTTTGTTAGACTCTTCGGAAATAATCGAAAAATACCAGCGGTGTGAACATATGTATGTACAATATGTAGGTACACATGTTGTTTCGCTGTATGCAAAATACTGCAGCATGAACACGATGTCCCCAATCTGCCAATGCATTGGCAAGCTTTTTACTGCCATGATAGAGCTGCTGCTGGTATGTTAATTCGTAGGTGAATGTATATGTGGTTGTAGTTAAAAATATTTGTAAACATATTCAAGTTGCATGACATGAAATTTGCATGGTGATGTTGTGCACTATACAACACATAAGGGTGTAATTTTCGGACATTTTGCCATATTTTTGCATGCTTACATTTTAATCGCATTGTGGCGTTAGCGCTAAAAAATTTCTACGTGTTAGCCAAGGGCGGAAATGCTTTCATATATGTATGTTGTATGTATGTATGTTGTAACTAGATCAAGTGTTAATGGGGTGGCATAAATATGTTTATTTGTATTTTTTGGGGTCAAAATCAGGTGACAGCGGTTGCACTTTTTATTCTATGAATTCTGTGCAATGTTTATTTTATTGACGATGGAGGTGAGTTTCAACGGGAAATTCTATGTGATTCAAATTTAATAATTAAATAAATAAATGAGAAGTGGGTTTATACTGAACTTTTATTCTTTTGGAGACCGCTTTAAAAAAAATATTTCACAAATTGCTGGATGGGGATCGACTAAAGCATGGAAATTTCTATGGAAGACATCACTCTGTGTACAATTTCTTGAGTCACAGATACCTCTGAAAATACGACTAGCCGTAATCGACCGAAGTTTAATGCTGTGTAGGTATTAGAATAATTCTGCCACCAATTTTTGAAGCAACTCGTCGCACAGCTATTGGCTACCCTTAAAAAGTTGATATTTTAATCAGGTAAAACAAAAATAAATGCTATGAAATAATTGAACCCGACATCGTGAGCGAACCAGAGCATACTCTGAGTATCCGTAATTCTCGGGCAATGATAATAGTTATAAACAACAACAAATATGCTTCACTGATTTAAAAAATGTTATTTTGTCCACTCTTCATTGCTTTTTCGTGAATTTTTGGCTAAAAACCATACTGTTCGGATGTTCCATCTCCCATATTCATCACACATTTACATAAATAAAGAAAGCCTAAAAGATCGTTTCACAGCCATAGATGACACTAAAAGAGCATCGTTCAGATAACTACTTAAAGATTGAGTTTGAAAACTTTTTCGCCGTTTCAAAGAAGCGCTGTGACACAAGTGCAAAATCTGTAATGGGTACCATTTTGTAGGCGATAACGAATAAATAAATATTTTGTACAAAAAAATAAAAATGCTCGTTAATTTTCGAGCACATCTCGTATATGCTTATAAAGTTCGGATATTTCTACAAAGCAATTTAAAATTTATCTAATCAATTTTAAGCTGGAAGAATCATTATTACCACATAATTACAATTTCAAAATGCATACATATCCAGAGATAAAACTCACATCAACTCATTCAACAAATTTACTCAGCCACATTAAGCGTAAAAGGATTAACGACTTCGTGCTAATTCATAATTCATTAATTTCTTGCTAACAGTATTCTTTTGCATAATTAATGAGTAAATATTTATTGTGTGTATATATATACACGTAGTCACGCAGAAAAGTTAATAGACACTGTAGTAAAAATACACATTACGAAGAATAATGCAACCAGATTGCATTTTGATCTCAACTGGTAAATTTTTCATCGTTTTTATAGCTGTGTTTTTTTGTATCCAACTGATAAAAGAACGCTTAAACTCGCTGAATTTTTGTTAAATAATTGCTGATGCTTGTTACTGTTTGATTATAAGTTTTTAAAAATAAATCTGCGGTAACAAAATTCTATAATAAATTAAAAGCTAAACTACAATTAAAAATTTTATTGCTAGCAAATTTCAAATGTTTCCAAATCCCCTGAAAAATTTCAACAAATCTCCCACCACTTATTCACGACAATGCAGCTAGCATATTTCTGTCGTTGCTTCTCAAACAATTATATAGCCCACTTATTGTTCTATTGCAAGCTGGGTGCTACAAAATATAACTTATACGTGTAAATCTTAAAGTAGTACATATTTATCTTAGGTCCCAACCGATATTTTTTAGACGGGTATTTCTCTCTCTGCATTCAATACTCGCTGAACATGAATCGACTATGAATCGGAGACGCCGTACAATACACACCAAAGACACTTTTGCTGCTGGGAAGCAGAGTATCGAAGAAGACCCGAATGAGTTCATCCGTCATCGACAAATAATTGGAGCTGTGTTCATACACTTTACGGGAGATTTCTTGGTTTTCTGGCTTACAAAAACCAACTCGTCAAAGAATGGAAGCCAAATGACTATCAAGGGCGTCGTAATTTTCTCAAAAAGTCACTGTGAGGTGTTCTCTATGGGCCGAGGGAATCACATTTAGCAGATCAATAGGGAACCCTATAAAGTCGTAATGAATGACGAAAACATGCCTGAATTGGAGGATGTTGATATGGACGACGTTTAATTCGAACAAGGCGGTCCTACATACCATGCAGCCAACGAAGGAATCTTCTGGTGAGTACATTCTCTGGCGTGGTATCATAGGGTGTGGCCTCCCAGATCGTGACTATTTTTTGTGCAGTTATGTGAAGTTGCTTGTTTGCGCAGGTAAGCCAGAGACTATTGATGCATTGGAAGAGAATAATCGGTGCGTTATTGCTGAACTTGCTCCAAAAAGTGGTCAAAAATTGGGCCTCTGGGCTTGAATTTCTTCGAGCCACCTGCGGCGATCATTTGCGTTGATTTGAGTTGAGGCTCCTATCCTCACCTTCTCAAATACTCGAACCATTTCGTGACTTATAAAAGCAACAAGATTTCCAATTTCCGCTGAAGCTTGCTCAGCGAGATAGTCAAAGAAGTGTTTCCCTAAGAACTTGTGCCACAAAGATATCAAGGCTGGATTTTGACAGAGTTAGTGTTCAAAATACTCTTCCCCTACTTCGTCCCTACAGCTGCGCAAAAATAATTAGAGCGATATTCCATTCTTTTTCCGTGGAGCTCCATTAAGAAGAGACGTGTTATTATACACTTTGTTATATTAATAGAGAACCAATCCAGAAGGTTAAGTTGTTTTGATTTTTTCGCATCCTAAGCTGTCTGGTCACGTTGCACGAGACCTCGTTCAACCATTTTGAGACTGCTTTGTTGGGAAAGACCAGTTTAGACATATACTTGGCTTGGAAAAACGTAAACCTGTATCGTGCGCATGACTTATTATGGATAGAAGGGTTCTTTTACCACTAGTTCGACATACACGTATAGCCGTGAGTTTATCAAGAATGCTTTCACATTTTATAGCCACTATAGATGTGGTACTGTTATATGTATGGTAGAAATCTGATGACAGCTTGACGGTCAGCTTGCTACCATAGATTTGAGCAGCCACTCGGCGGCTTCCATGATTGCAAAGAGTTGTGCTTGGAAAACGCTACACTGGTAGTCTTATGCACAAATTTATGTTGTTGTTGTTGTTATTGTAACTGCAAAAATATGCCCAAAGCAATTTTTGGGGAATGTTGCGGGAGTGACAGGAGGACAAAAAATCCGGGTCGTTCCGGTATAAAGACCAAACTTTCGCGAGAACAATTGGATTTTAGTCGCCGCTTACGACAGGCATGCCTTACCGCGGGTAAATTCTTTAACCCCTAACCCGCAGGGGTATGCAAAAATTTATGAATAGCACCGGAGAGTGGATCCCACAGCATACTTTTCCATTGAGCAGTGGTCATTGACCCAAATAATTTTTAAAACATATTGAACAAACCTTTATTTTTATAATAAAGCTAAATTCTTGGCTAAAACAATAAATTAGATGTCACATCTCTTAAAAAGGAAAACATTTTATGCTAAACAATAACCAAAAAAGTGAATGGAATAAATTAATTACACTTTTTAATTGAATAATCTTCTAAAGGAACTGATTTAAATAAGTTTTCCCTTTCAAAACAATTGGTAACCAGTTTTTGGACGAACTAGTTTTGCAACAGCCTGTTTGAGTTTTAAAATTTCCTTTTGTGGGCTTCAAAAATGATAGCTGGTGGCTGGGTAAGCTAATATTTCACAGCTTAACACCGCTCCTCATCCTCCTCCTTGCACGAAGACATTATAAACTGTCATCATTCATGACTGAGCCATTTAAGCCTCTTAGTCATCGTATCGTTAGCAAGTGTCTTTAAAAATTACTTGTGTATGAAAACCATGCCCAGCCACAACCCTTTCTATTTATCTTATCATATGTATATGTTGACTTATTGCCGATGCCATGACTTCGCTGACTTTTCTCTGCTGATGGCTGACTGTTGGCACTTGGCAGTATTTTGGCCTGTCAAAGCAACCATCAAAATAGCGGTAGTTTATTTTTTCTTCATTAACTTTTTGACACTTTCTTGAATTTTGTGTTGACTGTTGAAAATTACGACACTAAATTATTGTTCAGAGTGTTGTTGTTGTTGTTGTTGTCACGCTACAAAAAGAGTATTTATTTGTCAAACGTGACTGGCGCTTTATTGCAGCGAATTCACGCCTAATAATACCGTTGATGGATAAGCGTAATTTTCAAATTAGAAAACAAACTTGAACGCTCATGGCGAACGGCAACAGAAAATGGAAGGAAAGAAATCGCGCGTAAGATGTAGTGGGAAGAAGTTTAAAATAGTAATCGATACGGGCTATAAAAATGCAAAGTGAGGAAAAAACAATTGTTTTTGTTTATCAAGAGAAATGCGAAGACAATGCGAATCTCCGTTGTAAGTTTGTGGTGTGATTTTAATGAAACTTTTTTCCGAAATCAATTCGAAAACAATTGAAAAGCAAGCATAATACGGTTTGTTCTGTTTTTTCGCTGGGGTGAGGGTGCTACTTATGGCGTATACAAATTTTGAAAATGTCTCTACTAAATTTCAAAATCTAATTTCACGCATCATTTAGCCATTGAATGGCAAATACGTGCGCAGCAGTTTTAAAATCTGAAGATTTAAACGAAATAATCGCAAAAATGGCAAAAACGAAATACTTTTGTATGGAAGTAAAAAAGGAAATATGGACCAAATAAAGAATTTAAGTAATTTCGTAAAATCATTGATTGAAAGCCCGAATTGCATTTAACGCTACTGTAAATGGGTTACGTATACATCATACACTATATCTTAATGGGTTGGTGCTTACTATACATCCAGTAGAATATGTCGTAAAACTTAAGATATTCAGAGCAATCACGAGTACTTTCAGTACTGCTAACAGAAGCCTAAGAACCAAAACAGAAATTCTGGGAGTAGTTTTAGGTAGAATACCAAAGCACTTGACAAAATTACTTTAGGGAGCATATCAGAGGAAGTTCAACGATCGGCTGCTTCCTGGTAACAGGAGTACTGCCATCAACTCCCTCAAAAGCACTACAAGCGTGCCGTGACGCAATTTAATTTGAAAACAACTCACCTGGGAAGAAAACAGTATCTCTTTCAGGAGGACCGAAGTAGCTGGACTACTCTACTCCGACAATCTTTTCTCCACGACAATCCCAAAAAAAATTTACTTAATTTTTTATTTTAAATTAATTTCCTATAATTTTGGATGTTGAGACGAAGAAGGCCTCGTACTTTGGTCTTCAGAATGGATAATGTTAAATGATAACCACTCAACTATTGCGACCGTCTACTCTCTGATGCTCCCAATAAATATGAGCATGAGACTACAAGACCACTATCTGAACGAAACTCCCGACTAAATGCAATATTGCCGTGGGCTGAGTACGCGGACTCAGTGATATCCCAGGCAATTGCATAGCAGATGAATTAGATAGAGAAGAAACGTTTCTTCTATTCACAATAAACATGCACACGATGCAGGTCTATTCTTGTCCACGGCAAAGTATATGCTTAAACTGACCTTTTCCAGGGACGCAAACTCAAGATGACTGACCACTGTAGCCAAAGTAGGACGCGAAAAGATCAAAACATCTTACAGCAGGCATAATAACAGGTCAATGTTTAATGGGGCTTCACGGGAAAAGAATGAGCTCTCCCTCCTATGATTTTTTCCGCAGCTGTAGGGATGAAGATCATAAAGAATATATTGAACACTACCTCTGCCACTGACCAGCCTTGACATCTGCGTCAGACAAATTCCTCGGGAAATACTTCTTCGATTGACTCGCTGAGCTAGCCTCAGCGAAAATTGCTGATCAGCATACGAGTAGTCAACGATTGGTGCTGGAATATCGTTATTCTGGACAAACAAAATTTAGTGTCTCTCATATGGGCAAACTTTGATCAATCAGCTTTTTCCCCATAAAGGACGCAGTGGTATGGCTTTTGCTAGATGGACTCACTCAGCGATCTTCGGCATATTTAAGTAAACTTAGTAGAAATGGGAGGAGATTTCGCGAGAAAGGAAACAAGGTATAATAGGCCCAGGGAGAAGCTGTAAGAACGTTAAGGTGGATAAAACGATTTCTTATTTTTTATACAACTACCTTGCCTTGGACAGAGCTAAACCTAAATATTTTCTCCTGTTCTCCGCTTCAAGCTCAATATGCAAACGAATATATTCTATAATGGCTACATGGCGTGAGCAAAAAACAAATACATGCAGTTGGAAGAAAAAAGACTGTCCTTCGGCGACACACTATAATGGAACCGAGTTGAGGATTGAGGAAGAAAGCAATACGCATTTGTGACTAAAAAGCAAAAGGAGCCCGAAAACTGTGAACTGAAGAGCTTGTGAAGGAAGAGAGTACAACTGCAAGTGCATGCTGTTGATATTGGTATCCATACTGCAAAGAAAGCAAAGGGAATAGGTCCTACAGTAGACGAAGGCAATAGAGGGCACATAATTAAACAAAAAATCGCCTTGAGTTATATCGCAATACAAACAGTACAACAATAATACTCAGTATTGCCAACCTTGTAATCCAAATCCAACAAGTGTCATTTCGAACTGAATATCAATTAAAAAAATAAAGTCTCTCTGGGCAGTTGGGCATTAGCTGTTTTAAACTCAAACTGAGCAGAGCTTCACTTCACTTGACTTTTTTATTAGGAGCCAAAATGCTAATAAGGGAAATGACCGCAATACTAATGTTGACTTAGATGTAATTGTATGAAATTTCTCTAATAACGAAAGTATTGTTGGGTATAATTAGCAAGAACAAACAAAAATCATTAGCTGTAAAGGGACAATAGTATCATTTAGACATCAAAAAAGTTAAACAGTCACCATCTTTAATACACTTTAAAAGACTGAAAACACCGGTCCGTCTCCTACTCCAAGCAACAAAACAAACAAACCCAACAGACGCCACCTTTTTGTCACTTTGTCCCTCAATTACCTGCCAGCACCATAATTAGGGTGCGCCTGGCAAGGGAATGCACTAAACCAGCACTGGGCGAGGTGATCTCTTTGTTTCACACCATTACCATGCCAAAGCACATGGCGTTGTCAACACTTTGAGCCAGCACTTGAGTGCTACTACGTGCCGTCACACCAACAGGTAGCGAAAAGCCGCAGTGTTCGTAGGTATCGCAAGTGACAAGTGGCGAGCAGCAAAGTGAAAAGCATACTCGAGCAAATATTAAAAATAAATGTCATTTAAATTTAAGAGTACGGCACCAGTTTAGCGTGCGGAGTCGTTCATATTGGCAAGCACAGGTGCAGTTGCACGAAAGTGGTAAAATGTACTTACTTACATATAGGTATTGTAAATATAAATATATGTAAATATTGTCAAGAGACTTAAATACTCTACAACGCTTGACGACACATACAAATATTTGTAGTTACACATATATGGTACATATATATACAATAGTTGAGTGAAATTATGCAACAACTTGAATTTAATTGCATCAAGCATAATGAATATAAAAATACATATATTCCAATTACAAAAATAAAAATACAAATTTTCTCCCTCTAGGGAGATAGATAAAGCACCCTTGCATCGTTGCACACCTTGCTTTTTAAACTTTGTCTAAAATTATTCACAGTCCAGAAAAAGGATATTAACAAATTTTTATTTAACCATACCACAAGTCTTCTCTTTGCTGATATTTATAAGAAAACTCTGAAGCTGTAAACTCTCTTCTTTTAAAACTTTAAAATGCTGCAGAAAAATAGTTTTTTTTATAATGTTTTCAATGTAAGGATCTTCATTCTAATGTATCTGTTTAAAAGTATCCTTGCAGGGACTTCGGGTTAAATACTAGTATTTTGAAGGTAAAATCATGCCAGTTGAGCATTTGTTTCGTAGTTCACCAGTAACAGGAGTTATAATAATTTCCACCCTCGCTTATTGTTGTTATACCTGCACGGCATGGCAGGGCTCTATTCTGTGCTACGCTCTGTTAAAGTGCGCAAAATGACGCTCAACTCTGCACTGAGACAACAGCCGAATGTTATGACGTTATCACTGTAGCGCAGTGCAAACTCTTTTTTATTTATTTTTTTTTTGTGAAGTAGAAATTTAACATGCTGGAATGAACTAGTATACAACTAGTATGAAACTGATACATAGTTGGATAATTGACATTACATTGGACATCGCTGTGTTAAGAATACCTGTTGCTTTCATGAGAAATAGATGGAACATGAACTAGTTGGTGTAAAAATACAAACTAGTTGCATTCTAATTGGCAACCAGTAATTTTTTCCTGTAGGGATGCTATGACCTTAAGGGATTGAGAGTAGTCAGAAACATGAAAAAATTAAAAATTAGAATTTTTTTATAGTAAATAAATTTATCATTTTAATAGCGCAATACTTTTTTTTCAGATCTCTGAACTATGAATTTTGCAATCGCGAAGTTTTAGATGTTAGAACTCGTAAGAGTAGTGTGACAAACTTAATATTGGAGTTACATTTGTCACAAATTAAATCATTAGCTGCTCGATATCTCCAGTTATGTGGACGAAGTATGAACTTTATTTCAATGCTGAAAAAGTTTCAAGAGCGGGTAAAAGCTCAAAATAATTCAAAGCTGTCGGCTACAGTAAAATCTTTCCGTTTTTTTTTTTATTTTTCAACAAATTATAATGAGAGAAACCATAAATGTTGACGCAGTTGTAAGCTGCGCTCTTTTTCTAATTTCTGAGGTGTGTTTTTTCAACAAGAAAACATCAATCTCATACAGATATGAGGATGACGGCCTTGGCGTCGGCTGCCTTATGCTCTCATTTTAAATGTTCTGCTTCCCATGTATGTATTCGTTTGGTTTTCAGAGAGTCAGTCCTGTTAGAAATTAGTTCAAACCTATGGGTACGAATACTTTTTTCTGTGTACACTACTTATCTGCTCTTGGCAGAGCAGGTGGAAAGAAAAGTAGATTTTTATTACGAAGCAGGGAAGTCAAAACTGTGCCGAAATGTTATACAGACCTGTAATACTTGATTATACAAGGACTTTAGTACACCATCTTTAAGAGAGTAGCTCTATAATAGCCTCCAACTCGGTTAAGTGTCTCGGTATAATCCGCGATGAAAAACGTAGCTTCGATTTTGTTCTACTGTAGAAGAGCTATTGAAGAGCCAAATGAAAATACTCTTCGGAGACATTAAAAATGAAGTGTCGCATTATACCTTTGAAGCAATTGATATGTGTCTGCCTACCAGTTATAGCAGGCGCAAAGAGGACTACTAAAATAAAGGCACTGGAAGTCCTTGTTATCAGGCCAATAAACTTATAATGGACCCATAAAAGAGCAGTGAGTGCCACCTATACTTCCCTGAGCGCTGAAGATTGGGTGGAAGGCAAAACATTCCGTAATTGTGAAGATATTTATACTATACTAACAGAAGAAGCTTACTTCTGTTCTTCTGTGACCTCCAGAATTAAGAAAGTAGCTTTCAACTCAACGACTATAACTTTGGCAAGCAAGCAGATGTTGTGGCGTATGTACTACTGAAGGTAGATGAATCAAATATGTCAAAACAAAGTCCAAATGTGTGAGCATCACTAAGGCCCAGTTCACCTGGATGTAGAAGATTACGAAAATTGAACGATCGGCTGGAGACTATCACCATTGACTGTCTCAGATCTTTAAGCGTTTTCAAATGCTGTCTCATTACAGTAGAACCTACCACTAAATTACTGTGAGACCAAAGTCCTAACTGCTCTAGGTACATCCCTGATATATTGGAATCGCTGAGTTCAAAAGAGATTATTTCAAAAATTTTCGAATATTCAGAAGAATATTTGTCTCATTGACTAAAAAAAATATTACTCTTGAAGTAAATGTAAAAAAAATACAAAAGTCAATCGCCCTTATGCTTAGTTCATATACATTTACCTCGCTTAATTCATTATATAAAATCCCAAATGAATAACAGGCATTTTCCCAAAACAGCTGAAATATCACAAGAAAATTACTAAAACCAGATGAGACTCAGCATATTATTGCGTCTGCCACAAGCACACGGCATGCATTAATGTAGATATATATAGATGCACTTATGTGTTTTGTGCAAAGTATTCCAGCAGCACTTAAGTTGCATTGCATAGACACTGGAAAAGAATTCAATTTCTCAGCTGCCATCAACAGCCGTACAACATTGCCACTGCAGCAGCAACTGATTTACGATTCTATGCCACTATCATTGCAAGTGTCAACACAGCTGCCTACCACTTCCGCGGTCATATATCCTTTGCTTTGAGAGCACTGCATAAGGATACTTGAGAATTCGCTTGAAAGTCGAAGGTTTATTAAAAATTTATTATGCTTTTACACAAACGAACGATAATATAAGGTTAGTCCCGGAGAAAGCGAAACTTTTTTAAGTGACAGTTGCAGGACCGCTGTTATTAATAATAATCCGACATATAGGCATCAGTTCCATACTACTTAAATACTCGTTCATATTGAGTTTCTGATTCTTCTTTACTATTGTAGACACCGCATGCCGATTCACTACTCCCTTTCTCTGCTTGGCGCCAATCGAAAATTCCAAGTACCGTCACGTTCTTCTCCACCTGATGTTTCTTCCTTTGCTTCCGTGGATGGATACTACATCGAAAATTGTCAAGCTTGGAATATCCCTATCCATCAGGACCACAAGATCTAGCCACCGTATCTACTGTTTTTTGATTCCTACAGCTCATCGTTCCATCGGCGGCAATATCCGTCGTTCCCAGCGCGCAGAGGAACATAAATCTTATGCAAAATCTTTCCACCGAAAACTCTTAACGTTTACTCATAAGATGACCTCATCATCTATGCTGGCGTACCATATAGCAGGACGGGACTGATGAGCGACTTGTAGAATTTGGTCATTGTTCTTAAAGAGACGGCTTTACCTTGCAATTTACTCAGTCAAAAGTAGAACCTCTTGGCAGAAATGATTCTGAGATGTTATCTACGACTTCAAAGTTATGACCTCACCAGTGACATGGGAGACGAATCATTTGAGGACAGGACATATTTCGTTGCACAACATTCACTACCAGAGAGATTGCTGAGGCCAATGTGACAGTACACTCTTATAGGAGATTGTACCTCCTCTATTAAGCTCTGCACTTTTTATTATTTTCTCCAAGAAAATAGGAAGAAATCGCATGACAAAGGGTCACCCTGTCTGAATCCTTATTTGGTATCGAATGGCTCGAAGAGGTCCATGCCGATCCTGATGGAGCCCTTGGTGCTGCTTAACGTCAGTCTACATAGCCGTATAACTTTAGCGGGAATACCAAATTCAGACATAGCATAGAGGCAGCTTCTAACTGTGCTGTCGAAGGCCGGTCTGAAATCGACGAAGGGATGGTGTGGTCTTCTCCTAAAATTTGGCGCATGGTGAATATCTGATCAAGGTCTAAAGCACCACTGATAAGGTCCAATCAGTTTGTTGACGGTGAACTTTAGTTTTTTACACAACACGCTCGACCTCATATGCGATATTAAGCAGGCTTATTCCACGGTAATTAACGCAGATTGTGGGATCGCTCTTTTTGTGGATTGAGCAGATCAAGCTTAGCTTCCAATCGTCGGGCATGCTTTCATATTTTTCAAGATGGAAGTAATAGCAGTTTTGGAGTCGAAAATGTTTTCTAATCAGACATCAGATTAGTATTAGTTGTATTATTATGTTCTCAATTAGTCTCGTTTTTTGTGGGACACACCGTATATACATATTCATACCTATTCCTAGTCATAAAATAAGACGTACGTAAAAGGGTTAGAATGGATCTTAAGGTAGTGAATTTTATCTATTATTTCACCTGCTTTAAGCACTTAAATGTATTTGTCTTTACATAAATATATTTATTTATATCTATGACATATTAATAGTCACATATAAATTGCCTTCGATTATATCGTGGATAGAAGCTGTAAGCTTCTGGTTTCAACAAAAATTTATACACAATGCACACACCTTTGACACTTAAAGCAAATAATATTTTAGCACCTTATCGCTGAGTTGGCAGCAGCCAACGGCTGGCTTACCTCTCATTACACGCGCCACCCTTAAAGTCCTGCAGCTGTCCTTTGAATGGATGGCAGCGCTATGCTGTGGCACGTTGGCTTGCGGTGCAGCTGATAATTTGTAAGAATTTGTACAAACCTTTTTTTTACATTTCTTACTCAATTTTCAGCAATTTACTGTGTAGAATAACTTAACTAAGACTTGGCAGCGGTTATCTTCGATAGGGCAATCGACTGTTGGATAGCAGCTATGGGACAAAGGGTAAAGTTTTCTTAGCGTTATTTTTTTTCTTTCTATTTTATTTTCTTGTTCAATAGCTTTTATTGCCATTTCTGAAGAAAATTTCAGTTCTCATCTTTCTATTTTTTTAATTTTATTATTACTTTTCATTTTTTTGTGAGTTCATTTTCATTTAGATGTGTGTTCGGACACATATTGTCTTTCGGATTCAATAAAGAGGCGGAAGAGCGCAAGAAGGCGGTCAAGATGCTTTTAAACATTCAACTTATACTTTTAGTTTAGAATTGCTAAAGGCATTTTTATGTGCTGATTTTGCGAAACTTTTAATTTTCATTTGTAGAAAATTGTACAGATTCGCCTATTCAGCTGCATCAGCGCAGAGGTGATCAGTCGCACGGTTAGTTCAAGAAGTGTGTTCGCATCTGTTCGCGACATTTCAATGCACACCTTTGCAAACCTGAAGCGTTTATGCTGTTCAATTTAAAGTTTTTTTTTGGAATTTTTCATATACAACTTGCGTGTGTGAAAAGTTTACTGTCAGAATGAGCGCTCGTTCTTAATTTGTGCGCTCGTTCTCAGTATTATGACCACATGGAAAGAAATTTGGTCTGTTGATGATGAGTGTGGCATCATTTATAAATATATTTCCAGATAATTAAATTGATTTTGCCTATGCGAGGTGCTAACTGTTTAATGCCGTACAACTTGATGTTATTATTTCATTATTGTTAAAACTACATCGAAAAAATTCAGTTTGTGGATTAATTCGAGCAGCGATTTCAATTGCTGACACTACAGATCCGAATTAAGAGTATGGCCGTAGGGGAGTAGCTAATAGTGGATGAATTATTAGCAATCCCATTCAATCCTAGCTTGGAGACCATTTGTGCTGGCTCACTGCTCTTCGACCATCACTGCCCTTCTCATCACCAGTCACCAACCGCTTAAGACATGGATCGATTTTATTACAATTCAGCAGGAATTCGCATTATGAAAATTTGGTATGTAAGGATTTTCTCGTTAACTCATGTGACACCCATACCTCAAAGACCATAATGATCGACAGTTCAGGACGTATTATTTAACTATAGAAACTCATCCTTCTACCACAAGTCCCTATAGGACAGTGTCCGATTGTTATGCCGGTTTTTATGCTTATGGAAGTTCGGTTTAGAAAGAGTAGAGACTCAGTTCTGTTTACTTCGATTAATGGCCATATTTACATTGTTACACTGCTCGTCGTTTCGCTCTATCATCTGCCGGTGAGGGCTAGTCTTAGCAGGTACTTTGCTGAGGAAAGCAGTATGCCCATGTCATGTGCAGAGTTTACCGTTATTATAACTGTTACTAGCCACTACGCAGCTCCCTGATATGTCTTTATGACCAGGTACTCAAACCACGGACGTTTCGCATATAGTCGAGGGTTTTCTATAGATCTCTCTGACTGTCAAAATATATTGTAATAAGTTGGCTTAACGTATTAGAAATGAACAACTATAAAGCGGCCTCCATCATAGCGGTTAGTTCCGCTTGAAAGACGCTGCTGTGGTCGAAAAGTATTTTACTTAATTCTATAGCAAGAGGTTCAGGATAAACTCCACAACCTACTTCGTGGTATAGCTTAGAGCCGTCAGTGAAGATGGCTACGGATCAATGATCCAGAACTGCTGTGTTTTCTCATTCGTTGCTCTCTGGGATTTTGGTTGAAAAAGTGTTGCTGAAAGAGAAGGTTGAATTGTGTAGAGAATGATGTAGAGTTTATTGTTTAAGCACTTCTTATGCGGTTCCTCCTTGATTAAACTGCATTTAGTCTTATGGCGTTGCAGATCACTTAGAACCTAGAGGTGTTTTCTATGCCTGTATAGGCAATGCCGTCAATGCGTATGACACTGAAGGTAAGAAAGAGTTCTCCTCTGCGGGGTGTCTCTATAGACATTTTTCAAGACTCCCCAGCTGTGCTCTGAGACCAATTTCTCGGCGTGCAGATGTAACTATCCCTGGTAAGACATTACTAGAGAGACCTTCTCTCAGCTTAGTGTTTAAATGAATAAATAAATATTTAATCCTCAAAAGAGAATATAAATCATTTTAAAAGAGCATTAAAGTTTCAACGAAATTTGTCTGCACTCGAGCAAAACGATCACTAGTTATTCCTTGCAGCTCAAAAAAATTTCGCTGATTTTTATCTTTTCGTGAAAAAACGGAAATTTTTCCAATTTCTTGCTTGTTTGTTTTTTTTTAGCTTTGGGAAGAAAAATAGTATCAAAAAGGTACACACATATATACAAAGTCAATTTTCGTGGCCACAGAAGCAACCACAGCAAGAAACTGTTGCAAAAACAAAGATTTTAAATAAATTTTGTTGGTTGGTCCCATCTTCTTCCGTACATATTTGCCTTTACTCATTCTTTGTTTGACGTTGCACTTCGCACATTGAAAAACACACATAAATGTACATACAACCACTCACATATTTCCAGCAACAAGCAACAAACTGCGTTGAACTTTGAAAATATTCTCCTTCTATTCTTTTATTTTCGGCTTGAATTATAGCGAAACTGACATGACAATGAAAGCATTGGACACCACCTCATCATTTTACAAAGCTGCCAATCCAATAGCTTTCCGCTGTAAGCTGAGCGTCAGTTTACTGTTCACTCGCAAGTCGTATGCGCTTGGAGCAGCGTGACATCTTCCGTTCACGCGGTTTTTGTCCAAACCCGCTCTCCATTCGTGTATTTCAAAGAATGCATTTTTTATGACCAGCCAACGTGCAGCCACGCCTTGGGCTGTTTTAATTTATGACGCTAAAAACAAAATGACAATGAACGTTAACGGATTCGACAGCGTCAAAAGCTCAAGTCACTAATGCACCGTTCAACAGGATTCTGCAAGAAGAAAACCAAGTGAGAGAGACAGAGAGAGAGAGAGAGAGTGAGTGTTTAACAAAATATAGTTATTATTACAGTTTATCTTTGTATGTATGTGTGTAAATACCTTTGCAGGGAAAAGGTAGAATAGTAAAAGCTAATATTTTGAAGATGAAATCGTACTAGTTTGTTGTAAGCCAGTATTACACTAGTATTTTCTGGGCTAGTTTACAAGAATTCCAGTATGTGGACAAATTCATACCAGTTCATCGTTTTGCAGAAAAACAGCAGAACTCATAACTAACTAGAAGCTCCAGCCACACATTATTAGACTTCCAGTACAACAACAACAACAATAATGTGGTTCTTTATATCTTGTTCAATTGTAAAAAAATATGGACAGTCCTAATTAAGCTTCAAATACATAGATCGATATCTGCTACACTTCCTGAAAGCAAATAGTGTACCAAATTTCAAGTAAAGTGCGTTTCTTCCAATAAGTTTGTCTCTAGTCAACTTCTCGTGAAAGCAGTTTTTCAACACCGTTCTCAAATCTACCTAAAAACACACAAAAAATTTCAATAAAACCAGTGCAATCGTATTGATTGTCCGAAGTGAACTAGTAATCATCTGGTATGCCACAATCAGTATTTTAACTGGTATAACTGAACTGGAATTAAACTAGTATGAAGCTGATGCATAGACTGATAACTGACAGTTCGTAGGACACCGCTGTGTTAAAAATACCATTTGTGTACATGGCAATAGATGGAAGATGAACTAGTTGGTGTAAAAATGTAAACTAGTTGGATTATAGTTAACAACCAGTATTTTTCCTTGTGGGGAATATTTTCATAAAATAGTAAGATATTGAAGTATATACGCTCATGCAATAATTAATTTATCGTAAGGGTGCTTTTTTAGACGTGTGGTTTTCAAGAAACTTAGTAAAGGAAAGAAAGACTCATTTACAGACGAAAGAAGAAAGAGGCTGAAATTAGTGAATATAAAGAGCTTGAGAAGATTGCTCAAGAACGGCGAATTCAATATAGAAATCTGATGAACGATATCCAGAGCTTACTTGTTGTATGTAGGGAAAACTTCAACAGCTTATCGAATGGCAGTTAAAATTAAACACCCGGAGATGGAAACCCCAATCGATGATAATGAAAACACGACGGTGAAGAGCTGACAAAGTGCATGCTTGAGTTGGATTTTGTAGGTCCGCAAACCAAAGTCCTTCTACGAAATCTACCATAAAGTGATCGGGCGCTGCACCAGTTGATCCGCGCTATGACGGAGGGACTCATTTGGGTTTTTTCGATACTCTACTGCACAGCGGCACTGTGTGTTGTCTGTAAGGATTCACATAGGTGGTACAAAACCGACCCAACTCTAATCGGCGACTCGATGCGTCGCGCGAACCTAGCCATTATGTTGGTAATAAATTTGCACGATTATTCCGGAGTAAATCCGTTTATTATGAAATGGCAAACCAAACTGAGTGCAAATCAAGTAACAGCTGTCAAAAAGACCACCTCTAAAAATAGTATTGCTTCAAATTATATACCTAAAAACACACCCTTTATCTCTCTTCATTCCCGTTTTCCAAAAGTAAGAACTTGACTAATTAAATAAACGTAAATATATTTACCTGCTGAAATATTTGTACGTTATTTCGGGGCGTTTTGGTTTTAACATTTCAATTAATGAGGAAGCTTTTGTATGTGCATAAAGGAATTTTACAAGAAAATATATTTTCTGTCTTATTATTAATATTAATATATGATGTAAGTAAAATATTTATATTTTTTTGACAAATCCTGTACCTTTTTACATACATACATACGAATATATACATGCATATGCATGCACATACTAGAAATACTCGTACATACTAGTATATTAGACAAAGTAAACTTTCTTTCCCGCAGAGTCCACTCTCCCCTCCTCGCACCGCTAAGGAAACAGACCAGCTGCTAAGCTTATAAAAAAAATTTAATACCTTATATTTTTAATATAAATGACAGCATGAATATTCATGAAATTATATCTGCCTAAAATTTGCGCGGTAACTGTGTGAAATCCTTCTCACGCACCAACTTGGATATTAAACTCGCAGCTTTGTGAATTTGAATGTTGGAATTTGATAGCATTTTCTTTTCTCTTCTACTTTATAACTGAATTAATTCTTTGCTAATGCGCGCTCGCTGTACTTTGAGCTGAATGGGGTGGCGGGAAATCTCAAACATTACCAAATTTTACATTGGTCTGCTTTGTTGATAAAAGGGCTTGAAATATATAAAGTATGCATTTTTATTAAATATTTGCAAACTGTAAACTAAACATGACTCCCCGCATGTTGCCACACCCTGATCCACAACGCTACTTTTTCTTCTTCTTTAATTGAAAGTACCAAATAAGAAAGGACGCTCTGCACCTGATATATCCAAAGAAGTGGATATCTTCTACTTCCAGCAGTGGGTGTTACTTCGAATACTTTTAAAACTGGAGTACTGGAGTATATCTCATTGTTACATCGTTTCTAGCTTTTGCCGCTGATAATGCGCAAAGAACCATATGTTTTTCGAAAAACCTTTCTCGCGACAACTCCTGATAGGACGAAGGTACCATATAACAGAACGAAAATGATGAGGACTTGTAGAGCTTTGTCTCTGCACTGTGTGTGGTTTCACTTTCATGGTTTGGGTAGAGCACATTCGGGTTCCTAAAGTTTTGTCATGGTTTTGTCCAATCATATTTAGAAAAAAAGCTGATACAGGCACTTTGTTAGTTCTTTGCCGCCATCTTCGTTTACCCAAGCCATCGGTACCCACTGCAATGTTATTCTTTAAATGAATATTCGCTTTTAGAATATCGTCATATTGGAGCATTGCATGGTCTCTTCCATCTACATTGTTTGGTGATCGATTAATGCTTTACTTGCTCTACCATTCAGGAGAATCCAAAAGTGTTCCATACATAAACTCAATGTGCTCTGAACATCGGTCACCAGATCACCTTCTTGGTTCCTACATGAGGATGCTGCGATCTGTAGCATTTCTCAGAAAAAATGCGTGACTTGTTTAATCTCTCCACTGCATTTCGACATTCCTCATCGTACCAGCTCTTTGGCAGACATTTTTCAGAAACCAAATGTTACCCAGACGACGGTACGTAGTGACGGGCGTTCTTTGTTATACAGATGACGGTGCGTATCTTCCCTATAACAAGGTAATGGTCCTAGTCGTACTAAGGCCAAGCAAAGTCGATCAGCACCAATCCGAATGTTGTACCGAAGATAAAGAAGGTAGGTCCACCATGGAAGGTTAGCATGAGTGCATTCTGGACTCTCATACAAGCATCTTTGCTTACATCGTCCTACCATTCCGTCGGGGCGTGAGCGCGAATTGGCGGTCTATTGAAGATTATAGTGAACGTTCTTTCAGCAGAATGAATGGCAGGACTTGCCGAGGGAGTCTATCACCCACTTCAAATCCAGCACTTAACATCCGCTCCTTTATATAGTGATATCTACTACAAACAATATCCCACTTTCATCCGTTTGCATTTCGTTCAGTATCAAAATTTACAAGGATATCAACCAGATAGCTGCACCTTCCCAATTTAATGGCTGAACACTATAGGTGACCCATAATGTTTACAGGTATGAGTGTCCCAGCCGAGTCTTGTTGTACTTTTGTCATTGCAACAGTTCGACTTCTCACTTAAGCTTCTCTCCGCTAATAACATATCAACACAGAGCAGCACAATGAATCAAGTATTATTTGTTAACGTAAAATTAATAAAAAAATATAACTATATTCAAAATACAGTAAACGATTTTTTTTACCTGTCCAGCAGCTTTTTAACGCAAGAATTTAATTTTATACTCTGAACTTCAACACTTTTCCAACAAAATCAATTTATATTTTTTTCACAA
>JAWMAG010000012.1:30132500-30215000 GCA_037013455.1 Ceratitis rosa
CCGTGTGCCGATTTTCACGTTGACTAAAGAGCTAATTTGTTGCCATCCGAAAATTGTTAACTATTTGAATTATGCTACTACTTTTACAACAAATAACACGTTTAGGCATAGTAACGAGAGCAGCCTTAAAGTTTCTATAGGACAATTTTTGTCGGTAGTTTTTGAGTCTATTGGGATTTTCACAAAAATCACAACGGAATCAATTTATGCACTTTTCATAACTTTCGTAAATGCGCTAACTACACTGCCTTTTTTCAATAGTTGCCGCAGGCCCAATGCGGAAATATAATTACAGCGATGAGAGAATTTTCATATTCACTGCAGTCTTTTAATAAAATTATGCATAGTTGGTCCGAACGAGCGGCACATTGCAGATAGTCGTTTACTTGGCTTTATAATTATATTTATTTTAAAATTGACACTTGTTGGAAAAAACAAGTGCACAAAAAGTTATTATCCCTAGAGCACATAACATCGTATAGTTATAAAATATATTTATCTGCATATATTATAAATCATATTTCCATCACAAGAAATTAAAATAAATTAAAAATCATTTATAATATATTTATGATACCATCATAAAGTTTTGTGATATTTATGCACGCAATTTTCTAAATTAATTGTGTTTTTGCTTTATGTTTTTATGAAACAAGCAGAGAGAATATCAAAAATATTTACAACCAATTTAGTGCTAAGAAATCCTCTTTGGCTACTTGTGGCACATAATAAATTTTTAAGACACTGTGCTACAGTGTGAACATACACACACACACACACTTGTCCAAATATATAGCTGCTTATATAATATAATATACACATAGGTATATTATATGAGTGTATAGAAAGTTAAATTCTGTTAAAAATTCCAGTGGCTTTTATTACCATTAGCAGCTTGAATTTTACTACCTACTGGCGTGTAATCGAAATGCGAGTATCTACTAAAATCGAGCTAAAATTTGTGGCAGATTGAAAATTTATTACTTTTTCATTGCTTTTATGCACTGATAATCGCAAATTTATTTCAAAGGTCAAATTCATAGAGCCAGCGAAGCGGAGACATAAAAATATTTAAAGATGGCGAAATTAATAGAAAAAGTAGTAAGCAAAAGATACAACACGTAGGTTAGATTGGAAAGCGCATTGGTTGGCAAATACTTGGCTGTTATTTATGTTCTAAGTTAGGCGATGAAAAGAAAGTTCATGGCAGTGATCGAATGAAATCAATATAACTACTGTGAAAAAATATCTAAATTTAAAAAGTACTTATTAAATTTTTTTATTTACAGGGTTGGAGTTATATTCGCACATTTTGCTTATAATATGTATTAATAACTATAGTCTAGAACAAGTGTGCAACTTTGTTGATTTGGGTGTTATGATGAGTCCTATGCCCAACTTTCATCTTCATACCACAGCCTTGGAAACTAAACATCTTTATAAAAGATGTTTAAAAGAATTAAAAGACCCTTATGTAAATAAATCACTTCAAACGACTTTATTGAGACCAATATTAGAATATAGTTCACTGACATAGAACCCTAAATATCAAATTCATTCCGATAAGTTAGAGTCTGTTCATTACATTTCCGATGGAACTTGACGATACATCTTTTGCCGAAAGATTAACAGTGCGATCTACCACGAGAAAACTCATGGGCCTAAAACAAAATTAAAGAAAATGAAAACAAAGAATAAATTTGTCCACTTGAAGTTCCCGTCGGAAGGGCATGTTAGCCCCTCATACCTTCATTTACTTCCGACATGAAATAAATTGTCCTCATGGTTCACGGCCTCTTGCGTAGCCTCAAAAAAAAATAATCTATCGGTCTCACGAATGTCACGAACCATCGTCAAGACGACAGATTACACGTCCGGGAAATTTCTCCCTCAACAAAAGTATATTCGCTCGCGTTGTGTGGCGTTTGGCATCATCTTGTTGAAACCACATATTGGTCAAGTGATTTTATTCAAATGTCGTTTTCAAATAATAAAGTCCAATCACACCTCCGGACCAAAGAAGACACCAGACAGTAAGTTTTTCTTTTTTGCGTAATGATCTCTCTTCAATTATTTGAGAATTTTCGGAGCAACAAATACGAACATTTGCAATTTTCGTTAAGGAACTGCCCACTCTCAATAATCCCATAAAATAAAATATCATATAAAGGGTGGTTAAATTTTCAAGGGCCGATGTTGATTTTGAATAAAACACAAACTATTTAGGAAATTATTAAAATTTTATTTTATTATGATATATTGGTATTACTCAATTATGTATGTAACAAAATATCGGCCAAATGAGCGCCGCGACCTCGGCGGCACACCTCCATACGATGGTCCAAATTTTCGATGACGCTGAGGCATAATGGAGTTTCTATGCCATTAATGTGCCGAATTATCTCATCCTTTAGCTCTTGAATTGTTGCTGGTTTATCGACGTACACCTTTTCTTTCAAATAACCCCAGAGAAAAAAGTCCAACGGTGTCAAATCACATGATCTTGGACCAATGGCCAATTGACATCGCCATTACGTGAGATAACACGACCATTGAATTTGTTGCGCAAAGGAGCCTTTGTTTCGTTAGCTGTGTAGCAAGTGGCACCGTCCTGCTGAAACCACATATCGTCCACATCCATATCTTCCAATTGTGGCCATAAAAAATTCGTTATCATCTCACGATAGCGAACACCATTCACAGTAACTGCCTGACCGGCCTCATTTTGGAAAAAATACGGCCCGATGATGCCGCCAGCCCATAAACCGCACCAAACAGTCACTCTTTGTGGGTGCATTGGTTTTTCGACAATCACTCTTGGATTCTCATTCGCCCAAATGCGACAATTCTGTTTATTGTCAAATCCACTGAGGTGAAAATGTGCCTCATCACTGAAGATGATTTTCTTCGAAAATTTTCATAATAAGTCTGGATAACTTTAACACGTTCTTGGATTGTGTATCTCTCCATGGTTCAAATTGAGTAATTCTGAAATAGAGAAATGTCAAATTAAATTCGGAAAAAAACTTGGCGTTTAGGTGTGGTTCATATTCAACATCGGCCCTTACAATTTAACCACCCTTTAGCATCAACAACAACCAAACATAGTCATTTAATGTATAGCTATCACTCTATTTAAGTGTCTTATGGGCGTGGAAGAGAATGAGACTTTTAAAGAACAGCAAACACACCAACACTTTACGAATATTATCATCAAGCGTACGAAGTCTGATTTCGGCAACATCCGGAAGCTCGTTCCATTTGGCTTAAAAGATAGTTGGAATAATTGAAAGAGAGGAAATGCATAAACGAAACATAAAGTATTTAAAGTTCAACTTAAGTGGTGTTTTAATGTAGATTTTTACTTATTTGCATATAAGAGTGTTATTTGAACAAATGTGATCATGCAAAAAAAATAAAATAATGAAATTCAAACAGTACACTTTAAATGAAGGCATTTGCTTTAATTTATTACAACCTACCACAATATTTATACACACAAGTCTACAAATACATATGTATGCAATGGGCACCTAAAGATGGAAACCAAAGTAGTTGATTGCATTTGGGATGCCGTAAAGTGTATAATTAAAAAGCCATTAGCATTTAAAACTATAACTCTGTGGTCTATTTAATGACTGTTAAGCGATTTACGAAAGTGTCAACACTCAACGCCAAACAATGGCTAGCACTGCAGATAAATAGATGGAACAACTAACAAAAGGATTCCGTAATTTATGTTAGTTCTATGGAAGAAAGAAGATTATTTTAAATTAAAAATAAATGTTGCCAATAAGCAGAACTCTTACATCTGATACTCGAAAAGCTCAAGATCAACCCCATCCTCAACGACTCAACTAGTAACCGTTTTGTACGGTTTATATTCTGGCGGAGTCATTGGACTTTCCTTTTTCGAAAATGAATGGATTGATTATTAATCATTTTTTTTACCGGAATTGGTATTCCAAGTCAAAAAGAAACGAATCCATCGATGTTCTAGGGGAAAAGTATTCTGTAAAACTCTTAGTAACATTTTTTATTGGAAACCCTATATTTTGCTTCCTTTATAATAAATATTTTTCAAACAATAATTTTTTTTTATTGTAACCATAACAAAATGTCGTTCAGAAATTTATCATTATTTTTAAATTATGTGGTTTTCTAAAAAAATAAATTTCAATTAAAAATAGTTATGAATACGATTCTTTCGAATAGGTGGGTTTCTGCTGCAGATCCCGGAGAGAAAAGTAGTCTTCTTACTTTTTTTAAAAAGCCACTTACACGTATGTACCGAATTTCAAGTAAATGAGCAACAAATACAATTTTTTTCGAATAGGTCAGTCCCTGGTCCACATCTCATTAGCTTTGAGGATCATACACATAGCATATGTTATATGTATGCCCACATTTACCTCTACAAAGTACAAACAAAATTTCAAACAATGGTAACTTTCCTTTTCCCTCTATGATAAAAACTTGTTTTTTTATTTTTAATATCTGCATTATTCTACAAACAAGCAAATAATTTAGTGACGAAGGAACATATGCATAATTTGTTTGTAATAGTTTTCAGTTTCAATTTAAATTTCTCTCACACAATGAACGAAGGAACAAACAATCTTAACTGTTATGATAAATGAACTCACAGCAAACTTGCCTGAATTGGCAGTTGAGGAATACAAAATATTTATATGTATTCACCACCCGCTATTTAACATGTACGAGGGGATTAAGAAAAGTTCGGTAAGTTGACCAGAAAAAACCAAAAAAAAAATACTTTTGTACAATATTTATTTTTGACCAGGTACAATATTTTGGCAGAATGGTGACGTGTCTGAATTGTGTCGCGTCTGTATCACAAGTTGTCGGTATTTGGTGGTGTGTTTCATTTGTGATTTTGAATTGTTCTCCATAAAACTTTAATGTTATTTTTTTATGTTTAATATATTTTATTCAGATAATAGAAGAAATATTTTTTTTTATTTTTTTATATTTTTTTTTTCCTATTTTTAGTCACATATCGCTCAAAATGTACGAAGAAGTAACTTTTTGTCACTCATGCAAAAGGATACGGGCACATATCTATCTAGCTATTGATGTTTATGATGCTTACAGAACTTACATTCGCTTGTTTATTTTAATTTATTTGAGCACACACATGTATATAAATATGTACGTAAATAAGGATTTACCTATTCCTTTCGTAACTACTTAGTTAAGCAGCGACAACGAAGGGTGTTTTCAGCAAATCCAACTTGAACACGCACAACCTGCATTTAAAGCTTGTAATCATATGGTTGTAATGACATACAATATGATCTGTAGTGTTCCAAAGATATACGCGTGCACAATAATGCATCTACAAGTGGTCGTTGTGTGCTCATTAGGGTGTCGTAAAACATATTGATTCTTCGACGCTCTAAGAAGAAGAAAAAAATCAAATTTTCTTGTTATAAAAATGATATTATTAAATTTATATAAATATTTACATATATAAAAGACTTCTGCTGAATGACTGACGGATCAATCCACCGGCTAAATCACTAATCATAGATTAAGGATTCATAGAGTTAGGATTTTCTGGGACGTGGAGCCGGGCCGAACTATTCTACAAATTCGAATTTATATATATTTAAATTGTTTAATTTACATGAAATTTGTTACACAGATTGACAAGAATAACACTTTTTCTTCCGAAAAGTGGACACTAGGGTCGATTCGATGATTCGGTTTATCTTAATATGTGAAACTTATATACGGTATACGGCTCTTTAATAAGATCAATATGTGGAGATCTGTTCGAAAAATCGTACTCACAGCTGTATAGTTCACATATATAGCTCTTTGCCTGGACTAATATGTGTAGAAATTTCCTTTCTTTTTCAAATATTTGAACATTATAATAACATACACAACGTTAGAGCTTAATAAAAATCTTATTAGAAGCAGCTTAGAATATCATGCGGACGAAGTCGCGGGCAATCTCTAATTTTACATAAAAAGTAGGCTTGCTCAAGTCAGTTCATTCGAAAAATACTTAAAAATAATTTCATAATACTTTTAATACATAACTACACATTTTTCAATGCAATACTAAAAGTGATTTTTTAGACTTCGAGCTTTTTTTAAAATGAACCATTCAGGTATTGGAATGTGGTAATTTTTACTAAAAAATTATTTTTTGGACCGGTGAAAAATGTAAATTTTTTGAATCCCTCTAATGTTAATATACTTATTTTATACACCTGTATATATACGAGTATAAGTTCATGTACTCATGTATAGATATGTATATCCTATTACCTTTTTGCAAAATATACTATGTTTAAATATGCGGAGCTACAATTGTATAGTACTAGAGTCGAGAATCAACACCTTCGCAATTAAGATTATGCACCAACACTTGTAAACAATTATTTACATTTACAAAGGCATTCTTATTAATTAATAGAGTATAATTTCACATAAAAGAGAACAAGCGAAATTCATAGAAATTGTTTATGACACGTAGGTGTTAATCAGATAATATTATTTGTATTTATTTTTTAGAGAAAAAATTGAAAATGCAGCAGAGATTTTCGCATAATAAATATAATATATAATTGGCGCTTTGTAACCGCTGAAGTGATTTTTGGCCGAGCCCCTCCTCCAATAAATGGAGGGACTACAGTTTATACTAAGCCGTCTCTGAACGGCTGATGATTTTTTACGAGGAGCCTTTATTTCATGTCCGAAATACACTTGGAGGAGTTGACAATCGTTGCAGAGGGGCGACCGCAATTAGAAAATTTAGCTGATTTTTTTATTTAAATTAATTTTCTATAACTTTCCGGATGTTAGTGCGACACCAGGACTTGAACCCGAGCCTTCCGAATGGCAGTATGCAAAGCCAACTACTCGACCACCGTGGTTTTATAAGAAAAATAAAATATTAATAGAATTCTCCGTTTAAAGCTTAAAATAAAACTAAATTTATATATATACATATTTGCCAAAAGCAATGAAGCTTTCTTGAAATTTGCTAGAGGAACAAATAACCAGCACCAGGAAATCATTAAAATAAACCATTATCATACTTCTGGAGACGTTAAACCGACCACAAAGCTAAAGTACCATTACAAAAAAAAAAAAAAAAACAATATACATTTATATATATTCTGTGCATGTAGCAAGCAAAAAGGGTAAAGCTAAAAGCACACAAACGTATAAATTCATATAAATCCATTTATTTACTTCCACGGCCACTCATAAAATCGTCGCTTCAAGTATTTGCTACAGTTGGCAAGCGCTGACCCAAAAGGCTGCTAAATTGCTGCTTATAAAGGAATTTGCCAAGTACATTGCGGAGCGGGCCGGCATAATGGCTACAGAAATGGAGAATTTGAAATTTGCTGGCCTTCAAATATAAAACACATCAATTGGCGACAACGATAAGATTGAGTATGATGATGCGTTGTTGTTCAACTGACCAATTCGCCAGCCGGTCGCCAAAACAATGAACACTTCAAAAACATAGGGTTTTTCATTTAGTGGTTTCAAAAGTACAGGGCTGTATTTTGGCATCTGTCAAATTTAACTGTCAAACCGAACATATTTTGCTGTAAGTGAAAGTGTAGCCAAATACCCGAATGTGTCTATATCGCGATGCACTCAATAGCTGGGAGTTTCTTATTTCTATTCACTGGCATTCATTTATTGTGTCAATCGTAGATCTACGTCCTTTACGGAAAAATGTCTAGGCACATTATGGCGTATTTTGCATTTGGACTTACACCTACAGCCATATCAAGTCCAGCTGACATAACAGCTAAAGCCAGCTGACAATTCACAATGCCTTATATACGTCTATTGGGTTCGATGATTGTCGTTTGAATGAGGTTGAAACTTTATAATAAAAAAGGAATTTCATGGAAAAAATTACTTTCAATGCTTTTTATTAACGTTTATTTACAAACCCGAAAAAGGGATAACCCTGTATATCAATATGTATGTACACGCAAGTTGTTGTACTTAAATAAATCGTTAGGAAGAAAATAAATATTTCTTGTTTTCCTTTTACAATTTTTGGCAATTTAATATACAATTTTATTGCTCTATAATACGATACAGAGCGTAACGCCCACAGGACATTGGCTTTCGGAAGTTTCAGCACTTTACTTTTACTAAATGGTGAAATCTACAATTCAAATGTTGCTTGTTGAATATGCTTAAAATGGCCAATTGTCTGAATTTTATTAGGAAAAAAGAGAAGCTCTTTTTTGGTTGTTTAGGGTTTCATACCACTCAAGTGTAGTGGCTAATGTAATTTTTTTGGAGACATATTCAAAGATGTTTTAACCTTCATCTAAGATTTAATGAGCTTTAATAAGCAAACAGGCTGAGGGTTGACCGTAGCAACTCCGCTCATCATCCCCATCCCTTTGAAGAGCTCAACTCTCTTTCTGCTGATACTACTACTTACACACAGTGGATCAAAGTTAATATAGCATTTCATGTTCATGAAGGGTATAAAAGAGGAATATTATTTCACATTACTATTTATAGAAACGAAATGTTTTCTGCTTACATTTTCAATATGCAAATATTTATTTGAACATACATACCTATATTTAATTATAAGCGTGCTAAGAAAATATTTGATATTATTTTTGTGAAAAGATAAATTCAGAGGTTGTCTAAATAAATTGTTGCATTTACTTTAGGTGCGAGTATTATTATGTAAATTTAAATTAAAGAGAATGATACACTCTACAACAATGCATTGAAATTATTAAAGTTTACTTTACAAATTTCATCGAAAAATCATCTTGACTGACGAGACCTATTTCCACCTCGATGGTTACGTCAATAAGCAAATCTGACGCATCTTGGGCTCGGAAACCCGAATATTTATTGTTGAAATACCTCTTCATCCTCAACGTGTAACTTATTGGTGCAGTTAATGGTCCGACAGTTATACTAAGCACCCTCCGAACGGCTAATGGTTTTTTGATGAGAAGGTTTTATTTCATGTCAAAATTACACTCGGAGGGGCTGACATTTCCTGCCGGGGAACGACCGCAATTAGAAAAATTAACTTAATTCTTTTCATTTAAACAAAATGTCGATGATTCTTATATGCTGGTCGGGTCAGGACTCGACCGCTGACCTTCCGAATGGCAGTACGCAATGCTAACCACTCGGCTATTGCGGCCGCTATTGGACCTTACTTTTTCGAAAATGAGGCTGGAGTAACAGTTACGGAGATGATTAATGATTTTTTATGGTTGGAATCGGAAGGTATTTTGATATGGACAACGTTTACCTTTTTAAGGGAATATTTTCTTTGAATATCATAATAACACCTCTTATTGGAATTCTCTTTATTTAGCAAAACACTATTCATTATTAATATTTCAACATGATGCAGCGAACACACCTACGATCTATGCTTGTGTTTAAATTGTACAGATTTGTATTCTATATGTTAATCTAGGTGAAAATACCTGCTATAGATACAAAAGTATTCCAAACAGACAAATCATACAGAGAAAAACTAGTGTCTAACACAAATTTTAACAAATCTATATACCCGTATATATAAATCTAATGTTCGTTTATAAAAATCCGCTCTAAAAGTTACCTACCGACTGGCTTGAAATTTTGTCATTTTTTTTCTGTTACACTCCGGTACATATCGTAGATGGCTTCTTGCCTAGATTAACAGAAAAACTGCTCTTCTCTCCGAAAAGTGCAGCAGAAGCTGACCTATCGTGTATTTGGCTCGATTTACTTGAAACTGGGTGCATAGATGGAATTTTGAGAATAAATTGTGTTGATAGATTTTTAGCTTGAATTTTTTATGTGGGAATGGGATCGTTTTTTTTATTATAGATATAAGAAATTAATTTATCTAATTGTGGTCGCTCTTCGGCAAGAATTGTCAAGTCCTCCGAGTGTATTTCTAACATGAAATAGAGGCTTCTCATGGAAAAATTCAACAGCTGTATGGAGGCGGCTTGGTGTAAACTGTAAGTCCCTCCACGAGATAAGACAAATTGGAAGAGAACCTCGGCAAAAAATCACTTCAGCGGTTACAAAGTACATATATGTGCATATACCTATGTAGTTATAGTTAGTTTACATTAAATTTTTGGAGGAAATGAAATGTAAGTACTACTTTGTTTACAGGAAAAGTATCACTGATAGATTGACAAAAATTTGTACTTGGAAGAATTCATATTGCTATTTTCGTAAAAGACTTTGAACAGCGAAGAAGTGACCCACACATTCAAATAAGTAGATATACCAATACATACGTGTATGGTATATGTAAATCTCAAGATCTGCATATCTCGAAAAGTTACCAACCGACTAAAATCCATATCTAAATAATATACGTGTCAAACTGCAATTAATTTCCAATATTATAAAGATTCCCAGCATGGCAGGGTTTAGCTGTAAAATTTTTCAAAACTTGCAAAATTGCTGTTTTATTCGCAAAACCCAAAGGGTAGTGTTGTTGTCATGATACCTATAATTGTAATGAAATATACTTTATCACAATACCAAATTACATTTACACATAGGGATATAACACACATATGTACATAATATATGCCTGATATTAATCGTACATACCTACTTAAAATGCTCACATTTAAAATAAATTATTAAATGCTATTAAAATACAAACAATAATTGCACAATTGAAAAGTGTGTGCGTTGCTTTTAATGTGATTTTGATTCGCGCAATTTTGTTTATTTCTCTCTTAAAACATTTGCAATTAGCATGAGCATCGATATATGGTACATACATACATAGGTACATGTATACATACATACATGTATATATGGTATACATATATTATTGCATTATTATTACTTGCGGCCTTAACAAACAATGACTCGATGTTGCACACTAGAAGTTATACGAGGGAGGTTCCAAAAGTTTATCTCAGTGAGAATATGGTGTTCTACTGAAGAAAGAATTTTTCAGCAACTTTCTTTTTTTTTTTGACAGCTCGCCAAGACTCGGGTGTTACTGTCTAAAATGTCTATAATTTAAGGTCAGGTTCCTCAAAAGAACGTGTTTTTTTTTCAGACAAATTTTATTTATTAAAACAAAAAATTTATAAATATTAATTTAATTTAAATATTTTTTTTTTGCCGAATCTTAAAATTGCTACTGAAACACGTCCCTTTTGTTAGTGAGTGACATGATAACTGTAAAGCGAATCATATGAAAGCAAAAATCAAAACGGTTTCTTATTCTGTTTCACATTGTCTATGGCCGGAACTACAATTAAATATTTTCACCCAAAAAAAGGCGAACTATTTAATTTTTTTTACCATTTTTTCAATTTTAATTGTTTATAAATTTTTTAAATAACAATAAATATTTCTGGTTGTAGTAACTTCGTTGATATGGTAAGTTCAATAGGTTCTAAATAACAGTAACTTATTTCTTGATCTTGCGGATCTTCTAGCAATTTACAGGGGAAACAATTATGAATCAAGGGCATCAATAGCCCGTATTTTTTCAAAAACGACTTAAGCCTTAACCTTATCGTGAATACCTTGCGTTACCATGCGCCGATTACAAACTATAAATACTTTTTTCTTTAATTTTATAATGAACTTTAATCTACCAAAGATGTGTGCGGTCTAGCGTTGTCATGATGGAATATGACACCTTTCTGATTGACAAATATATTAAACTTGTCCAGTTGTTCACGGTAGACATCCGAATTAATCGTTTGCTTACTTGGAAGAAACTCAAAATATACCACACCCTTCCAATCCCACCAAACTGACAACAGAATCTCCTTTTGATGAATATCAGCCCTTGAAATGCTTTGACACTGTGTTTCTTTTAAGGCCTTATTACCATATAAATTATGCAACTCTTTTGCAACTTGCGCTGCATTTTTTCCTTTAAGGAAAAAGTAAAGTAAAATATGGCGCAAATGTTCTTTTGTGGGCTCCATATTAAAATTCACGTCAAACAAACAAATATAAACAAAATTACGCGTACTTTTTTTCTAAAGCAAGCTAAAAGTGACAGCTTGGAACTGTTAAAAGAAAAATTACAATAAAATAGTCTCATGCTGCTCAAAAAATTTGTCAACGCCGTCGGTATGAAAAATCGCCAGCTTCTTTTGTGGCAACCCAATATTAGTATTTGCCCTAACCACTTTTACTTCGTACATCCATTTTCATCTTTTTATTTGTAGTTAAATGTACTTCTTACTTTTTATTTCTAAAAATTTCAAACTTAGTATTATTAATACTTGTTTATTTATAAAACAAAAGTTACATTACAAATTTTTATGTCTGCTTATTGTTTTTCAATTAATTTTAAAAAAGGATTTTGGAAAACCCAATTCAATTAATTAATCAAAGTTAGTACTTAGCAATGTCTCCTTTTGTATTAATATTGCTTTATATCGGTCCTTCACAGAGAACACGAGCCTCTTGCGGCCTTCCGATGTAATGCGGTTCCAAATTTCTTCGATCTCGGTATCTAACGCTAAAACTACTCTTGGTGGGTAATTTTTTAGTCACCTCTTTAAAAGCGCCCATAGATATTTGTATGGGTTTAGGTCAGAGCTTGATGGAGGTCACTTCATTGTTATCATTAGTCTGGAGAAATTTTTTTATATTTTTTTCTGTATGGGGAGCTGCATCCGCATGTTGTAAAATGAACACATTCATATGAAGTTGTTTCGTAGATGCAAGTAAATTTGTTTCTAGCAAATTTAGGTAGTCCTGTGCTTGGATAGTAACATTTATGAACACAATTTACCAACACCTATTTCTGACATGCACCCCCACATTATAATGCTAACCGGAGACTTTACTGTACGCCGCAGATCTGGTGACCAACAAAACAAACATAAAATTTTAACTCTTCACTGAGTAAAACTTAATTACATTTCCTCTACACCCAGTTTCTTCAACCTTTTTTCCTGTTTTTTTTATTAATCCGATGCTTACTGTAGATAATTTTTCGTCTTGAAAGTGTGTGAAGCTTTAGCAATGGCCTTACTTTATAAAAATTATAACGAAGCTTTTTCAAATTGTTTCTGGTTCATTCACGTCCAATTTGTTTATTCATTATTTAAGACCATGCTGTTGACTAATTGGGAATTGAACTTCCTTGGTGCGCCTTTAGGTATGATGTACAGATTCTTACATCACGGTGTATACTTTTTAATTGGCGGTCGCAATTAAGCTCTTGTGTGACTGTAGTAGTATTTTTATTGAAAGTTATAATAATACTATACTGCACTGTTGATCTGGACAAATGTAAATCTGATATGATTTTCGAATAAATTTTGCCGGAATTAAATTTTTCAATTATTAATTTCTGAAAACTTTTACTAGTAGGCTTACCACACACTATCTTTGATATAAATTCTATCAATAGAGAACTTAACCAAAAAATATTGAAGGATCACTTGAGCTTTACCTAAAAAATTATGTTCCTTCCCTTTTTATTAACCACCCTGTATGCGCTTGTAAATGCTGTTATAGCAATAAATCCAAATACATATTTCCATTGTGAAATTTATTCCAAAAGCCACCAACAAACAATAGCGAACACAAGCCATTTGCTGGTAAAATATGTCATTTATGTAATTTCGTTAGCTCTTTTGTGCCATCAAAACAAATATAAATGCATGCATACATCTATATGTATATACATATGTACTATGTAAATGCATGAGCATTTATTACTGATAAATAATGAAAACAACGCCAGAGACAACAGTATGCTGAAACTATTCAAAGTAAACATATTAAAATTACAAACTGTCACAACAACATGCAACTTGAATAAATAATCAACGCATGCCAAATGCGTTCAATGCAAGCACATGCATACATACATACGTGTATATAAATACATTTTATACAATAACTGTACATTTTCCATTTTATTTGGCAAACATGTGTCAATTATGATTTGCATGCATTGGAAATTTTTAATTTCAAAATGTTTTAATATTTATTAATTTAATAAGCCTAAAGTGTTGTCATAAAACATTCAAAATGCGGCACAAATCAATCATTATATGGTACATACATATTTGAAAATATTATTTATTGTTGTAAATTTTACATTTGACTCTACGAGTACATTGCATTAACATGTCAAAATACCTTTCATTCACAAAATAAAGTTGGATGGAGTATAGATTCATATGTTGTTATTGTTGTTATTGTTTTTGGTGTTGCGCAGTTTTTCTGCTTAGTCCAATGACAGCCATTTCATCAAAAGTCACACATCATCATTTTTATGTTGGCACGCGCTAACGCAAAAATAGTAAAACCTAAAATGTCCTCTCGAAATGCGTATGTATGTATGTGTGCGTGAATTCTTTTACTTGGCACTAAGCATTTGGTAATTTTTTACGTGTTTTTATTACGGAATGTCAACGGATGTGATGCGCAAAGGGTACGTGCGTGTAATATCTTCGAGATGATGATGATGTAATGTACGGTAGAACTTCTACTCTGGCATAAGGTGATCCTTATATTTTCGATGCAATCAGTGAAGGACATGATAACGAAACCAGCGTTTTACAACAGTCAGTTGGATATACATATTAATGTATGTATTTACCAAGTGAAATAAAGTCACTCTCCACTGATCCCTTCAATGGAGTGAAGGTCTTCTTTCAAAGCAGGCGCGCTTTAATCCACTCGGTCGACATGACCTAGTCGCTGTCTTGTGATTCACTCAACGACGTCAATGTTATCGTAAAACTCAAGCTGTCTAGGTATATGCAAAGTATCATAAATCTTACGCAAAACCTTTCTTCCGAGAACTCCCGATGTCGAGATCTCGTTAGTTTTCTGTGTCATAGTAGAACGGTTTGTAGAGTTTGGTTTTTGCTAGTCGAGTGATGACGTTACTTTTCAATTGCCTACTCAGTCCCAAAGAGCATCTGTTGCCAAAAGTTATTCTGCCTTTAAGACTGATATTAAAACTGATGTTACTGCCAGTCCAAGGGTAGACGAAATTATCTACGTACTCAAAACTATGACCGTAAATAGTTGAATAGCTGAGCCGGTAAGCAATCAGCTCCCTCGGTTATATATTTTTTAAGCGAGCAAACGTTGTACAAACTTCTTCATAGTAGGCAAGTAGGAAAGTCTTTTTTGTCACCATTTATTAAGGATTAGAGTTCACCATGACCTAGTATTGCTCTTCCACTGTGTCTCTCCATAAACTCAATAGGTGTCCTATGGATATACACCACCAAATTACCTGCATAAAACCTTCTCAAATTTCGCACGTTTTTAAATAGTTTGGGTTTTGTAAGGCACAAGCACTTCGGTCTCTTTTGATTTTTGGCTACAAATGCGTATTGTTTATCTCTTCAGCCCTCGGCATTTACCCCACTCCGCGCGCATTGCGATCGTTAGCAACGTTGTATGTTAGGCAATCTGTTTTCTCTCTACTCTTTGTAGCGGGGGTACGTAGAATGGCTAAAATGTTGTTCCACAGTTCCCTTATATTGAGTTGCTTATGAGTGCTTAGAGAAATCAGGGGTGCTAATCAAATAGAAAACAGTTTGCTATGATCGTGCTTGTGTTTTTTGACGGGCATTTCTTGCTTCATAGATACGGGTATCTTCGTTTAGACAAGACAGTGGTTCAAGCAGATGCTACGTTCTCGTACCATAGGCACGTCTATAACACTAGTTCACATCGTCTATCGTTCACCACATGAACGGTACAGAGGCAGCCAAGTAGACTCCAACACAGTTTTTCATGTGCTGAAAAGAACTTGATAATTATATTTCGAGCCCTGGCCGTACACTATCACTAGTACCACCAAGCACGATTTTAAAATCGCGGTAGAGACAGCGCTCATAAATCTACTCCAGGCGCTCATAAAATGCATATTTGGCCAGATCGTACAGGCGTGGGCGTAAATCGACGATATGTGGGAGAATTTCGCTTTTATGCGGATTGTGACTAGATACGGTATATGCGAGGACTCGGTGACTGGGTGTCTCTACCATCAGGAATACGACACACATTTCCACTCTTTATTACAGCCATTTTATAATATTATTTATCATATCTTAATCTTTTTTCCGTACCTATTTCAATGCTCTAAAATTGTACTTCAAACGTGTGCAGTGATGGTGACTAAAAATTGTTACTTAGCCTTTATTTATTTCCATTAAGGCTGGTATCTACGTGGAGTATCTTGAGCCCAACGCACAACTTGACAACACAATTGAATCTAGAAGTAGGTGAACAGATGCTGCAAAAAAAAATCTAGTGAAGCCTTACACCAAATATGTCCCAACTAAAGCTTCCTTTCTTTTAATAGCTACCGAAAGCTCCATATGGGTTAATTGTCACGTCTCGGCGTCACTGTTAAATGCGAACGGTTGCCGTTCTATTATCGCAAGAGAACTAGAAACTGTTGTATTTATTTCTTATTGTCGTTCTCTCGTACCGTTGCTGGTGTATTTAACTAGAATTTTGAGAGTTCCTTATGTCATATACAATATTCTTTTTTTAAATGTAACGCCCTAATATTTTTATATATTTAGCCTGCGTGCATAAATAGACACTCTTATGAGCAATACCTACTTCTGAAATTACTTTTGCATTACATGACTGACATCTTACATAACGTAGATACTGACACATATACATATTCGATACCGAGATGAAAAGCTCTGTAGTAGTTTTGAAAGAAATTGCCGTCAAAGCAGCTAACGAGTTAAGTCAAGAAACAAAATTGATTCCACTCAACGAATATGGCTAAATTAATATTTCTAAAAATTTCTGAAGCAAATTATATCTATTTACATAAAAATCATAATTTGTGGAGTTGGAGTAAGAAAGAAAACCTAAATATATTTTATTATACCAATGGACTATCAAAATTTGCTTTAGAGAGTACTAAAACTTAAATTAATCACCTCTTCGAATGAAACACAGCAGCATTGATGATAATTTTATTTAGTATTGTATAAAGTAAAAGCTTTAGAGTTGATGGTCGAATTTGGTCATTTAATACTGATGGAAGATTCTTATAAAAGTAGTTGGCACCTTCCTCTTCAACACAATCTTATTAAAGCTTATAACTGGGTTTTTGTGTGACACAAAAAACATATTTAATTAAAATCTCTTTGCTGGAAAAGTCATTAAATTACTTCATCGAATACTTTCAAAGCAGTGTTGCTTTCATCCATTCGGACGAAATGATCTAACCAGCGTAGCCGCGGTCTCTTCATTCGCTGAACTATATCATTGTCACCGTATAACTAGTAAATAAATCGATCGCAAACCTTTACTCTCGAAGACTCACAAGCCAATTCATCGGATGTCGACATCGTCCAAGCTTCTGTACCTAGTATTAAGACTGGGATGATAAGGGACTTGTAAAATTTGGTTTTTGCTCATCGGGAGAGGATTTTTCTTTCCAATTGTATACTCAGCCCAAACTAGCACCTGTTGGCAAGAGTGAACTCACGGCGCGGTTGTTCAGGCATATGATATCAATATCATCGCTATCCGTCGTATACTCTTATAAAAGGCTGTACCCTCTTTAGTTAGCTCCACAGCTCCAATTATTATCTCCAACATAAAATCAAAGAAATCACCGAATGGTTCGGAGCCGTCCTTCCGAATTCCGACTGGTGTTGTCTAGCGTTAGTTTTCACATCGTTATATGTTTTCGACAGGGAATGTCAACCCCTCCGATTGTATTTCCGACATGAAATAAAAGCTCCTCATAAAAACCATCAACCATTCCGAGATGGCTTAGTATGAGCTGTAGGTCCCTGCACTTGTTGGGAAACAGTACACGACGGAGTCTTTCCCATCGGAAATTCGATATCATATTTGCGCTCTTTTATATGGCGGCTGTAGTAAACGTCACTATGTCCGGTCTAGTAGCGTTGATGTCACCGCAATTTATGTAATTGCAGAAGTTATAGTCTATGTATCTGTGACTGCTCTTGAAACTAAGTTTCGAAAATTCTCTTTATGACAGGCAATTTGAAATTAATTAATTGCAACCTCGGGCAGCATCTTTATATCAGCTAAATTTCACCTCTGAAATTGATACTTCATAGAATAATAATTCATTCCCAAACCCACAAATATATATTTACAAATTTATGAGTGGAATAAGAAGATTTAAAAAAAGTACTATTTTATATATTATATTATATTATAATACTATTTAATATTATTTTTCATAAATCTCATATTAAAACTCACACAATCTTCAATTCAGCGGTTTTCTTATTTTCAATTTAATTCTCAGCTATAAAAAAATATATTGCCAATCATATTTACGCGAAGATATAAAATGTTACCTTTAGTAAGCTATTTTAATCTCGGATAACGGGATTATTTTTAACAATGGCATTAGTCAGCAACTGTTGTGGGAAGAGTTGTTAAATAAATCTAAAAATCACCTGCTGAGTTGGTCTTTGTCCGGCTGCTGCTTTCGTGAAATAATATTATATGCAGGTGTGAATTTGTGAATTGCAATTCACATTTTTCTGGGAAAATATATTCACATAAATATATTAAAACATTCGACGGGTTCTGTAGACTGGGATGAGAGATTGCTTTGTGTTTAGTATCAAAAGGTGATTGGAAAAATGAATTAAAAAACGAATGTTTTTGTGGTGAATGCAATGGCCACCTAACTACTAAATTTTTTTGCTTTTAGTTTGATAACCACCTTTTCCTTCTTCATGAATTTTCCTTACCGAGGTTTTCTCTTGGTCTTTTCTTTATTGTCGAACAAGCATCTTTTGTTTCAGCAGTGGTTTGGCATTAGCACTAGTGGAAACTGCTCCCTTCGCAGTAGACGTGTGGTCGCTGGGGATACAGTAAATAGACTGTTGATGTTGTTGTTGTAACTGCAAAAATATTCCTCAAAGTATTTTTTGGTGAATGTTACGGGAGTGACAGTCCTTGGCCGGATAAAAAATCCTGGTTGTTCCGGTATAAAGACCCGATTGTCGCGGGAGCTATTGGATTATCGTCGCCTCTTACGACAGGCACGCCTTAACGTGGGTAAATTCTTGAACCTCTAACCCGCAGGGGGTCAGTAAGTAAACTCCCAGTGCGTACCGATTGTAGTAGTACTTCTCCCACTGACGTTTCTCAGACCGCTCTACTCGTTATCGAACTCCCTGCTGAGTTTTTCAATCGGAAAACCTCTAGCTCTAGCGTTCTGTACCTGTATCTATGCCAGATATTTCATTAACAATGGCTGAAGTAAGTCATCTCTAATGTTCCTCAGAAGGCAAGGAGCCGGAAAGAGAAGGATGGACACATACCCTGGTCATCGCTAAACGCAGTCTACTCGTAATCCACCGCTGTTTCAATAGCATCCCGCACGGTCCAGTCGGCACTTGCGGGGAGGATATAGCTAAGGGAATTTTCGACACCAACACTTACCACCAACCAACGCCAAGCCGCAAATACTTTCTACAAGAAAACCAACAAAAAACTTAGATTTTTGTTAGATGCATTCATTATTAGCTATTGTTGAATTGCAGCTTGTATAAAGTTGCAAACAAAAACGATTATTTTGACTACTTGAACTATGCCACATCCGCAGCGCTGCCGTTGCGTCACCGACAAATGACATCATTGCTTTTGGAGAAGTATGCAAATATTTTGCTCCCAACAATTGGCATGCAGCAGCAAATGGCGACACTTAAGTGTTGACAACATCTGCGACATCAACAACAATAGAAGTCTGTGAGCTGTGGTGGGTGAAGGCGGTGTTGCCGGGGTCTTGAAGAAGTTTACTTTTCGCAGCTGCTGCGCTTCTAACTCAAAGGGTGATGGTTGCACAGCATGCCAAAATAAATGGCTTGGATTTTCATTTTAACGTAATTAAATTTAATGCGGACAGCCAAAGATTGTTTTTGATTACACACAATCAGTTGTGTCACTTGATTTCTGTTGTTTTTGAATTTTGTTAAAGACCTCATTGCTGTTACCCAAGGCTTCAGCATCGTAACATCAGCGCCTGCTGCGAGCAAGATGTCTTAGGTTCAAATACCAACATTCCAATATTATAAGCTTTTTTCTAAAAGCGAAATTCCCAAGCAGTTTGGGGCTGTTTACAGCTGCAGGGCCTTTCATTAAACTCTGAAATGCGTAAATTGGAGTAGAAGCGCGGCCGAAAAATGCTTACTTAAATATACTTATTACATATATTTGTAATTCATACATACATACACGTATGTATGTAGATACATATTTATTTAAGCGTCTGCCAAAAGTTTTCTATTTCATAGCACCCAATCCCTGCCAAGGAACTGCTGCTCTCTTAAGTCATTTTTGTTCGTGCTTTTTTTTCTTTTTTGTTGGGAGTAAGTGAAATTTACTCGTACATACATATATATATATATATACTCGTACGCTTGAGAAGAAAGAAAAGGGGAAGAGTATCAAAGTTGTTTTTGTCTTTTTTGTGGCGCTTGTCGTTTATAGCTCTGTTGACAGAACTTGCTGCTTCTTCTTTATTCATGTTGAATTGTTAATTTCTTGTCAACACAGTCAAGGGTTGACGACAGCCACTTTTTTGGGCGATAAAAAGTAAAATGGCAATACTAAATAAATCAAACAGCGGTAATTGTTGACTTTGAATGCGGGGAAATGGCTTTGCTCATACATTTGGAAAGCAATTAACACATTTTAACAGTGCATAATTCTATTAATGTTTCTCATAAATCATAAATTTTATTTATTTCCATTTGGTTTTTGCATCTTTTCGACAGAATTATAAAAAAATATTCATAATTTTTACACTAATTGAGTTGAGATCTTGTTTTAACTTTTGAGTAATTATTTTTGATTCGAGAGTTTTAAAAACAAAATTGTATCGAATTCTTGGTGGAAGAGAGACTCCGAAGGATGAACGTCTCTTCACAATTCGCAACAAAGCAAAAGTTTTCTACATGTCGCTGATTTGCACCCACGTCCCGATGCAAGAAAAGGACGACAAGGATGTGTTTTATGAGTACCTGGGGCGTACTTATAAGCTTGGAAACTCTAACGCCAGGGTGGGCAAAGAAGGTACCTTCCGCACTACTGTCGAAAAATTCTGTCTCCACAACGAAACATCCCCTATTTGGTAGAGGCTGAACAACTTCACCTGGGCCCGAAATATGGTTGTTTGTAGGACTAGATTCCAGAAAATACATCAAGTTACTTGGCTGTCCCCTAATCGAAAAATACAAAACCAAATCGATAATGTTGGCATAGACAGAAGACATATCTCCAGTGTTCTGGAACACTCCGAGGACCCAACATCGACTTGGACCACTATCTTGTTGCATCGAAGATACGCAACCGCCTCTGTATGGCAAAGAACGCCCGCCAACAAACACAAGGTTCCACGGTTTTCTACACGACTTAGACTTCTGCTTTTTGAGAGAACTGATCAGCAACTCAGTATAAGGGAACGGAATTTCAAGCTCCCTATGCACAGCTTCAAATGAAACTATTGGATTTCGGTAAGGTCGCTAAAACAGCTCGTGGAATGAGGATACCTGTACCACAGTGGAGAGTAAAGAGGCTGTCTATTTTGTTAACGATCGACCACTGCACGTGCGGGGTGGAATAGATACCGAGATCTCAAGATACCGAGAAACAAATTGCATGTGTGGACAAAATAACAAAGAGGTTTCATTGGCTGGCTGACCAGAGTAAAACTCGAAAATTCTACGGAAAGATTCGGCGACTTACTTTGCCAGAACAATTATAGGACCTAGCGACTGATACCCAGAGTATACTGATTTTATGAAGCTACTGAAAAGCAGAGAAACTGGAACGTCCGAAGATAACGAGCCTGATTCCACAATCAATGACGATGTAACCGATGTTTTATTGTCCGACTATTAAGAATTTCGAAAAGGAACCGTCTTCTTAGAAAACAACAAAGTAGCGGGAGGCAATGGATTGCCTCCAGGGCTATTTAAATACGGCGGTAGATAACATAACTAGTTTAGCATCAGCTTCTTTGCAAAATTTAGTCGGGTGAAAGCATGTCCGACGATTGGAACCTAAGTGTGCTCTGCTCAATCCACAGTCTACGGCAATTACCGTGAGATAAGTCTCCTTATAAGTGTGGCTTTACACTTGTTAAATCAACTTATACGGCTGCGTAAACTGACACAGCACCATAAACTCCCTCTCCGAGCCGTTCGATACCAAAGAGGTTTCAGACATGGTGATTCCTTAAAGTGTGACTTCCTTAATTTGATGCTGTAGAAAATATTACGAGCTGCAGAGGTGAATAGAGAAGGTACAATCTTCTATAAAAGTGTACAACTGCTGGCGTACGCCGATGATATTGACACCATTGGCCCCAACAACCGCGCCGTGAGTTCTGCTTTCTCCAGATTGGATAGGGAAGCGAAGTAAATGGGTCTAGTAGTGAACGAAATACCTTCTGTCATCAAACAAACAGTCTGCTTACTTTCCACTTCAATCAGTCATAACTTAGAGGTCGTAGGTAACTTCGTCCATCTAGGGAGCAGCAGTATTGCCAATTATAATGTTTTCCTTGAAACCCAACGCAGAATCACGCTTGGCAACAGGTTCTGCCTTGAACTGAGTAGGCAATTAAAATGTAAAGTCATCTCTCGATGAACTAAAACTAAGCTCTCGTCATTTCCTCACTGCTATATAGCTGAGAAGCGTAAACGAAATCGATATCCGATGAGTGTGCCTCGGGAGTCTTTGAGAGAAAAATTCTGCGAATGATTTGTGATACCGCTGCTAATGAAACGATCAGCTGTACGCGATATACGGTGACATTGACAAAGTTCAACGATTTATGAGGCAGCAGCTACTTTGGCTAGGTCATCACCGCCGTATTGGCCAAAAAAACTATAGCTTTGAAAGATTTCGACGCATCATGTGCTGATATAAACAGAAGAAAGTTCAGTTGGAAAAGGACCTGGTTTAATATGGTGTTTCCAAGCAGCGAAAAGGATAGGCGATTGCTGCGCTATTATTGATGATCGACTATAATCGGGTCTAGAAGAAAGATTAAATTTTGTGGTGTTAAATTATGCTGAAATTTTGAAATAAATATTTGGAAAAAAATATCTAAATCCAGCTTTCCGTATCTACTTTATACTGCCAAGGACATAAACTTTTCGAAAACTATCAATGCTTCCAATTGTCAATGCTGTGGTCTGACAGTCAGTTTGGGAGAAATATTTAAGTATAAGTATATTTAAAATATATTAAATAATATATATTATACATACGTCAATTTCACGTTTACTTTTCTTATATAGACATTCATATTTTGATGATATAAATTATTGTTGTAACACTTTTATTCTTACATATAGACAAGTGTGCTCTTACAAAAATATATGCGCGATCTCTGTTCCGGCAGAGTGAGAGCCGACAAAACTTTTGCCATTTAAAAACACTTTTCACTGTTCACCTTGAAAATAATACTACGTGACTTCACTGGCAGGAGGCAGCAGGAATGGTTTAATTTTTTATTTTTACATTTTTTATTTTTATTTTTACATTTTTTAATATTTTGCCAGCGAAAGAGCAATTTATGCAAACATCTACTATTTCAAACAACGTTATGTTTATGTATATGTATACATACGTGTATGTATGTATGTATTTAAGATTTCACCTTACCTCATCACTCTTCAAGTGAAAATCTTACAACTTCTTATATTACACTTACGCTTTTACCTTGCCTTTTCACATATTTTCCTTCTCATCGGGTTTAGTGTGAACATGTACAAAATGTGTGTTGGTGTGTGCACGCAGAAGAGTTCATAATTTTTTCAGCCAAACCACAAGCAGAGCGAACTAAGCCAAAGCGAACTCTGCAACAGTGATAAATCCTTTAATACGGATGCAGTGTTTTTGTTTTTTTCGTTTCTTTTTTTCAAAACCAAGAAAAGTGCTACGGGAACGGTTATAGCAATACATTGCAGTTAACCTGCTGATTTGCCGCTACTGACGCTGATGATGTCGATGCTTTTAATATATTTAGTTTTGAAGCTTAAAATACCGTTTATACTTCAGCTTCCTGCTTTATCTTGCGTTTTCTACATTTTATCCTTTCTCTATACACCGTACTGACGGCGGAAATAATTTTCTTACCTTCCTTCAGTTAATACCGGAAGCATTAGCGTAATAAGGAAACCATAATGAAGTGTAGAAAGCGAAGAGAGAAATCGCTTATTGAGTTACTCTTCAGTGGTGCCATTAGCGGGTACATAAAACGTCACTCCCAAGACTTTTAAATGGCTTTTTTCTCAAACTGACAGAATTTGACCGCAGCTGTTGCAATAAGGAAAATTTTACTAAATTTTAAATGACAATTTTCGCTTTTAATTTTAATGGTTTTGACTATTCGAAGGAAATTGTCTTTTAGTAAATCTTTGTGCGCTTTTTATGCGCTTAACTCTAATATTAGTCTTTCTATTAAGTTGAGTTACCTAGCGTAGGAGAATATTATGGAAAAATTGTGTAATAAAGTGAGTTTTCTCTTTGCTGATGTTAAGGGGTAAAGCCACTCTAGGATTTTGGAAAATACAATTTTTTTTCTTGCTCACAGGTTACCTTTGGGTCCTAGAAAGGATATGCAATTGGTTTATAAAACTTTCTGCTTTTCTGTTCTACTTCTCATCCTTTTGAAAAAATCGGTTCCCCTGTGGAAGCCGTTCGAAAAAAACATGGAGTAAATAATGGAATTATTGGATAACTTTTTACTAGACCCAACATTTTAATACTTTAGCAAGAGCATCAGCTATGGCTAATATTTCCAAGCAATTTCTGCCAAATGGCCGCCACGCCACGAAGACTGTAATTTTTCATCACCAAATCGCAAAGGATATAGGTATGCCCTCCATAGATTCAATAATTTCATCCTTCAGGTCTTAAATCGACGTTGACTTGTTGGCGTGGACCTTATCTTTCAAGTATAGTTCAAAGGAAGTAGTCGCAAGGTGTTAAATCACAAAATCTGTGACCAATTGCGATCACCTCTTCGAGAGATAACACAGTCCGGAAACTTTTCTCTTGAAAGATCGATGGTTTCCTTGCTTGTGTGGCACGTAGCGTCGTCTTGTTGAAAGTAAACGTTCTCCAGATCAATACCATACAAACCCGGCCATAAGAAATCATCCTTTAAATCCTTTAAGCCCTCATTTTAAATAAATCAAAAATCAAAAGGGCTGTAGTATCTTCTAAATATGCTTAAGCTTTAGCATATAGTCCGACTAAATTGTGGATAAGTAGAGTGTATTATAGTCTTATCTACAATCCTACAGTTTTTTCCAAGACGACTGCGAACTACTGTTGTAGTATTTCTAACTCCTTACTCCATATCAGAAATATACTAAATTTCTCTATTATTGTATATCAATATAGTCAGGAGTCGTTTAAACTACTATTCATCCCGTCCAACAAATTTTCTTGGAAAGCAACAATTTGACAATTAATTGCCCATAAAAACTCGCAGGATCTTTAATGCCAAAAAATGAATCTGATAATTCAAATTTGCTGGAGTTAGACCTAAAGCCATGAACTAATCGAAAGACACGAAATGGAATATCTAAGAAGCTACACAGGTAGGATCCTCGTCCGAAGTATATAAATACGGGAAGGAGTAAAAAATAATCCACCAAAATTTGAACCGTTCAGAACGACGAGCCAAGTTGATTTAGCCAAGTCCGCCTGTTCCTCAGTTTTTATGATATTTCAACCAAACTTAGTAAGCAGATGTATTTTTAAACTATATTAAACATTTTTTGGAGGCAACTAAAATGCTCCCTTTAACATAACGATATGTTTATATGTGGGGTTTTGGGCAAAGAATCCGTCAAAAAAAAATTTAAGAATATGAAATTTGGTATTCCACGCATTAATATTGACCCGGAAAATCATAGAAATTATTTTTTTCCCCATTTTCTAGAAGGAATGCCTTCTTTGAAATACGATAAACGAATTTTTGCTCTGCTTATCACGATTAAATTTAAAGTAAACGTTTTTGGACAAATATTTGTTCACTTTCCTCTCATTGCATTTTCATTATAGCAACGGGAAATCCCCAAACCAGTGTACCATTTGTTTTGGCTTACTTATGTAGTTTTCCTGTGTTAGCTAGAGTATGTTGGCCGAAGCCACAAACCACCAAAAGCAACAAAATATGGATTCGAATTAAGGGCTCCTTCCGATGCGGTCACAAGCTTACCTGACTTACGATTCCCTTCTATGCTCCTATGACCAGCAACCTAAATGGGAGTTATTTGTTCTATTTAGTAATTTCCTGCAGAGAACAGCGATAGTCCAGCCACTCTTGCTGAAAATAAAGCCAGCCCTGCTCGTGAGTTTAGTTCCAATATAGTTCGCTGCCTGTTTGAAATTTTAGCCTGAAAAATACTACACTGATTGGTTAGCCTGAAAGAGGACTCTCTTCAGAGGACACCTCCTCCAACTCTCCCATCAAGTTTCAGTTCATCAGCATGCATATTTCAATACAGTCGATTGTGGTATCAAAATTATTGCTACAATAAGAGAGATCATTCATTCATACAATTGGAATATAATTAAAAAGTCACTTTCAAAGTTATTACCCGAAAGCAAAAAGTAAAAAGTCGAAATTTTTCCCAAACTAACTAATCTCCCACAAAGCGTAAAATTGCGTGCAGAACCTTTGAAACAGCGAGCATAAATTCACAAAGTACTCCTAAGCAAATAAATGTAAAACAAAGCAGCAGCAAATTAACAGCTGCGAGCACTGCTGATATCCGTACATATATATTTATATATAAATATATTATATTTGGATATATTCGTAGCAATGTCATACTCCCAAATGTCAGCGCAGCGTGAATTACAGATACTGTCAGTGCCATAACCACAGCAGCGACGACTGTGAAAGCCATGGTCACAGCAAGTAACCAAGCTGGCACCACTGGCGGACTTGAAAGGATAACCAACAGGAAGTGCAAAGCAACAGTAGAAAGGGATTAAAGGACTTCAGATTAACAAACAAAAAAAATAGATTTGTAAAAACTGAATAAAAAAGTAGCAACAAATTCTACAAAAATGGTGCAAATGAACGGAATAAGCAAAAGTGTGTAAAAAGAATTTAACAAAAAGAAAAAGAACATCTGTGACACAAACAGAATGTTTGATGAGTTTGTACGAAAAGATGTACATATGTATGTCTGATCTTAAATATAATGCTTCAAATGATGTAAATGCATTTTAATGTTGAGGAAAAAGTTAAATTTTTCATGTGTAATTTAATAGATAAAAATAGAAAATCTGTGCTTAAAATTGACTAAGAACATCTTTATATATATATACATATATATATTCATTTCAATTTTTGTTTTTGGAATGACTTACGCGATTATAGCAGAGTCGACAATGTTACGCCGGTCGCTTCTTCTCTTCGGCGCTCCGCACTATTTAAAGACACCTACTTTTCTATCTGATCTTTCCAACGGAGTGAAGGTCTTTCTTTTTCTCTGCTTCCATCGGCGCGTACTACGTCGAAGCTGGAGTGTTCATCCATGCCGCCAGCATAGTCAATGCCATCGTTTCAATGTTATCTCTCTGAGTGAATGGTTAGCAATGCGTACTGCCATTTGGAAAGCCACAGTTAAAATCTTGCTACGACCAACAACCAAAATTTATACAAAATAAATTTAAATAAAGCATTAAATTAAATTTTCTAATTGCGATCGCCTCTCATCAGGGAATGTCAATCCCTCCGAGTGTATTTCTTACATAAAATAAAGGCTCCTCGTAAAAAAACCATCAGTCGTTCGGAGACGGCTTAGTATAAACTGTAGGTCCTTCCATTTGTTGGGAAAACATCAAGACGCAAAACCACAAATTGGTGGAGGAGATCGGCCGAAAGTCGCTTCAGCGGTTACAAAGCGCCAATTATGTCAAGCATGACAGACCTTTCTCTCAAATGTTCGTCAAATGTTTTCATCATCCAATCCTTTGTATCATACAGCAGGGCTGATATGATGAGGGACTTGTAGAGCTTTGTCTTTGTTGTCGCGTAAGGACAACTTCAAAGATATGACGTATAAGTTAAGCCCAAAAGGGCATGTCCTTTTATAACAGAAGATATTTCTTGTTGTCTTTGTTCACCACCAAGTGCATTCTCTTCGCATCCTTGTGCCATTTTGAGAAATCAAAACTAAGGGCTCGATTGTTGATGCTAATTATATCGATTTTACAGGCATACGCCGAGTTTATGTCTTAGGAACGTACGCACATATAAAACCCTGCTGACATATCTTCCGTCTATCACTACATGATCGAATTGCTTGTGCTATTTTTGATCTATTGACAGTCATTGAGGCTAAGTTGGGTTGTGGTGGCTACCATTCTATCATATCGCATTCACTTAGACCTGCCTAAGACTAATTTTAATGTCAAAAAAGCTTGTTAATAAGGCTTTATTATCCAGCCATTGTGATTCTCCAATGAACCTCATAAGATCCGTGACTTTGACGTAGGCTATCCAGTAATAGGATCCCAAAATTCCGAAACCTAGTCCTACTCAAAGCGGGATAGCCGCATAAGAGATGGTTGATCATTTCCTCTTCCTTATTATCCATGCAGTTTTTCTGCCACATCTTCTAAAGGGAGACCCTAGTCTTTCCGGATGACAGTGCCCGGACATTTGACTCTTTCTAAGGAGTACATATCTCGTGATCTTTCCTTATCCTATCTCGGCCATTTGTATCTGGATTTGCGGCAGGATGTGATATCACTCCACCTTGATGCGACCTGTTCATATGTTAATTTCTTGAGAAGTATTTTCCAAGTAGAAAAAGGCATACGACTACCTTCTCTATCGAGAGCAATCTGCTTGGTAGTACCTTGTCTAGCAAGTTCATCCACCTTACAGTTTCCCTCGATGTCCTGTGACTAGGGAAATACTCCCTAAAGGAGCGTTGGTATTACTACTAAAAGGCTGAAGATTCATCGACGAATCCTGTCTCACCTATAAACAGTCAACTAACCTTACAGATTTTTTGTGCCGGATTCTAGTCCTATAGACAACTATATTTCAGACTGTCGCGAAGTTGATAAGCGCCAATTCGTTTGGAAACGTTTTGTCAGACTATCCTGCCATCGGAGTGTGGACTGCAAACCAAGTGTCGGCTCTCTTACACCATAAATCTGACACAAAATTTGCGCTGCTTTATATGACCGCTGGATCCATCATTTTTCTCTTGTTCATTGTTCCTCGCCAGCACTTATAGGAGTTATAAAATACCTGAGTTACCTAAACATAAGTCATAAAGTTATCTACGTATGCATAAAATGAACATGAAATTTTGATTTATTACATTTTATTAGCTTTTCAAAAATCAATTAATATACAAACATTTATTAGAGAACACAAGTGCTAAAATAACATAGTATTTTTAGTTACTTTTCAGCTCAACATCGAATCATTAGCATCCCTCGTCGTATGAATAACGATTTATTTTATTTCTTTGATTCTTTTTCACACTCGTTTCCTCATCATTCACGCTTAGCGAATTTCCATTAATCAAACCCGAAAAAACGTAAAACTTTTTGGGTCCATTCGCTGGCGGTATGACATTGCATCTGTGTACCTGCCAGGTCAAATTACAAAAGCTGCCAGTCACCAGCGCCACGGTGGCGTATGAGTAATCACTGTCGCACGTAAATACCGAGTGTTGCAAACTTTCCCCACCCAAAGCAAAAGGCAAAGGTTGTGTGGCGTAGTGGTTTACCAGAAATAAAATGGGTTGATCAATAGAGAATAGTCTGCTGCTGTTTTACACCATCTTCTATGCTCCACCTACGCTATTATATTTTGAAACTTTGCATGTGTTTGTGTGTGTGTCTGTTTGTAATGGATTCAGTGCAGCCGCAATCAATTTAGTTGCACATTGTGTTTTCACCAATTTTTTTTTTCTCCGGCATTTTTGGCACTTATAAATAGTTACGCACTCCTTTCCCTCGTTGGATTGTGGGATTTTGCATTATCCTTTTCATAGAATTTTCAAATTTTTTTCTCCTTTCACTGCTTGAGGTTTACAGCTTCATGCTGAGTTGTGGTTACTGTTCTACCACAGTCGCGTACTTTGAAGTTCTTTTTATACCAAGTTCTTTTGCACTTCACTTCGTTGCTAATTTATCCTTTCTTTCGCATTGCTTTCTTCCCTTAGCTGTGTAGCAAAATGTTTTACAAGTGTTATTCGTTATCAAACGCTGCACATCGTTTCATTGTTGCACCGTTTCATGGTTTATTTGCCCTCACAGTTAGCTTATTCGTATTGAGTGCGAATGTGTGATTATGTTACATTGTTTGCCTCGCTTTGTTGCAAATGCAAACGAGTTTCCAATAAAGATTTATTGTGCATCATAGTTATGCTCATAAAAATATATTTTTATTGCTTTAGTTGCGAATTGGTTTTATTCACTGAGTTCCATGCATGCAAAGTGTATTTGCCAAAATTTGTTGAGCGCAAACAAGGCGATATTCACACAAGCACACATACATAGTTATTTGCCTGCAAGGGAAAACCAACTAGTATGCAAAAATTCTAGTTAAATACTAGTATTTTGAAGACAAACTCATATGAGATGTAGTAAAAAGAAATCTATTATTTTTGCATAAAATTGAGGGGTTTAAAGAGTTACTTTTCGTATCGAGCCTTACACATTCTCAGCCGCCTGGCTTGCCTTTTCGCCCTTATCAAAGAAAAACTGTGAAATAGAGCATATTTTCTAAATGAACTAGTATACAACTAGTATGAAGCTGATGCATAATAGGACAATTGTCAGTTGCTACGACAACACCTTGTTCAAAATACCAGTTGCTGACTGACATGGCAAATAGATGGAAGATGAACAAGTTGAGGTAAAAATGTGAACTAGTTAGATTCTAGTTGACAACTAGTTTTTTCTTTTTTTTCCCCCGCAGGGTTGTTTCGTAGTTGCAATGTGCGTGCTTAGTCTAGTGTGGTCTATTTACACTTGCCCACTCACATACAGATGTTTATACTATTTTTTTTTTCATTTTCATTCAGTATTGTGCTTTGTGAAAATTCTAAATTAAAGTTAAAACTTTTCAAATATTCCAAATTTATGAAATTAGAAGTTAGTAAAATGTTGAAAAAAAAATATTTGAAATTTTGTTGAAACTTTTTTAACAATTAAAAAATATTATATGAAATGCTGCAAGCGTAGTAGAAGCTCCTCGAGATGGGACTCCAACATCTCATAATGAACTTCGTAGAGTCTCTTCCAAGAATCGGGATAAGATTCGCGAAGACGGGCAGCGCCAATATCACCAGAAATATAACAAGAGACACGCTTCAGGTAGATATTTTATCTATGGTTTAGCTGTGGTGTCTCACAGTGAATTTGTTGGTTTGAAGATTGAACAGCACCGGATGCGGTGATATGGCATACGCTGACGACATTGCTCTAACAGCTACAGGCGAACACCTAAAAACTTTAAACGATCTGCTTCAAAAAGTTTTATATACAGTAAGGAACTCATGCGACCAGAGGAAAACCAAGGTAGTAGTGGTAGAGCACACGCCTGTTAAGTCAGGATCTGTTGGTTCGATCCCGTCAAAAGAAGCCTCATAAGGAAATGTGGTGATCTCCGAAACAACTGACACTTCTTTCATTTTTCTTTGTTGTATAACAAAAATATTCAATATATACTAAAATAGATCTTCACCTTACTAAAACCCTTTGTCAATAGCCTTTTTTGACAGATCACGTGTGAGTTGTGTCAAGCTGTCATGTTAGTTTTGTTCAATAATTTTCCTCGTGGAAAGACTTAAGCCTGAACAACCTTTACAAACCGTTCAACTTTATGACGAAAATTTCCGTTCTATAAAGAATATGTTTCGAGTGCTCCACTCAACCTATGGTCAACATAATCGGCCTACTGAGCGTACTGTTTTCAACAGCCTTAACCCATCTTGAGACCCAGCATTCATTACTGGATCAAATTCGACCGAATAGAGTGCGTTCAGCACGAAGTGAAGAAAATATGCCGGCCGTAGCTGAGTGTATAGCCGTAAACCTTTGGAGAGTCGATTCGGCAATGTTCGCAGTAAACCCGAACTGATGTATGGAACGACTTGGTGCATTTTACGTAGAGATTTAAAAAAAAGCACACAAAATATAGCTTGTGTAAGAGCTCAAGTCGGTCGACCTAACCAATCGACATCACTTCACTTCTATGGGCTCTTGAAAAGTTTCAAGAAGATCGAACGTTTTCGAGCCAAATTTTGTTCACCGATGAGGCCAATATCTGGCTCAATGGATATGTAAACAAGCAAAATTGTCACATTTGGGACAAAGAGCAACCTGAAGATATTCAGGGCCTGCCATTTCATCCAGTTAAAACAGCGGTTTGATATGGTTGATGAGGCAGTGGAACCACAGGTCCATATTTCTTCGAAAACTATGCCGGTGAGAATGTAACCGGCAATGGCGATCGTTATCGCGCCATAATAACCAACTATTTGATGGTTGAAATGAAAGCTCGTGATCTCGACGACATTTGGTTTCAACAAAACGACGCCACTTCCCACACATCGCATCAATCATTGGATTTATTGATAGAGCACTCCGGTGAGCAGATAATTTCACGATGTAGGCCAATCGATTGGTCACTAAGATCGTGTGTAATATCACCGTTAGACTTGTTTTGGGGGAATTTGTAAAATCTAAAGTCTATGCAGACAGTCTCGCTTCAATTCAGATCCTAGAGCATTGTCATTCACCAGTTACCAGTCGAAATGCTCGAACGAATCATAGAAAACTGGTCTCAACAGATGGACATCTTAGGCGTAGCAATGGCCAACATTTGAAAAAGATAATCTTCCAAAAATAAACGCCAAAAAATGTTCTTTCGAATGATAATAAACATTCCCCAATTATATTTGAATTTTCTGTTTTTTTCTTAAAAAAATGTAGGCAACCTCGAAATTAATCATTCTTTACAAATCAGTTCAGCGTTTCGGAAGAATTCGATCCCAAACACCATGTTATCAGAATTTTAATGAAAAAAATCGAATATCTTTCCTGGCACCTGCAGCGAATAAATATACCCTGTCTGTAATGCCACTATACTCATAAGTATTATAATAATTTAATACGAATAATTAATAAAAAAATAAAACACTTTTTACAAATGCTGCTCTAAATATTTATATAAAACTACCCATAAATCATCAATAAACCAAAACAAAGCAGTGCATAGCTAAGTAAATGTTTAATGGACTGAAATAAGTTAATAAATTAATTTATTGTTTATTAAATTTTTACGGCAAATAAATTTCAGTTTATAACATTAAATTATTTACAACGAACTAAAGCATTTATAGGCATTAACATTTCAATTGCATTTGAATTTAAATTATGTTAAATACTTTTTTAGTATTGTTGTTTTTTATTTATTTTCCTCATTCCGCTTTGCTTAACCGCTGCCATAATGACCACAGCGAATACAATTTACCTGCATGCCAATTGTGCGCCAATCCATTTTCAATGCAATGCCAGACCAATAAACTGCCAATGAGCGCATTTAGTTGGCAACTGCAGCAGCAGTGACGGAAGCAGCAGAACAACAACAAAGCAAATAAAATGTGTAGTCAGGAATAGCAGAAAAACCGCCGCCAAATCGTTTTCGTAATCACCATTATCTGCACATTTTTGTCAACACCTTTTTATTGGAGCGAACGCTGACACCTGCGTACATACAAATGTGCATATGTATGTACAGCTCATGAAGAGAATATATGGTAATGTATTTCGTGGTTTCAAACTTTCTGGAAATTTCTTATGGGGCATTATGGCGTATTTTGGTGACCGCGGTAGCCGAGTGGTTAGCATTGCGTACTGATATTCGCAAGGCTTGGTGCCAATCACATCCAAAAGTTATGGAAAATTAATTTAAATAAAAAATTTAGATAAATTTTCTAATTCATTCCCTCATCAAAACCGTAAAATGTATAACCCTGTCCAATTTTCAAATACATACACCTGTATTCTAAAGTGTGAATGCATTGCGAATTGTGTGGTTATATTGTTGGTGTTTCGTGTAAATCAGTGATAATTTTATTTGCATTATCATTTTACCAATAAACATTTTTGTCGGCTAATGGTGGAGGATGTTAGTTCTGGTATAAAATAAATCAAACGCACTTAATGTATACCTAATTCTGCCAGTATTCCCAGTAGAGGACGAAGAGGTATTACGATTTTGATTCATTGAAGAATGATTTTCAAAATAAAAACTTAAAATTAATAAGCATTTACTTGAAAAGATTAAGAAAAATTAAACTTGAATTAAAATCTTAAATTCAACACACCAGAAATGTAACTAACACAATATATATGACAGTATATTATTAAATTAAGGAGATACGAGCGCATAAAAGAATAAAGACTCAAATAAAATTATATATATATATATATATAATTAGCACTATGTAACCGCTGAAGTGATTTTCGGTCGAGCTCCTCCTCCAATTTGTGGTTTTGCGTCTTGATGTTTTTCCAACAATTGGTCTCCAAGCCAGGACTTATGGCCTGTTAGGTTTTGTAGTGTGTTTCGTGGGATTGGCAAATAATCGTCCACTGTGAGTTGCTGAAAGTATTTGACTAAGAAAACGGGTCCCACATGGCCAAAAATTCTCATGAGACCTTCATCCGTCCCTTAGGTCCAAGCGCGGTATCTTTTTAGCCAACTGCAACAGCAAATTTACTATTTCGGAATTAATATATATACCTTCTGCATACACGTATGTACCTCGCACGTGTTCACCTTCTCCGTTCGAAAAGTGCGCTCAATTGCATTTGCTGCAGTGATTTCAAATTTCTAAAATTGTTAACAATTTTGTGGCCCGCACAATCACCACATTGACAAATCTCTGCGTCATTATGCAGGTGCAATGGCACAACACAACGGCGGCGGCAGACTTTAATGTAGAGCTCATGTTGACGTGCCGGGTTATCGAAAGGCACTCATGGCGCCGGTCGCCGCAAGTACGCGAAGGCCGTTGAAAAATTGCGTGGCGGGAAGGGAAAATCCATTTTGGTTGCAACGGCACCACAAAATTTACAACTAACAAGCAACCGTGCCGCAACTGTAATCGTTAAGCAGCTTATTGTCACGGCGGGGTATACTTAACTTACATACAAGCGCCAACGTTTTAAGTCATACTTATGTAAAGAGTGTGGAATAATAGAGACGAGTGTTTTAATGAAAAAAAAAATTAAGTTGTGTTGGCGATTATTTTAATAGGCTGACGTTGAAAAGTTGTTGACCGTAATTGACTTATTACTTCGCTGGAAAAGGTTAGGAAACAATATTTCATTTGCCATGTTATTTGATTTATACTCTGAGGTGGCCTATATTATACCAAAAGCTTTTATATATTGAAATTTGTTTACTTACTGCAAGTCCAATTAACTTAACCTTTAAACAATCCATATGGAAATGATTGGCTGGTTGGTTGTTTCAAAGACTTAAGTCATTGAGCAGCCTTTTTTGTGCTCCCCCATATATCACAAACAGCCATTTGCGAAAAGCTCGTTCGATTTTATATATTGTTGAATTTTCTTACAACTATACGTGCGCACCTCCGTGAGGTTGGAGCTAGGAGCATCTGGGAGCATCACAATCACCTGAAAGCGTTTCGCCATTCTCTGTGCATTGCCGATTCTACCTCAATCAACTTGTGGACATGATATCTCAGGCATATTTGACCTATTAATACATTCAAGAGAATGTTAAATTCTCTTTTGCTTAATGCAAGTAAAAGTTTGATTTGACTACTTTCCACGTTGCTCCACAATAAATTGGTACTAAGTCGTACGTTGGAACAAGTCCAAGACCATAAGTGTTCCTCTATAAAGCTTTGCTTTCCACTATGGCAGCCTCGGCTTTTACATGCATTTGACCTTGTACCTCTTCCTTCTTCCCATGACCTAACACCTTTTTTTTGTGTTAACGCTTTAATTGCTGTAATTGCCACTTTACCAGAAACACGATGGATTTACCCATTAATAATAATAATTTTCCGTTGACTTACCTTCTTTCTGCTCATGTCCTAGCTCCACAAGCTCACCATATCCAATCCCAATAATGCCTTTTTGTGCGCAAAGAATTTGTCCGCATCAAAGTTGAATTCAATCTTACCTTCCGATTTTTCCTTTGCTGCAATTCCTGCCATTTGCGTCACTTAGTGTTGGTATGTATTGATAATAATGTTGGGGACTAGGTAGATTTATTCTTGGTTTTATAAGAAACTGGACTAAAGTGCCAGGTCTGATTAGTATATCTAATGTACGGCTATTTTATCTTAACTACCACTAGCGAAAGCTTCAACTTGTGGGTTTCTGATCATATTCTAATTTATCACAAGCCACATCGTTGTCGAGGTGACGTAAGGTCTGTAATAGACAACACGTTGCCAGAGCCGTCTTCCCAAATCATCAGTTCTGCAATCGAGATGAAGGTTAGACATAAGCTAACTGCATTTGTGGCCGTCGACGATCTGTGTAATTTGTGGGGTGAGAAAGAGATGCTCATCATCATTATCATCATCATTATCTCTTATGAGGTTACCACAAATCAACGCTGTTGAGGTGTTTTTCATTTAAGAACTTTAAATGGTGACGTGAAAGGTGTGGGACTTGGGGACGTTGGTTATAAGCTACTGGTGACGAATGGAGTAAGTAGAGTTACATTGTTCCTGCATATTAGCGTGTTCATGGAAGCTATTAAGCACATTAGAAATGCATACTCAAGGAGTGATATATTTATCTTTAGTGATAGTCAGGCAGCTATAAATGCTCTAGGACGAACACGGCAAAGTATAGAATTATACTGAACTAACACAGATCTTTCCAGCAGTTGGACGAACAGAACTGTCATAGCCAAGCAGATTCTTCAGTATAAAAAACGTATTACAAACTACTCGTATTACTAAAGGCATATTTATACAATTTTGACAGAAAGGCCGCGTTAAGGTGGAAATGAAACTTTATCTGTGGCAACAAGATTCAAGCTTGGCCCAAATTCAATCAGAGAAAGTCGGAAAAAATAGGACACATCAAAGGCAATCTTATCCTGGCAGGTCGTTGCCTCATATCTCATATAACAATATGAGCGCAGTTTTGAACTGCTTTCTTACTTTATGTTAATTACACTCCGATCTAAAAGTTATACCAGTTCCTTTTTAACATAAGTGGTTCAGCAAATTTAAATTCCGAACGTGCTGCCGATAGAAAACTTATTCAATGATTCTTCCACCTATAATGGGAATAAATTTAAGATACTTTGGAACCCCTTCACATCCAAATGCTGAGTGAAGTAATAAGCCGGTTTCTGCAAGGTTTTAATCAGTCATAGCCTTATGTTGATAAACGAAATTAGTGTTTTTCCTTAGTAAAGTTCATGTTCTTCTTCCGGTCGTCCATTTACTATGAATTTAATTCTAAAACGTTTCATTAACAAAAGTGCTTACTGAGTTCAGTCCACAAGACCATTGTGGAGAATGAAATAATTTATGAGTTTTCTATAAGTGACATGTGCCTGGTAACTTAACTGGTACAGGAAATACGAAAGATGCTAAAGTCTATGTACAATGAAACAACCAGGAGAGCTGGAAGAGCGGTCAGGGCGAGATGGAATGACTTAATGACCTGTAAGAGCTCTAAGATCATGAGCAATGACTGCTGAACCACTTTACGGTGTTACATTAATAAAATTTTTGTTGTCATCATATTTTTGGACTGCCCTAACTTTGTTCTTTGTATAAAAATAATTCAACTGAATTTGCGTATTTTCTCCCTCAAGTATAATTCAACTTAGTACTCACAGTCAACTTATGCAAATGTAAATTTCGGTGCATGGAAACTAACTTAGTGACGTGGGAGCTTTTCCTCCTTTTAAATCCAAACGCTTCTCTAACGCTTATAGAAGAAATAAAAAGAATAATGAAAAAACTTTAGCTAGTTTAATTTTAAGTCATATTGAAGCTGTGGGAGTGATTAGCGTTTAAATGCGAGAGCAGAGATTGTATTATTTTATTTAAATTTTGTTGCTACACTTATAATCCTTATAATAGGACTATCAAGTACAATGAAAACAGTTGGGAAAATTTTTATTAGAAAATTTATTAATTTTTCTCCACTCTAAGTATTCACTGAAGTATCATTTTTGGAATCAAAGTTTAGAATAGTCTAAAGTATGCAAATAAACGAGATTTTTTATTAAAATAATATTTCAAATGGGAAGATACATATATACTGTGTATTTCAGCTTAACCCTCGCTTAGTAGCTAATCCTCTTACAATTTCTGTAATGAATTTATATGAATTTATTTATTTAAAATTACACTAATCAATCAGCAGCACAAAAGCGCCAAACTTTGAATAATCATGTACAACGAAATGACGGTCTCCTTCCACAAACCACCGCACCTCCTTTCGATCATTATCTCCACGTGTGTATGTATGTGTATGAGTGTCTGCTCATTGTTCCGGATGATGAAAAATCACTTACGCTAATGAGTTTAAGTGGCGCCCTGAGTTTCGTTTTGTTGTAGTCAGATTTATTGGCTGGGGTTGGGGGTAATCTATTACAAGCAGGAAGTACCATATTTGCTTAGCGTATTTGCATTGCACGTATGTACGAATATGTATACAGAGGACGTAACCGAATATTTATCTTACTGTAACGCCGTTGACGATGATGCCAGGCGATAACTAATCAATCTCGCAAGTCATGTGGCAAACACTCGCATGAATTACATTAAATAAGTTGTGGGTATGAACTTGTGTCCATAAGTATGAGCAACACTGTAGGCAAATTTACTAGTTCGAAAGTAGTATACAACCCATTTTCATTTAAGTGTTAACTAGTTAAGTTTCTACTAGTAACCTCTTCGCAGAGGAAAAAAATCACAGCAAAGAACACACACCAACACAGAAAGCCCATGGCAGATGTGAACTCTTATAATTGCATATTTTTAATAATTGCGGACAACCAAACTATCCGTCGGTCCATCCGCCCCTCCATCCATTCGTCCATCCGTCCATCTATCCGTCCGTTCATCCATCCGTCCCTCCATTAGTTCGTTTATCTGTTTATCCATCCGTCCGTCCATTGGTGTGTTCCTTCGTCCATCTCTTCGACCGTCAGCTTGAACACAAACCAGTCTTTCACTTTTTGAGATATTTGTATTTTTAAAATATTTTGATAATTACTCAGTACTAGCTAGATTGATCCACTAAATCGTATGGCTTCGATACCACCGATTTGTTAAGATATTAGCTTCTAAGAATATAAAATTTGGCAAATCATCGAAATCCGAACACTATTTGACTTTACTTCCATCAATTAAAGTCAATCTTCTCCTTAAAGAATCTACACCAAAGAGACCAGATTTCCATCGGCAATAGGTAGTAACTCGGGAGAAATAATTTTATGAACCAAATAAATGGAAATCTCTTCAAGCGAAGCCAGGTCCTTCTTCTTCTGATAATTTCATTAGAGAAAATGTTTTCTGCTTCACTGCGAGAACTGAGTCTAAAACATTCAAAGGGGTAGTGTTGCCGCCCACATGAACGACATGACCTAGCTAACGTAGCGACGTAACACGCATAGCTCATTGTTTCATCATCTCTGGTATTCGCCGTTGCGCCCAAAATCATGCGCAAAGCCTTTTTCTCGAAAACTGAGTAGTAACTTTTAGAATTTGGTCTTTCTTCGTCAAGAAAGTAGCACCTATTGATAAGAGAGGTTTCACACCAGATATGGGCTGAAAATATTGGTGGGTTGTTGCTGGTTTCTAGGTAGATGAAATTATTTATGAATTCAAAGTAATGACCAGAGCCATTTTCCTCGTTCCCTTTTCAAACTGGAGAAACCAGAACTAATCGTGCTTATCTGAAATATTATTTGCCTTAGAAAGGCTCGGAAAAGAGCTTCCCGCTCAAAGCTTGCCATGTTGCGTAACGTTAGTTTATACATCCGTATAGGTTTTGTGAGGTACAAAATTCAGACATAGCAACATAGAGGCAGTTCTTTTTCGTCCTCTTTTCACCGATCAGTCAATGGTAGATTTGGCAGGTCTGAAGCCACACTAGGAAGCTCCAATTAATTCCGTAAGGGAGGCATTCAATCTTTAACATATTACAATCAATAAGACTTTGTATTCAATATTGAGCAGGCTTATCCCATTATAAATGATCGACACTTTTGTGAGGCATGCACTCATCCGACTATTGAATAGCTCAGCCGGTTATTCTTTAATCGACTTCATAATCGGGTGAACATGTATTCCATCGCTTCGGTGTTAAAACCTTCTATTAGACACAAAACCACAGTTGCGATTGCAGCTTCTGGACGTCAAGCTCTTGCCTCAGTCTTTTTAAAGCAATTTGTATGTGGATTTTACATTCGGAATTTAAAAAAAAAGTGAACGCCAGAAACCTAATCATGCCTTGTCTACCCTTTATTTCAAAGGTATGTTAAATATATGTACACATTCGGAAGGCACAAGTCCTGGTGTAGTACTAACATCCAAAAAGTAATAGAAAATTAATTTAAATAAAAAATTAAGTTAAACTTACTAATTGTGGTCACCTCGGCAGGGAATGTTAACTCCTCTGAGTGTATTTCTGACATGAAATAAAGGCTCCTGTAGGTCCCTCCATTTGTTGTAAAAACATCTAGACGCAAAACCACCAATTGGTGGAGGAGCGCGGCCGAGGCGGCGACAAAGCACCAAAACCAATGCAATCCTTCCATTCTCACTAAAAGCCCGAAAATCCACTGTATTTTTGAATATGGATTGTAGACTTTTTAATATCTGGTTAGTAATTAATCTGATTAACATTTTAGCCCGGTAAGTGTGTCGGGATTTGGCGGATCACAATGCGTTTTTGTTGCAGAATAAAAATCTATTTAATATTTTCATCAGAAATTTATAGGAGATTCTCATAGACATAATTTTTGACAGCTGTCAGACAAAACCTGCCATAAGTACTGAGTAAGCGTAGACTTTAACAATGCACTTGCACAAAATAATGTCTCACCCTATACAATACACAACAATCTGTGTATTATATAATATTTCAGCATATTAATGAAAATCGCAACCGAAAAGCATACAAATACATGCATACATACTCGTACATAGATGTGCAATGAAGAAATTATTATACTAAAAGAAAACTACAATCCCAACTCATTCACACAACCACTCAGGCAGACAGTCAGTCACTCAGTCACTCAGTCATTCATTCATTCATTTATACGTTCGTTTTATTCATTTCATTGTGATTTTAAGATGTTGGCGAAAATTAAAATGTGCATTCATGTATACTGATGCACATTTGGGAATTCGTACAAATATCATACTGAAAATCACAAAGTTAAAAACGAAGTACACACTCATCCACATATGATCCAAATATAAACCGCTACACACACACACATATACTCATATGCACTTACATACATAGATATGGTTATGATTCACCACGAGGCAGACCACAAGAGAGTCGGTGTTTTTTTTTTTGTTTTTGATATTTATTTTAACATAAGAAAATTAATATCGTAACAAAAGTTGGTAAAGCGATTTTTAGTATTTTATTGTTGAGGGACGAGCACATTTGGCATATTAAAATTGTTGACTTGGAAAAAGTGGATGTTGATTGTTTCATGTATTTTATTGTCTTCTGCACACACACAACTTCACATCTACATACGATGAAGATAAAGTTTTTCGAAAATTGCTAACATTGTAGTATGTGCAGAGTATTTTATTAGTAAATGGATAAAAGTGGAAGGAAACTTTTATAAATTGACGCTTCAAAGAACCTGAAATTGTAACGTTACAGAGTAATTCATACATACATACATATATTTCATCAAATCTCAATACAGTAGTCGTTTGGATAAGGTATTTATTATGTGGTTCCTCAGAAGACTTTTGAAAATAAGAGCTGACGAAGAGTCTGCTATCGTAATGTATAAAAATTCTATTTACTTTGAAGTCTGCTCCAACCGACCTTAAAACAAATCTTGCAGTTTTCTTAAGAAAAAATTCCTGACGCATTCAATATATTTTTATTTCAATTTTTTACACTATTCTCGTCTCTTCATATTATCAGAGTGTTGAAGAAAGTCTGTTTACGTTCAATCAGCAGCTCAACGTCGTTTTCTTTGCTCTTATTGGCATATACGCCGCTTGCAAAACTTTGGTTGAGCTAACAACAACAACGCTCTATTCATTTCTCCTTTCAGCCGTTCGGCGATAATTGAAGACAGCAATTTCCCCAACAGAGTTTGTTTATACCTCCCTACTGTTGTTTAACTTCAATTTCTCGAAGCGCCCCCTTCACCCAAAGGGTTTGCACTTATCTCATATGCCGATGATTGCTCGATATTGACATCTGGTAGGGGTATTAATGACCTATGTTCGAAAGTGAACTGCTGTCCCGACGTTATTTTCCACTTCTTCACTGCCAGAAAACCCTCGAAACCTGTGGCTACCCTTTTCAACGGCTGGACGAAGGAGACGAAGTCAATGGCATAAAAATTCCGACTATAAACAACTTGAACTAACTGGGAATTAAATTCGATAGCCTGCACTCCTTCACTCCACATACGACACCAATAGGCAAAAAAACTCCAGAGCTGCAAAAAAAACCTCAAGATTTTAGACGCCGGCACCCGGGGAAAAGACGAAGAATCGTTGCTGACAACATACTTAAAAATTTGCCGGCCATAGGTACACTATAATGCCCCGCTATCGACGTCGCCTGCCAAAATACCGACCTCAGGGCCTTAGCAGGAAATTTTCTAATGTCACCCGAGCATCACTTGCCCAGCGAAGTATCTATGCTACATAGAAAGTACCCCAACAGACACTTACTAGATGCCGAGCCATCATCTTGGCAAATCAGAAAGGGAGTACTTGAGTTTGAGGACTACATTCAGCACCACTTACAAGAGCCGCTGAACAGGACGGCTTACCTACAGGCATTAATGGCCACCATCCATTGCAGGCGAATGGCTCTAGTTGCCTCGATAGTCCCGCGTAAAACTGGAACCACAAAGAAATTGATATTTTAGTCGACGAAACTCTTGCCAATCCATACTTGACCCCAACATACATCCTGCATGCAATGAGTCCCGCCAATTTGCAAAGGACCACAAATCATTCGCCTGGGAGTGGCCAGAAACGAATCTTTTGCATATGGTTCAAGCAGCTCACGACCTCCGGTCTTAGACCAAGTATCCCTTAATGAAAAGGCAATATATGCCTCGGATGAGAGAACCCTCTATTGATGACGACCCCTGCAAACCAACTCCTTTAACTCCCTCTTTCTGGTCCCAAACCGTCGAAATAGCTCATCTGCCTATTATCAAGACGGATATTGTTTTTCCTGCTAGTACTGGTTCCTAAGTAGGCGGAATTAACCACGACTTCAAAGTGAAGACTGCCCGCAGTGACATGATAGCTCAAACACGTGTGCGCTGACTCGTTGTTGATAATGGTACACGTGCAGTTCCCCTTCGTCTTGGAACTTCGTGTAGTATTGAGCGCTTAGAGATGTCCCTGCAAATATTGACTGCGTCTCTGCTATTGTTCAGCATAGAGCAGCTTATTTTTGCATTTCAAAGACGATTTTCAAATCGAAGAAGAAGAGGTGGGGTCGATTCATATGTTCGCTTATCTTGCAATAATTGCCTGAGAGCTCTTAGAGAGTGGAAAAGCTGGTCGAGTGAAAAACGGCTTGAGTGTCTGCTGTGATTGCAGCTTTGTCCTTTTTCACCTGATTTTGTAAGAAAATATTTTTAAGAATTCATATGAGGCTAAATGCTCAAAACTTAAATTATAACTTTTATGAGATTAAATATTTCAATAAAAAGAATTAAATTCAATTTTCACAAAGAAAAACTAATAGAAGTAACAGTTATATCGGCTTATCTTCTTACCAAAGATTCTTTTTGATAGTGAGCAAACTATGAATCTGATTTAATAGCTAAGTGCGGTTATCTAAATGGCTGAGCTCTTGGCGTTATTGTTGTTGTTGTATTTATTTATATTTTGGCACTACGCACATACATACGTAGCGTGAGGTTCTCTTTTGTGAAAAGTTCGTAAGAATTAATTTGGAGAATATAAAATTTGCCACATTATGGCTACATGCAATGAAATAATTGTTAGTGGTTGAATAGCCACAACCACAACTAAGAAATGCTTCCCAGATTAGGCCACTTATGCAAACATTTAGATACTCAAACCTATGAAAGGGTGTCAAACTCACCACGTCAACGGGGTAGAGGTTTGTTTGTAATGGATAAGAGGAAAGGAAAACATTAATATGTACAAAGCGACTTCGAAATTATTAAAAAATATATACTTTAGAATATTTGTATGTAAACTTTTACACAAACATACATAAATAGAGTTGCCACAACTTTTGTTCCGAAGGACGAGGCGCATTTCTCAACAGGGGTGTGTTTAAACAAGCAAAATTGTCGAAGTAGGGGCTTGAAAATATTTAAATAGAGACCATACATCCAAAAAATCTTTATTTCATATCATAAATGCGCTCGGAGGGGTTGACTTCAAATTTCGTTAGATTGTTTCTATGGTTCCTAGAAAGGTTTTTACAAAAAGTGGAGAAGGGACTGACCTATTCGAAAATTCGGACTATTCCTTTCTACTGAAGTGGACCAATGTCAGTGGTAAAACCAAAAATGTTGTATTGAGTAAATAAAGATATCGTAAAAGAATATCCCACTATTAGTTTTTCATACATTAGCGTGTAGCGTTAATTGCGGTCGTTCCTCAGGCACCAGCCTTTATGCAGGAAATCGTGTAGATTGTGTGTCTTCAGCTTTCCATTAAACATTCATTCATAACTGATTTCCTCTCTGAGACAATATTTAGAAGGAAAGGTTTTTGCCTTTTTCTTAATAATTGGGGTTTCTGCAAGCAAGCGAATAATTTAAATACTCTCATTCGCAGTTGCATACGTAGTCAACTACTATACATCACCAACACCTCTAACCAAAAAAAAAAAAAAAAGCACAAATACGAAGGCCAAAAGCACGCAAGCTTTCAAGCAATCAGGCAATGAAATATTCACTCAGCAGATACACTCAGTCAGTCAGTCAGTCAGTCAGGCTGTTCGTGTGTCAGATAACTGCTGCCAATGGCAGTAGGGAGGATCCTATTAGCTAAATTTTAGCAGCCTCATAAAAGATGATGGCATCATTTGTTGTGGTTTGCCGTTGAGTTTGTCGGTGAAAGTCAGCCACTAGAAGAGCACATACAAACACACACAACTATTTACGTGTGTAGTACATATATATGTATCTATGTGTGGATACATTTAGGTATTATATGTTTATATGTACTCGTACACGTATGTATATTGACGTTTGTGAGAATTTCTTTGGATTTTTTCTTATTCTTTAGAACCTTATCTGCTTGTTAGTTTTCTTTGTTAAAACCAACCATGCACATAACCTCAATGTTCGTTAAGGCAACTACCCGACATTCCAGCATTTGTTGTTGCTGCATAACAGTGGCAAGCTATTTTTAAGCAATTTGCATGTTGAGTAGTAAAAGTAGTTGATGTTTAGTGTTCGTTTTTTTTTACCTTTTCCTTTTTCCGTGAAGCGCCTTGTACCTAGTACCCATATGGAGATACATACTCATACGTACATACATACATATATAAGTTTTGTATTTGTATATGTATGTATGTTCATGCCCGTATCGCATGTTTGACTATGCAGAATATTCACATTTGTATTTATGTACGTGTATGTATATGTTTGGTTTCATGTGTGTGGTAATACGAAAACGCTCTTCCAATTTGCTGTCTGGCTTCAATGATAAGCCAAAGAATTTGTATGATGTTTCTTTTACAATTGCTATCGTTTTTTCGTCTTATCATTGTATGTACATTCGACTTGCATATATACATAAGTGTACACATACATACACATATCTGTGAAATAAAAAATTTAAGCTGTTTCCCTGCGGTTGTGGCGAAAACTAACTGATTTTAAGGCTTCCCTAACCATTTAAAGTTTTAAAGTAGAAGTTTTATATTCCAATCGTCTTTCTCGTTACAAAACTCCATATGCTTCGACAATAAATACTAGTCCTTTAATATTCATTTTAATTTTGTAACATTCCAAAAAATAATGAAAATTTATATGAAAAGTACAACCAAAAGAAAGATTTCTAAATAAATTTAACTAGATTCGGAACAGCTAATGTCAAAAAATAAATGAAATATTTTTAATCCACAAAACTCGATGTGTGAACTTTCATAAACAATAAAATTTTACAAAGTGTGCTGATTTTTGTCGGCCGCCAGTGCGCCGATCATATACGACAATCAGCGACGAACTAGTTGATTTCAAAGCCTTTCACAGCTTATAGATTCACTTCCGAAAACAGTCTTCAAAATCTTTCTTATTAATTATCTTTTCGTTGCTATTAAAGACCTTTTCTTTTAACTTTTTTTAATTTTTGGAAATAACCAAAAATCCCAGATCCCAGAGATCTCAATAAAATTACTCCTTATTTTCGCAGTGTGAGATGGCGATTTATCATGATGTAAAAAGTAGCGCCGCAAATCCTCTTTCTTACTGTTTTACAACAAATTTTTGAAAACTTTTGTTAAGCCCTCTTCGGTGTACCATTTTGCAGTTACCGTCTGACCCTTTTCCACTGGAATAGCAAATCCGGTGAAGTAAACTGACATCATTACTTTTGCTGCTGATTTTTTTGCTTAGATTTTACGGGTGGATTTGCAATTGTTGGGCTCCACACCATGGGCTGCTGTTTGGTTACTGGATCATACTCACAAAACCAAGAATCGGCACCCGTAACGACTTTACTAAAGCTACTAGACTGATCGCTAGATCCATCGAGCAGATTTCTTCGTATATTCCAGATAATTACTTACTAATCACGATACAGCCATGGCATTCAAACCTAATTCATTGTTAATCATTTCTTGTATCAATCGTGGGTCTTTGTCAATTTTGGACTTCATCAAAGCTACAGTGACGTCATCAGTGGAAAATTTTGTTCGACCTTCTCGAGGCTCGTCCTCTACGGAAAAATTCCCGGTCTGGAATTTTCGGAACCACTTAGAAATAGTCTCTAAAGTCGGTGCAGTCGTTTCATATGCAAGTTGGCATTAACTGAATATTTGTATTGGCTGTACCATAAATTACACCGAAACCCGCAGAGAATCACATGGCGAATTTCTGTTTGCTTTGGTTATAGAATTTCGTCTGACTTATCCTCAGCTATCTTGTGTTTTCTCGCCTCCATTTTAGCCGATAGTTCTAAAATTTGAAAAAAAAAAAAAAACTAATAAAGAAATTGCAAACGATTTGGAATTTTTAGATTTAACACAAACTAACTGAAAGTCCCCAACTGACCGAACTTTTGTTAATTCCCTTGTAGATCAGCGGAATATTAGGCATTGAACGAAGCGTAATTAATAATTTCCTTGAAAATAGAACCAGCACAGTAGCTTAAAATATTAAAGGGTCATAGCTAAATTAGTTAGTTCTCGAAGCCACGTTTTTTCACCTGGGTGAGTTGTCCGGAACCAGCCAGATTGCATCACTATAACTTATACCTGTATAGCCGATTTTGCGATTCTCAGATTTTGAATAACAAGGCCATCTAATAAGCATATAAGAGCGTTAAATTTGGCACCTAAATCCCGACAAATATTTACAGTAAAAATCATTCAAATCGATCTGTGTTATAAGCCCTTCCTACAACTGATTTTTCAGATAAATAATTTTAGATTAAAATTCAAAATGTTTATGAAAATATAAAGACTTCAATACAAATATTTTTTGATATTGTACTTGATATGTAAGTTAGATCACCAATATGTCTGACATAATTAAAAAACGATTAAAGTATTGGTGATATTAAAAATTCTTAAATCTCTCCTGGCATGTTGACATCTGAGACCTTTGGTTGATTGGTTGATTAAACATGAACTCTTTAGAAGTGAATTTGAATGCTTTTTGAACTAGTATTGATATTTAATTCAAAGGTTACTAAGAATATTTAATAAAAAGTTTCAATTTATCTAAGTTCAAATTAAATTATCTCAATATAATGCAAGACTCTGCAAAAACAAAAGTACCATTCGTTTCCTTAAAAATCAAACCTCATTGTTCTGAAACATTTCATTGATCTGGGATAATCCAAAAAGAATTGGAAATTTTTCCAAAAAAAAGCAATATCTTTATAAGAAGTTTGAAGGCTTATATATCTGTTATAACGTGATGTGAACGGCCTCATTTAATTGCCATTAATTTTGAAATTTTCAACCATAAAAAATTTATCTCGAGATTGTTCAATTTTGAATAGTATTATATCAGGAAGCGGTTTTCAGAGTCGATAAAGAAAATTTCTCGGAAACGGCTGAACCGATCGGCTTAAATTTCTCCCACGAACTTTGAAGACATATTTGTTAGGTAATGATCGAATGAAATTTTTAACAATAATTTCGATTTTTTAAGCCACTTTGAAGTGTAGAATTTCTCACAAAAAATTAATTTCTTTTTTTTTTTTGAAGCCGCCATTTTGTCAAATTATTCCATTATAATACTAAATTTTGTTTGGTTTTCGAGTTTCAGATAATTTGAAGCAGAAATATCGTCATTGCGAGCCGTTGAAATGGTTGATTTTAGTTGATTTTATTGGAGGATGATATGAGTTAATAGTTTTTGAGTTTGTAAATTATTGAGTTTGAAAAACAAACAAAGCTCTTATAGCCCATTTAGGTAGTACAGTAATCATTAACTAATTATGAAAATAACACACATAAAATAGTATTAAATACAATAAAAATTATAATATCCCCAAATTTAAAGCACAGATAATTAATTAAAACAACGCTTGTTTCAAAGCAACCACCACTGAAGCGTAACAAAAGCAAACGCTTTCCACAAACACACACTCGTGTATAAATATCATTCATGTGTGCATATACTCCTGTGTAACATAGGTATTTATGTATTTCATCATTATTGTGTGAGGATGTTGGTTATATAACCACAAAGGCTCGTAGCGAACAATGTATGTAAATACCTATATATTATGTATACAATAACTACACACATACATATGTACCAGTATGTGTATGTATCCGCACTATTGTGTGAAACGGGCGCATCACTCTCGCATGGCCATCGGCATAATCGCCAACAACATATGTACATATGTATATATGTATATATTGTACAAGTGATGCAAAAATTGCATTCATGTTCCATAATACTACTTTTCATCCATTTATTCGCATTTTTATGTATGTATGTATAAATATACTTGTACAAGCATTGCCAATTAAAAATTGCATATGTGGTGATTGGGCGTAAACAATCATGGCGGAGCTTTTGTTTTGTTCTCTTGTTTGTGGATCTTGATTAATGTTAAGCATTGTGCCGAAATTGCATGCAGTTATTTGTAGATATGCACTCATATGTATGTATGCATAAATATGTAAGCTCACATAAACACATATGTATACGCAGGTACTCCAGAGTTGCCAGAAAAAAGAAATAAAAAATTACTTATATAAAAACTATGGGGGAATTTCATGGTCAAGTTAGAGTCCACTCTAACCAAAGGTGTATTTTATCTTAGTCATAGTGAAGGCAATGCTGACTTTTTCGTTCAGGTTCGGCACATTAAATTAACTTTCAACACGAAAAATTTATATTGTTTTTGAAGTTTTGAATAAAGGAAGATAGTGAATATGAGATTTCTTAAAGAAATTGAAAGAGACCTCGAAATTTTAAATATTTCATGTAGTAGAAATTATAAAAGTTCTATGCACTTTGCGTTTATATATATAATATAAATATACCTATAATACATAATTGGCGGTTATTTATAACTGCTGGAGCGATTTTGGCCCGAGCTTCTTGATATTCCTTCAAGAAATGCTGTTGGATTTTTATGAGGAGCTTTTATTTCTTGCCAAAAATACACTTGCAGTTCTTGACATTATCTGCTGAGGGGCGTCTGCAATTAAAAAAATAAATTTTCTATAATTTTGGATGTTGGTCGAGCCAACTGGACTGTAGTACATAGTGGTAGGAGAGACTACGTCGTCGAGAACTAGCATTCACCCCAGTCTCCCCACAATCCTCATCAAAGCGAAATTCTTTAATATATCGTGTATTTGCGAACACGCCCCGACGGACGATTTGTTCAAAGCTGCCTTTTATGAGCACCTGGAGCACACTTATGAGCGCTGCCCCCGTAATGATCGTGCTTGGAAACTCATACGCCAGGGTGGAAAAATTCAGCCTCCACAACGATGCATCCCCTAATGGGTTGAGGCCGATCGACTTCGCCGGGGCCCGAAATGTGGTTGTCCGTAGTACTAGATTGCAGCACAAGAATATACATCACGCTACTTGGCTGTCCCCTGATAAAAAAAAACCATAAATCAGGTCCATCATGTTGTGATAGACGGAAGGCATATATCCAGTGTTCTTGACACTCCAAGGACCCAACATTGACTCGAACCACTATCTTGTTGCAGCGAAGATACGCATGGGGCTCTATGTATCGAAGAACGCCCGTCACAAACACAAGGAAAGTTCGACTGCCGAACGGTTTTCTACTCGACTTGCACTCCAACTCTCTGAGAGCACTCATCAGCAACGGGAACTGTGGGACAGAATTTCAAGCTTCCTATGTACAGCTGCAAACGGCGCGATTGGATTTCGGAAAGGTAGAAAAAACAGCTGATACGGTAAGGACTGTCGTGTCGCAATGAACTACCTACCTTGCAACCTTGCAATCAATCCCTATAGGTGAAGGATGGGATAGATACCGAAAGCTGAAGAGGAAAGCAAGACGCATTTTCCGACAAAAACAAAGAGACCGAGATTTATGAGTGTAGAGAGCTTGAGAAGCTGGTCGAAAACTCTACGAAAAGATATGACGACTTACAGAAGGTTTCAAGACCGGAGCAGACTCTTGTAGGACACAGAGAGGTGATATAGTAACGGATGCCCAGAGTATATTGAATTTGTGGAGGGAACACTTCTCCAGCCTGCTGAATGGCAGTGACCAATGCGCGCTGGTCATTCTATTAACAGGAAAGAGTATTTGGATTGAATGTAACGCAGATTTCAATATAATTTACATCATTCCAATATGCAGGAATTTAGGTTACCTACCAGCTGAAAAAAAGATTTGACGAGACTAAATCTCAACATATAGGCGTTTAAGTGGATTCCTATCGCAATTTCATTATCCTAACTTTTACTTATACTTAATTGACACGAATTTCGATGAGCAAGAAGCAATGTTATATTTGAAACGATGACTTCAAATTTCGAGAGTGCTCTCCCTAATCCATTATTTTTGCATTAAATTGAAAGTTTTATTTACAATAGCTAGAATTATTCCATTTATGTCAAATACGTAGGCTGCTATATATACACGTAGGTCTGGCCTAGGCAACACTAAGTGTTGCCAGTTGCAATCTGACATTTCCATTGGAAAGTTTGACATTTTTTAGCATAACATTACTCAGAACGTTTTGTCATTTAATCGTGAATTGTTTTATTTACAGGGAATTAAAAAATTCATCTCGGCCAAAAAAATGGAATTAACTAGTGAACATTTTCGTGCGATCATTTTTCACAACTTTCGACGTGGATTATCACGACAAGAGTGCATCGATGAACTAAAATCTTTGTATGGCTATGAAGCACCATCCTATAGCAGTGTGAAAAACTGGTACAACGAATTCAATCATGGCCGACGCTCGCTCAAAGACGAATTCCGGGAAAGTCGTCCAAAAACAGCCGTTGTGCCAGAAAACATCGATGCCGTACGTGAACTGATAATGCAAGACCATCATGTAACATACCTTCAGATAGAGGCATGCATATGCATTTCTCCCACCAGCATACATTCGATATTGTATGAACACCTGGCCGTAAAAAAGGTTTGTTCTCGTTGGATCCCGCACAATTTGACAATCGCTCAATAAAAACTCGTGTGGATGGGTGTAAAGAAATGCTGAAAAAATACGATCGCAGTGCTTCAAAAGACGTTTATAAAATCATCACAGGTGACGAATCATGGATCTATGCGTATGAGCCCGAAACAAAACAGCAATCGACCGTGCGGGTCTTTCAAGACGAGCCAAATCCAAAAAAAAAAAAACATTTTCATTGATAAATATTCGTATTTTCATTATTAGACCAAAAATATATATAGCAGCCTACGTATGTACTGTTTTGCTCAATAACTGTTTGCCATTTTGAAGGGAACTATGCCTCAAAACCAAAAAAAAAATTATTATTCTTCTCTCATAGAAAGTTTTTTCCTTGTTGGTAAAATATTGGGGCAATCGATTTTCAGAGGCTTATCTTCAAGCCAATTTCTCAATAGCCACATTATTCGCCATAGACAGACTATAAGGTGGATAACAAAAACCTCTCAGCCAGCAGTTCTAGGCGAGCCACTATCGATGTGTGTGGTCGGGCATTATCCTGATAAAACAGAATTCCCATCCTGTTGGCCAACGTTGGGCGCTTCTGAACAATCGATTTCTTCAGATGGTTCAACTGCTGACAATACGGGACCGAATTAAGAGTTTATCCATAGGTTGGAGTTGGGTCAGTTGGCACCCATACATTGAGTTTCTTTTCGTATCCGGCATCCTTCAAATGGTTCCAAGCTATTTTGTATCCAATATTTAGCTCACGGGCAATCGAAATATTGCTCACCTGACTGTCAGACCCGACGGTTTCGTTATTTTATCATTGCAGCATCAGAACCATAAATATTTTTCCATTTTCAGCTGCCTGACTTGGGTGTTAATCTTTATTATTTAAAAAAAAAATTTGGAATATAGGGTATTTTCTTTTTGCTGGTGTCCATCTTTGATAGTGGACCGTTGAATCACTTCGAGTTTAAAATTTTCTACGAAGATGTTTCGCCCAAAAACAAGGCTCTCAAATGGTAATCACACATTTTGAAGAGCAGTTTAAAGAAAGTAAATGTAATTAAAAATATTAAAATGGCAACACTGGTATGCAGAGTACACGATACAAAAATCTCTTAATATAGCAAATTCCCTCCTCTCGCACCAGCGTTTATTGCCTGTGCTCGCTGTTATATTTATGCCCTATTGGCAATTTTAAAATTCCATTTTCCCACTAAATATAATATGATGATGGTCAGTGAATGAGCGATTACAGACAATACGAAATGCGTTTGTAGTTTGTGGTTATGTTTTGTTTTCAATTCTATTGTTCGTTCAAATATTTATTGTGTGTAGTGCAACCAAAAATTAATTAATTGAACAACTACTTTACCGTATTACAAAAAAAACAATAAAATAAAATAAAAGCACTAAAAAATAATTCGGATTATTTACATACATGATTTGTTTCGCGGAAAACGAGAAAGTTTCTCCGTAAATGGACTAGTGAAACAGAGAAAATTAGTTTTTTTGCGCAACCAGCTTACAGCTAGAATCAGAGTACAAGAGTGTAATCCAAAGACCATTCATAACTCCGAACACTAAATTGAAGTCGCCATTACAGCCATAGAGAGCCAGAAATTTCTACAATTTGTTGAAAAAGGGTCAAAACGGAATGAGTCAGTGCAAAACCCGACACGGACAAACATATGGTTGAAGTGTTGTTAAAGCATTAACCGCAATCTTGAGGCATTTCATAAATAAATAAAATTTATTTAAATAAAAAATTAAGCTAAATTTTCTAATTGCGTTCGTCCCTCGGCAGGAAATGTCCACCCCTCTGATTGTATTTCGGACATTCGGCTACCGCGGCCGACAGTGGACCTTACTTTTTTGAAAATAAGGCTTGAGCAACAGTTGCGGTGAATAGCTTGCGCTATCGAGAGATTAATGATTTTTATGGCCGGATTTTGATGGTATTGATCTGGACAACATTTACTTTCAACAAGATGGCGCTATGTACTATGTAGACAACGAAACCATCAATATTTTAAGGGAAAAGTTCCCGGTCCGTGTTATCTCTCGAAGATTCCAGACGTCAAAGATAGAATTCGTGAAGCTATTAAGGGTATACGGCAGCCACTATGCGATTTGGTGATATGGTCCTGTAAGCTTAGCCGTGGTGATCATTTGGCTGATGTTGCTTTGAAATAAACATCCGAGCACTTTTCTCAAAAAATGTCATTTTTCTATGAATATCAAAATAACACCTTTTATTGGAAAACCCTGTATTTAAATAAAATTCGTCGCCGAAGCTAAATTTACTAGATCCGAAGCCATCAATTTCTTACCGTATAAATATTTTTTGCACTAACTGTCATCGCCTATAGTACAATATAATTTTTATTCGAGAAATACTTTTACTTAGCCAGAAAGACTCGTCTGCATTGACCCACTACCGCCGTTTCTTTACGCCGGCCATCTACAATATGTTGCCACCAGAACTCAATTTCTCTTTACCTTTTTTTACCATTTTTACAAATTATTTTGTGGCTACAGTCTTTTTTACCAGCCAAAGTAGTCTAAATTCTTTCTAAAGGTAAGAGAGAAAGTGAGTTGCAATCTTTTCGTCATTTTAAATTTTTTTTTTTTTTTAGTTAAGACCGTGTTGGCTGGGATGTGCTCCTTCTGGCAACAAAATTTAGAAAAATATGTAGCGTAAAATGACGATAATAAATAGATAATGTATTAAAAGTTAACGGCATAAATATTTCGTTGACATTAGATGAATATGCAACCAAATATTGTAGAAAGCATATGTCGTCATGTAAGTGTGTATAGTGCGTACGTATTTCGCACACATACTTGCATTATTGAATTTGATCGAAGGCGACGCGTGAAAGATATTTTTGCATAGATATTGAGTGATGTGCATATGTAAATGTAATTACTTACAAATCATTTATCTGAATGATGATGCGTAACATTAGAAAATGGCAAGCAAAGAGGCGTAAACACATCAGCAATACATCAGACATATGTGTACTTGTATATATGTATGTAGGTATGTGCATACGAGTACATAAGAAAGCAAAGAGATAGCTTGCGCATTGTAAAACTCATTTGAAAGGGAGAAAAGTGCAAAATGATAAATCCCGAATCGTGAAAAGGTTCCTTTTGTCTGCACTTGACAAAGCTTTCAAGCACTTTTCAAGTCGGTGGCTGCAATGAAAGCGACAAACGCCAGCCAGCCAGCAAGTATCGTAAGCTTTTTATTGAGTGCGTACATTGCGACAGTTGGTACGAAATGCAGACGTCAAGCGACCAGTCAAGTGGAAAAGCAGTAGCGCTTCGCTGCCCAAATGGCAAACAAAGGGGAGATAAAAGTGAGTTAAAAAGTGCTTGGTTGTAGGAGCTGTGACGGCGATGATTGGCACTGAATTGAGCTGTGAACGAGCGTGTCTGACTGTGTTTGTATAGGTGTGCATGTAGGTCTGTGTGTGTATTTGTTGGAGTATTAAGGGTCGTTGGGCCAAGTGTTAAATGGCGAGGAAAGCAAATGTTGTTTATGGCAATGAGAATGGGTGTCGGTTTTTGCTGCTGAGAGTAACCGAAATTTTGCAATACATCTTGCTGGTGCAAAATATGCTTGCTTGTGGTTTTGCGTGCCCAACCGAAAAAACAACAACAATAGCAGCAGCAGCAGCAGCAGCTCAGTTGGCTGTGAAATGCAGAGTCTCGCAATAATTGAGCTTTCAAAGCTAATGGTATTAATGGCTTACACTTTTGCGGTCTGCAAGACATTTAAAATACATTTGTTGCTTCTTCTTCTTTAGAAATATACAAACATTCATGGTAATATAACTCACATATATCCATTTATATATGTAAAAGGTTTTGACCTGATAGACTGGTGTATCAATCCACAGCCTAGGCCGTGATATAAAGAGCACCATCCAGCAACACGTGCAACAACCGCTGAACAGGACGGCGTACAGACAAGCACCGAACGCCATTCACCAGGAGTCAGTCAACATCTACAAAGAATCCCTTCCCACCAACTATTGCAGACAACGAGCTCGAGCTACCTCGAGAGACCCGCGTGACTTTGGCACAACTTAGGTCTGGATATTGTAGCAGGTTAAACTCCTACTTATGCAGACTCGACCTCAGCATACCCAACGTATGCGCTGCATGTGGAGAGACTCCGCACGACACTAACCACCACTTCACATGCCCCCTTAAGCCGACACATCTAACCCCCCTCTCCCTTTGATCCAATCCCGTCGAAACAGCACGTTTCCTGGACCTTCCATTAGATGACCTCGGCAACTTAGATTAATTAAGCCCGTCCTAAGCGGAGTTAGTGAACCGCTACTACAACAACAGCAACAATCATGCGCCAAAGCTTAGAAAAGACCCACCTCTTAAATCAGCCTTCGACAACACGAATAGGAGCTGCCTGTACGCTGCTATGCCTGTAGACTGACGTTAAGCAAAACCAAAAGCTCCGTCAGGCTCAGGAAGGACCTCTCCGAGCCGTTCGATACCAAACGAGGTTTCAGACAGGGTGATTCCATATCGTGTGACTATTTTAATTTAATACTGGAGAAAATAATACGAGCTGCAGAGCTGAATAGCGGAGGCGCGATCTTCTATAAGAGTGTGCAGATGCTGGCGATGATAGTGACATCATTGGCCTCAACAACCGTGTCATTCTCCAGACTGGATAAGTCATCGCTTCCACGACTAGGTTCCCATGTCACAGTTGACAGTCATAACTTTGAAGTCGTAGAAAGCTTCGTCTATCTTGGAACCAGAATTAACACCAACAACAATGTCTGCCTTGAAATTCCACGCAGAATCACTCTTGCCAACAGGCCGCTACGCTGGCTAGGTCATGTGGTCCATAAAGATGAGAATAGTTCAGCCTTGAAAATTTTCGATGCAGTACCCGTCGAGAAAGGCAAAGGAAGAAGAAAACCTGCACTCCGTTGGAAGGACCAGGTAGAGAAAGACCTGGCTTTTCTTGGTATTTTCAATTGGGGCCAAACAGCAAACAGAAGAAACGATTCAAGCAATGTTGTTAGCTCGGATATAATCGCGTAAGCGGTTTCTAACGAAGAAGAAGAAGAAATAGCAGTTTCCCGCCTGAACATCAACAAATTGGCTAGTGCCATGAAATTTCTGCTGGCGTACGCCGATGATATTGACATTATTGGCCTCAACAACCGCCCGCGTGAGTTCTGATATCTCCAGGCTTGATAAGGAAGCGAAGGATATGAGTCGGCTAGTGGACGAGGACAAGACGAAATATCCCCTGTCGTCAAAACCAAACTGTCCTATATTCGCACCTCGGCTCTCACGTCACGTTCTACACTCTAGTGATAATTTCGCTTTTACACTTTAAACTGCTTAGCAAAGTATGAAATCATATACCTATACTCCTGAGTTGTCCTTTTGAACACTCTATAAGCTGTTTTAAGTTCTACACATCACTGATATACATATTAAAATGTCCAATAAGAGCTCCGAACCGATCCACCCTACACTAATCTGTGTCATGCGCTGAGTGTTAAACTTCCACTTGACAATCTCTGTTGCGTGCAGCATTAGCTTGAGTATATCACGAGCGATTTGAAAAATGATTGTCATTTACACAATTACCAAAAACCAAAGCCAACCATAAAACAAAAGGAAAAATTTGCAAACGAGGAATGAGTGTCGAATATAAAAATAAAATGGGATGACGTGGCAAGTGGCAAGTGGAAAGCGGCAAGTGGCAAGTGTAGGCAAACCAAAGCTTCCACTGGTGTTCAGTTAAAAATTACAGAGAAATAAAAGTAATAGTTGTAGTCGCTGTGGGTGCAGTAAAGCCATAAAGCAGTAAGGCAGTAAACCATTTCTCTGTCGTGGTGTGAAGCAATTTGCTCCACAACTCGAGTGCAGCTACGCTTTAGCAGTTTTCTTTTCCTCTTTATAGCATGCGTTGCGTGCGTGTGTGCGTGTGCATGTGTGTTGGTGTGTGGGGCTTCACACATCGTTTACTTTGCATATTTATTTCCAAAAGATACGTTAAATTGCGCATACAAAGAACTTGTTAGTTTTATTTATGTAGCTTGCCTTTGCTCGGGTTTCAAATTGGCCAACCGCGCATTTCTCAAAAACTTTACAAGCAATGCAGGGCATGTAGCGATTTAGAGTGATTTTCGGTTACAGCAGTTTCAAGGAGAAAAAATTGCAGTCATGTGTGTAAAAATTGTGTTTCTGCAGAGCTTACTGGGTGGAGGTTGGACGTACAGTGATATTGCGTTGACCTATTTCACAAGCGCTTTTGTTGAGGTGGAGATTTCGACTTAAAAGGCTGCAATAAATGTAGAGGCTTGTGCCCCATTCTCTAGAAAAGAACGTCCATAGATATAATGGAATGTAACCTTTTATGTTCTGACCGACAGATTACCGGACAGACTATCCGGCAGGTCTCTGCAAATGCACATACGAAGGTGCTCCCCTTTTTTTCTTGTTGATGACGAAACGATGCTTCGTTTCATCAAAATTGCAGTTTCTAATGACGACTTGGTACCCGCATAAGTTAACTACCAATACAATGTTAATCTAAAGAGCGGGGAGCCAGTAAAGGGGCTCATGACCGTAGTAGGCTTACCAGTAAGTAATATTTGGGCACCATACCTGATTCTGAAATTAAACTATTCATTTTCAGTACAGCTCCATAAGAGAAAAACTTAGACCACTTTTCGTTCAAATGAATCCTCTTGATCTCACTGCATGTTAACTCCTTCGGGTTAATAAAGCGATCCAATATGAGATTTTTCTGTCTTACCATAGTGTGGCAAATGCATACAGACAGTTCATAACATATTACAAAGATGATTCCATCCGTTTCTCTTGAAAACCAAGACAGTGAGGATTAGGAAAAATCCCATACATGAATTCCCGTCAGATAACTAGGCGCAACAGTTTTGATCTTGGGACTTTCCACTCTACGACGACTCGACGCTTGCTGAGTTGTGTATAAAATAGAGGGCAAGATAGAGGTATACCCATTTGGGCTTTATCCATCACTAACGGAGTGGTAGATGCCATTCGTACACGTTCATCAGCATTGCCATTCCCAGCTATACTGCTGGAACCCCGTGATCAAATTATTTTAACTCTGAAATAAGTTGAGGCTATAGATATGAGTTAACAAATATTCCTTTCCATTTTTGGAGCTCTTTATTAGTTAGCCCAGCACCGTAATAGCCGACTCGCTATCTGAGTAAATATTAACCTCATGAAAACCAGACATTATACAATATACGTATGACATAAAGTAAAGTAAGTTAACTCCCTCTAACGACTTCCTGGATGCAAACACGAAGGCGATCGTCTGTCGAGTGGGAAATCGTTACCGAGATCCTATACTTCCTGGTGTATAAGACAAGTTCTAACTTGCTGCAACTAGCATGTTAATCCATGATGGAATATGACTCTGCCCAATATAAGGATATCAAGGCTATATATTGTACCGAGGTTATAAAAAGTGGTAATAAGACCCATTTTGTTCTACAAGTCACTGTCTTGTGGCCAGCACTAGACAAAACTACTTGTCTTGTGGCCAGCACTAGACAAAACTACTTACAAGAGCAAGCTGGGTAGCCTACGTATTCTTTATAGAAGTGCTGCCTTCATCTCCTACGAAAGCCCTTGAAATTCCACTTCATAATCTTCCTTGGAGCTGCAACGCCGTAAGACTAAGCTCAATCCAATCATGGAAAACCCGTACATGGCACGCACAAATATTTGATCCGTTGACATCTTCATTAGCGGCTCAAAACTCGGTAACAGGGTGAAATGTGGAGTTTACTCTGAACCTCTTGTAATCGACTTGAGCAAGAGACTTTCCGATCACTGCAGCGTCTTTCAAGCTGAACTAACCGCAATAGCGAAAGCCGCTTCATGTTTGCTCAACTCCAATACTCAATATTGCAATATATTCTGATAGTCTAGACGATAAGTCTCTCCAATGCAATCACACCATCTCAAAGGTTACAGTCAGATACAGAAAAGTCTTAAACCAACTCTCGACTGTATGCGAAACGTCCATGATTTGGGTATCTGGTCTATAATCCAGAGATGACTGAAGGATGAGCAGTCCTAGCCGCGGTAAACTCAGCACATAATGTGGCAAATTAACAACAGAAAACCATTTGCATGTAACCAGAACAATCTGCTTATTGATAGGGAAAAGAGGATTAAGTCCTTATTCCTTCTAAGTAGGACTTCAAGCATTAGAATAGGCATAGCAACCGGTCTCCGCCTGGGATGCTTCTCTAACGAGAAAGATGAGAAATCGTTTTCTATATCATTTCTACTTCGACTGTCTTGCTTTATAATCGCTGATGCGCAAGGAACGGATTTTTACGAGGAGCTTTTATTTCATGTCAGAAATTCCCTATAAGGTCCTGACATTCCCTGCCGAGATGCGACCGCAATCAGAAAATTTAACTTAATTTTTTATTTAAATTTGTATTTAAATTAATTTTCAAACCCTGGCCTTCCGAATGGTAGTACGTAATGCTAACCACTCGGCTATCACGGCTGCTTTCTTGCATATGTAGGTTTAAAAACTCCTGAACTTCACAAAACATACCAAATGGTTAAGACATCTGGGAAAGTGAGAGAAATCTCCTTCATAAACCCAACATAGGTATCACCACGGGCCATCAGGTTTATGTGCGCCTGATCAGGGTTCCGTGATCGAGCAGTTTCTTAAACTAACTAATTAGCTAGGCTCTGTCTAACTTAGGTGTACACTTTTCGGGAAGTTTAAGAGTGTCTTGATAAATAGCTTTAAAATTTTACTAGTTCTCGTAACAGCAAAGCCTTAAGAAGTAAAATACAGAAGAGGTGCTCTAGCGTCCCGCTCGTGCATATATCCTTACATTTCCCACATGTCTCACTGCCCCCATATGATGTGATACCTAGAGCTGTGCTACAGTCCCTTCGAGATGGTGTGCGCTCAAACTGACTGCAAACTGAAAAAATTCGCTGCCTTTGCACATGGTTTCAACTGTGCTGCGCTATTGACTAGCTCCACAACTTATTTTATGGCGCTGACCTCCGCCGGGCAAATATTGAAGTTTGCCAAGCGCATTAGATTCCAGTACACACCCTGTGCACGTCTTTCAAAGTCCGTGTAAATGTTATAAGTTCTGTTGCCATACGGCTTGCTCTGGCGTCTTCCACCCTATTTTATTGTAGCATTATACCTTCTTTCCTAGTCTATTCTGTTTACCCTTCACTTCAGCTTATTGAGCTATAGCCGACAGGTAACAGTCTGAATCAAGGCTTACGTTAAGAATATTGAACTTTTAGTCTTGTTCAAGAACAATATCATCTTGTCGGTTATTTTGAAATGAATACATACATATATTAGATATAGTAAAAATAAATCCATTAATTTCCCAATAGATGGCGTTATTTATCTGCATCTCGCGTTGTGTAAGTCCGATCGGGTTCTGCTAGATGGCGTTAGAAAGATGACTTTTCTATTAAAAAAGTTCTTCTGACAGTTTTGTGATTGATTGATTCAGTTTTGTTTGAGCGTGCTTCAAAGATGGACACTAGTAAAAAGAAAATACAATATATTTCACAGTTTTTCTTCGATAAGGGCGAAAACGAAAGCCAGGTGGCAAGCCTGATACTGTTACAGTCAATCATGCACAATTTCGGTTTCTTTCCGGTAGTTTTGATGTAAAAGATGCTTCACGGAGTAAAGGCCAATTGTCGAAAATGTCGATAAAATCATGTACATTGTCGAGTCCAACCGTCATGTAAGCACTCTTTCGATTGCCCAAGAGCTAAAGATTGCAAAATAAAACCGTTTGGAACCATTTGAATAAGGCTGCATTTGAGATGAAGATATTAAACCATTCAATTTCATGCAAAAATAATGGATTTCTTTTTACTACACCAATATGTAAGCCAAACTATATCACAATCATATGGGAGAAAGAAATATATATTTGTCTAAAAAATATTGTATATAATTTAAAAACGTCTGATATTATTTGCATAATCACATTTTTTACTATCTCGTTTCAGTTACCATATCAACCCTTTCATTGTCATAAAACGACCGTAGATAAAGCAAGCTTCTCAAATATCTATAAAAATATAATTTTGCGTAAGGTAAAGAAAATTGGTTCCAGAAAATAACGCTATGAAAACACCAAATCTTAAACACAAATTTAGCAGACAAAATAAAAAATAAAAAAAGGCCAGCAATAAAAAATTTCATTTACATCTTAGCCAACCAAAAGACTGTAACAAACTCATTTGCATTTATTACGTTAATATTGAGAAATTGTAGCATAAAAGGTCAATGGTGAGGGTAATGGAAGCACTGAAATGTATTTTAATTCAAATGAACATTGCAAATAAATGAAAAATCGAATGCTCTTTTCTCGCTGAAGCAAAACCAAATTGAATTGGGGCGAATTGAAGTGCAACGAAGGACAAAACTCTGACATTTCTGGACAAATGAGTGGGTGGGCAAGGAATTTTTACAAAGTTTATGTATATAGTATGTATGTACTCAAATATAAATAAATATGTACATGCACACATATAATTATTTTTTTTTTCTTTCAATATAATTTTTGTAGAATCGAAGAAGGAGATATTTCAAATATCAGCGGCAAATCTTGGAAAAAGTTTGCACTTATTAGGAACTATTAGACTTTTTAAAACGATACTCAACTTAGGTTAGACTGTGTTAGTAGTTTAAATTATTGCTAAACACCCACCCACTTAGCAGACTGTATTCAAAGTAATTTTCAAATAACTTCATCTTTCAACAGATACGGACAGATGTATAGGCAAAGAAATTACGAATTAACGTTAAATCGCAAAAAAATACAGAGTTATCCATTTCGTGGTTTCAAAAACATAGTGCTTTATTTTAATATCTTTCAAACTTAGCTGTCAAACCAAACATGTTTTGCTTTAGATAAAAGTCAGGCACTTATGAAAATGGATATCGTAACAACCGTCGAACGCATTAAAATTATTCAAAACTTTAAGAGGAGATCATAGTTCAGAGAATCGTCCATTTGTTCCTCTCTGGTCCAGATGTATGATTGAACTGTCACTATCAATTCGGAGCGCTATCATCGTATGATAACCGACTTTTTTCCTGCAATTAGAGAAGAAGTCTTGGACAACATATGGTTTTAACAAAATGATGCCCCATGTCACATAACATAAGCGAGTGTAGCTTTATTGTGATACGAATTTCCCGACAGCGCAATCTCTCGTCTTGGCGATGTCAATTGGCCATCGAGATCGTGACAAAACCTTTCAAGCGTGATGCTACCCATTCGAATACAATGAACTACAGTAAGTAAATTAAAAAAAAAACGTTCAAAAACCCCATTCCCTGCCGTGCGAATTATCACCGAAAATCCAAGTGCCAGAGTTTTAATCTTGGGTCCTTATACGGTCTATGATCAGAAGGATCTTGAAAATACCCTTGTTAGTATGCCTCACAGAACCATACATCGAAGCAGTGTGCCTTTATATAGTGCTTCCCAATAAGAAGTGTTATTTTGATATTCAAAGAAAACTGACACTTTTTGAGATAAATGATAGGATAATTATTCCAATGCCTTAAATAATGGAAACCACATGCAATACATAATTGGCGCTTTGTAACCGCTGAAGCGATTTTTCGGTCGGTGTTTTTCCAACAAACGGAGGCACCTGCAGTTTACACTAAGCCACCTCCGAACGGCGGACGGTTTTTTATGAAGAGCCTTTATTTCATGTCAGAAATACTCGGAGGGGTTGACATTCCCTGCCGAGAACGACCGCAATTAAATAGAAAATTTAGCTTATTTTTTATTTAAATTAATTTTCTATAACTTTTTGAATGTTGCAGTACGCAGTGCTAACCACTCGGCTATCGCGGCTGTCTAAATAGTGATGGATAATTTTGCGTTCGTTTACTTTTTTGGAAATTTTTCCTTTTCAGTGAATATTCCTGCTTTCGCTCTTTAAATTCATTGATGGCTGGTGATGGCTAATTTTTAGTTCGAACAAACCTATTCACGTTCCTTACCACCTTACCAATGATCTTCCGCAATATTATTGCTAAGCTAGCGCTTTCGCTACAAACGACTGCGACCAATTCAAAAAAAACGGATAATATATTCATAAAACTGTCCCGCCAATTTTACTTCAAAAGAAATTTTCTATTTGTATGTAATAAACTGAGGACAAGACACTTGATTGCTTTCAAATTTGATTCCTTTACCAAAGATTACAACTTACTTAGATGTGTACTCGTATATAATGTAAAAATAAATTTTATATAACAACAAATATTTGTATATAAATATTTGAAGTAATAACCTTTTATTTTCACATATTCTTTTCGCATCTTTTCGTCTGTAGTTTATAAAAATAACGAGGGAAGCGGTGTTATATCCGTCGCGCAAATCTTTCTTATTGGCCTTGTTGAGTGTAAGCTTTGATTAAACTTCTTTGCCAATAAGAGAGACTGAGTAAGAGCCATTGAATGCAAACACTTATATTTACTTATATATTTATTAATACATAAAAAAATGCATACAGATCAAGTGTTACATGGGTTTATGCGGGAAAAAAAATAAAATTACAACAATTTTTTTTTTTTAATAAAATTGTTTACTGTTTTAAAGACATACATTTGACAGTTGAACTCATGACAGAATCAACCGAAGAGAAATAAATTGTGCTTAATTTAATACCATAAACTGGAATCTGGGAGAAAGAAAACAAGTGAAAATTTGATTTAAGACAAACCTTTTACAAAATTTGCGAGTTGTGGTAAAATTTGCTCCACTCTTTTTTAATAATTGTAAAGAGAGAGAAAAAAATTCACCATCCAATTCGTCGTGAATTTTTACTGGAAGACCTATGTAAAATTTGGTCAATATATCGGCTGAGTAAGTTTCGAGAAAATTTTTACAACCGAGTTTTAAAGCACAGTTTCAAGAAACATGTGTTTAAAGTTGAAGGCCCTGAGCCTATCTGCTTTTGATGGCGCTCCTTCCCAAAACAACGAAATTAGTAATTTTCAAAAAGATCGAGAGCAGAGCTGGTACAATGAGGATTGCCGTACTGCAGTGGAGGGAAAAAATATTGCAACGAACCCTGTATTTGAGAGATATCAAGAGTTGAAGAGCATCTGCAATCAGAAAAAAAGAGGAAAACCGAAATGAATGAGAAGTGTTGTAAAAGCTGGGCATCAGGCGTAATGCTAGAAAATTCTATGAGAAGAGAAAATGTAGAGATCCCCATAGGCCCTTATGTCCAAAGCCAACTCATAACGAAGAAAAGCTTGCTGAATGGCAGTGAAATAGCCGGATATAGCGCACATGAATCCAAATTGCACACGGACATGAAGTTCGAAAAGCAATTGACCGACTGAAGAACAACTAAGCGCCGTTACCAAAATATTATCTTAGTCAGAATTTAATATCCTGAAATGTAAAATACTGATAAAGAAGATCAAAAACTGCGTCAGAATCAGGAAAAACCTTCCCGAGCCGTTCGATACCAAAAAATGTTTCAGATAAATTGCTGGAGAAAATAAAAGTAATAATTTAACAAGATAATAACATCATCGGCCGCAACAATAGCGGTGTTCATTCTACTTTCTCCAAACTGGATAGAAAGGTATATGAATTGTCTTGGTGGTGAATGAGAAAAAGAGGAAACATCTCTTCTTATCAAGTAATCTCTCAGCACTTTTGTGACTGGACTTCCACGTCGCTGCTTCAGCTTTGAAATTAAACCTAGAAATAATCTTGCCATCAGGTACTATTGTACTTTAGTCTGAGTATGTAATTAAAAAGTAAAATCCTTTCGCACAGAAGGCAAAGTTTTATAGCTAATCATTTCCATTCTACTTAATAGTGCAGGGGCATAGACGATGACAATCTCTGGTGAGTCGACCCGCGGAATGTTCCTGAGAAGGCTTTTGCGTACGATGTATGGTTCTTTGCGCTTTGGCAGTGGCGAATACTGCAGACAATGGAACGCTGAATTATAGGAGAAAAACGCCAATATTAATATAATTCTGGGACCCAAAAACACGCAGACTAAGTCAGATTATATGGATAAAAAGGATAACTTCAACTTTGAAAATAGTCGATGCAGTGCTCCCATGTAGAAACATAGAAAAAAGAAGACTACAACTTTGTTGGAAAATCAAAAGATGAAAGAACAGCTTTCTCTTGGTATCTCAAATTGGTGCCGAATGGGAAAAAAACGAATGCTAATACATAAGAAGTAGAGAGTAAAGTATCAGGAATACACCGAAATTCGTGACTTTTACCATAACAGGTTTCAAATATTTTGTTCAACACTGTAGTGCTATGAAAATAAATGAATATACATAAATAGTATTTTTATCATTCCAACACAAATTCGTTTCGATATCAATAAGTGAGTTCAATTTGGTAATTCAAACTCATTTGCGCTATTTCATTTACACATACACACAGCCACATACATACATCTATATACACTCACTAGCACAAACGCAACGCATAGTTTCTGCTGCTTTCGCGTATTTTATTTGATTGGATATTTTAAGAAGACCAACTTTTGCTTTTGTCTCACCTCCTTCAGTTACTATTTTCATTTGACTTGCTCCTTTTGAAATTTTTTTTTCTTGTTTTTGTTTTTTTTTTTGTTTTTTTTCTTGTTTTTTTGTTGTTTTGCCAAAGAAGTTTAATAAAGAATTATAAGTGGAGAGCAATTGTAACTAAGTACAAGTGAGTGTACATCGAGCACCGCCGCAGGGCAGACAAGTCAAGCGATAGCAGGAAGACGATGGCTGGTTCAACGAATAATTTTACGATACAATTGTAGCCGGAAAATTCAAAGAAAACTCATTACATTTGTTGGCGCAGCAACCTCATTGTACCATCTGCCCACTTTGTCTGCTTATTTAAACGCCAGTGGATGGGTCGATGGGCCGGTGAGTGGGTGGACAATGCTCAATGTTCGAAACAGCTTCACCTTGCCTCTACCACCACCACCACATCGGCTTTTTATCACTTACAGATGGCAGCGATTCCGTTTACAATATTTTTTTCGCTTTATTATTACTTTGTTCTCATTACCATTGTTTTTGTTGTTTGATCGCTATTGTTGGTCCGGAACGGACAAGTAATTTTTGCAATAATGGCCGAAGACGATAGTGAAAAGTGGGTGCTGCCTGCATGTACATATAAAATGAAGCTTGAAATTAAGTATGAGCGTTAAATAAGAAAGTCAGTCCTTTGGGTTTTTTCTGTTTTTCTTTTTTTCTTCTTCTTGCTACATTATTATTATTATCATTTTACTTTATTTTTTTTTCATTTTTTGGTATCTCACTTGCCTGTGGTGGTGAGTTATGCCGCTGCCGCAGAATTTTTAAGCGCTCTCCGGTTGCGGTTGATATTGGCTTCGATGGGAATGGCGCCGCGCGGTGGCCAACAGTGCAATAAGGTGTGAAGAAAATTGTGAATTGCTGCCATTTTTTTCTATCGTTTGCTTTCTACTTTATTTTATATTTTTACTTTATATCTTTATGGTAGTTTATTTTACAACTTTCCATCCCTTCACCAATTTCTTTTTCTTGTGTTTACTTTTTTTTGTGTTTATTTTTTTTTCTTTTTTTTTGCACTTTTCTACTTTGTTACTTTGGCGCTTGTACTTACTGTTTTTGTTGCGGCTTTTATTGCTGCCATTGATAAGCTGCGTAATGAAAGGCATTTTTATCAGATTAAAAGTGAAGCGCTCAGCAGGTAATTGTTTTAGAAAAAGTTCTGCAGGTAAATGAAAAATTCCATTTCCTGCTCTTTGTTTTTAGTGTATTACATAATGGGGAAAATCCTCGGTTATGGCGTAGCGCACTGAATTAATGTTGCTCATACGCCGTGTTCAACGCAGATTAAATGCAATCAATTTTTATGTTTTCATTTACGAAGTGTGAAAAGAGCGAAATGTGTGTGAAAATAATTTATCATATTTTGATCAAAAGTAATGGCGGCATAAAGAAATAGAAATTGGAAAATTTATCAAAAAGGGTCTGAATGATGGCAATGAATAAAGCGGCAAAGATTTAGAGAAGATTATACGAGAAGTTTAATTAACAAAGCAGCTTCTTATGGCTATGAGCGGCAGACTTTTTAATTTTAACGAAAATTACTTTTTCAACTACTTTAGATATTGTAAAGTCGAATATATTGCAAAATAACTGAAATGTAGGCTTGAAAATCAAAATACGCCGCATTTGAGAGACCATCATTTTGGTGATGACCCCTGCAAACTTATTAAGGATCACAATATGACAACATGCACCTGGAATACATAAACCTTTAATTGGTACTGGATTTGTGGCAGGAAAAATACTCCGTCGCCAAATGATGATATGATTAATGTGTAGTTACAATCCGCATCAAGGCCAAATTCTTCAATTTGTCCCTGAATTGCGCACAAAATCCGACGCAAGAGAAGGACGACGTGACCAAAGTTTATTTTCATGAGCAAATAAAATGTAACTATTGCCCCTGCCACCAACATGAAGTTAAATTTGTGCTGGACAACTTAAGCGCGAATATAATTAAAGAAGATATTTCTTGCACAACAGTCGGGAAATTCAGCCTGCATGAAAAAATTTCCTCAAACGGTCTCAGCCTTATTGACTTCATCGGAGCCAGATTTCGGCCCAAAAAAAAAATAAATTCATCAAGCTCCTTTGTTGTCACGGATTGAATGACTTGAAACCAAAGCGGCCATGTTGTAGTACACGTGTAATTCATATGTGCGTACGAACCGAAGATCCAACATCAACTCGGATCACAATCCTGACGCAGCAAAAATCGCAATCTTGCCGCAGCAAAGATCACAATCTTGCCACAGCAAAGATCACTATCTTGTCAATGCAAAGATAGTACCCGCCTCTGTGGAACAATGAAAGCCCGTCAATGAACACGCCAAAAAGCTATTCAATCCATAAAAAAGAGGACTCCACAGTCCGCGCCAATTATCGTTCGATAAGCCTCCTTAATATCGCATATAAAATCCTTTCGAGCGTATTAATTTGATTTTATTGGTGTGGCCTTAGACCTGATAAATCAAAATAAAACCTATCTAATCAATAGTTTTTAGCCTTCAAATCTTGGAAAAGATCTGTGAATAAATAGGTGCTGCCACCACATTTACATCGATTTTTAGAAAAGAAGCTGCCTCCGTGCCACAATGTCTGGCTTTGTTATGCTCACAAAATTACATCCGTAATTGGGAAGGTCCTCGGCGAGCTGTTCGATACCAAACAAAGTTTCAAGCAGGATGACTCTTCATTGTGAGATTTCTTCAAGTTCATGCTGGAGAAAATGATAGAAGCTACAGAGCTGAGCAGAGAAGGTACACTCTCATTAAAATACTGCGTTATGGTGAAGAAGCGTCGATCTTGTCGACAAATGACGAGCAGGCTTTAGGAGTTTTTGAGAGAAAAGTTTCGTGGAAAATTTACGAAGCTTTGCCTTCAGCCAACACCGAATACTGAAAACGGTAGAACGATGGGCTGTACGAGGCGAATTCATGTCGTCCGAATAGATGAAAGCACTCCAGCATTAAAAAAAATGCGATGCAAACAGAAGAACTGTAAGACTCTCTAAGAAGGCGCAAGTGGAGAACGGCCGGAGCGAACATATCGCATAAAATTTGAGATCATATATGTATATTTTTTCATATTTTCATGACTATATGTATGTATGTTGTATTACATAACCATAGAATTAGTTTTATTTTTTTGTATTAAAAATTAAAGCACAATATTCGGACAACAAACTTATTCTGTAACACCTCTGAATGTTTCAACATGCCTATATAATACTGCTTTAAATATAAAAATAAAAATTAAAATAAAAATACAAATAAAAATACAAATAAAAAAAAAAAACAAAAATAAAAATAAAAACAAAAATAAAATTAAAAATAAAAACAAAAATAAAAATAAAAATAGTGCTTTTATTAACCATTTTCTGTGGCTGTAAATCATAAGAAAGCATTGCATGCGGCGAGAAAAATGTAAGAAAGCTTTTGAAAAGAAAAAAGCTTAAATACGTAAAGAAGCTAAATTAAAAGATACAAACACAGGCACGCATGCATGCACAAATACATATAAGCTTGCCCATACATACATACACGTATGTATGTATATATGAATAAATAATTCAAGCTTGGTCTGCGAACACAACGATACAACACGCTAATAAACGTTAGATGGCGCCGTGTGCAAATCGATGGTAACTTCTGTAAGCCATTTGCATAAATATGTATAAGTACATGCAAATGATAATAAATATTTATTAAATATTTGATCCTCTAATATTCTAATTTTTTTAGTATTATTATATACATTGACCTCAGTACAAATAGTTATGTTGTTGTTGTTATAATTAATGTGCATTATTTTGATACTCTTTAATAATGTTAATCAGTGCGATAAATTTTAAAACACATTAATAAATTTTATTAAATATCCCAACACAGGTACAAATGAATTTATATAATTTTATTTAATATACAATTAATATTAATTTTTTTCGTCTTAAACTCGACATAGCTTTGCAAAATTGGTTTAAATATCAAATTAAAATTTCTTGCAGCTTTAATATGCATTTAAATATAAATATGTAAATATAGCTGTTTATTACATAATTATGTAGAAAACACCACGTTGTAGAAAAAAAATGTATGCAGAAGAAGAAAGCTAGTGCGAAAAATATATAAAAAGGATTATTCTGGAAGGTTACGCATATTGAGCTGCTCTGGGCTATTCTAGTTTGCTCTATCTTATTTACTCTACCTTTTTATTTTATCAACCTTCAGAGCTTTTAAAATACATTTTAGAACCAATTAACTTATTAAGAAAACCTAGATTTTAAACGCTATTCGCCCACTGTGCAACCAATAATCGACATTTATCGGAACACAGCACTCAAATATTCGTATGATATTATTTATGTACATCTGTATACTTTCGCACAATTAATGATTTATTATGGCCGTGCAAATATATTAAAAATTTAATATTCAATTAAATATTTTAAATATGTACATATGTATGTATGTTCGAGTACACAATTGGTAATTGCAATTGAATGAGTAAAATTTATTTGGAAAAAATATATTCAGCGCTTATTCAGCTTACATTCAGCAGATTTACGATTATTTATCTTAGCCATTTAAAAAATTAACATTTAAAAAGGTTTACATTTGCAAATACAGGCATTTATCTCTTGTGTATATGTATGTACATAAATATACATAAATACTTGCACATATGTTTGTTAATAAATGCTGAACATAGACATGACATATAACTACACACAACCCAAAAAAATATAATGAGTACTCCATCAACACAATACGAATTAATTACTCCCAAAACTAGTATCAAATCATTATATACATACATATGTCATGAGTGACAAGGGAGCGACGGCAAGAGATATTTCGTCCTACTCTCCTTTACTACCAGACCCATATCCTTCGCTTCATATCCAGTCTGGAGAAATTACCCTGTCTGAAACCTCGTTTGGTATCAAATGACTCGGAGTGGTACTTCCCAATTCTGAAGGAGCTTTTGGTATTGCTTAAAATCAGTTTACTTAGCCATATAAGTTTTGCAGCGTAGAGACTCATTTTCGTGCTGTCGAAAATTTCTTTAAAACCGAAGAAGAGATGGTGTGTGGCAATCCTCTTTTGGTGCTTGGTGAACATCTGTTCAGAAAAAAACATTCTATGGTCGAATAATGTCAATCACCCTGGAAAATTATCATCTATACAGGTCCTTGTCGCCATTCACAGAGAGTCAGTTAACACCCCTACGGTGAATGTCGTTCTCAGAGTCCAACCACCATTTATGGCAAATCATGAGCTCAAGAAACGAGCAATACTGACACAATGATGGTTTAGAAATTGTTGTCGACCAAATTCCTACCTATTCGGACTTGACACTGATATACCCATTGTACGCCTTGAACGCAATGAGTCCCTACACTACACTAACGACTTCTTTGTATGCTCTCCCAAACCAACTCATCTAGCTAACGCTCAAATGATTAGAGGGAGGCAAAACACATTTCCAGAGGAAAAAAAGTAAAAATATTTTAAGACGAAGAACTTCAGCAGGTAGATAATGGGTCAAATGTTCGACAGATTTTTGGGGAAATTAGAGATTTGAGATAGCTTCAAGACCGAACTTTTTAATGGAGAGGCGAAAGAGGATCCGTTATTGCTTTTATTGTGGGGAAAACTTTTACAGTGCAAGGGTGTAGGAATATAACGAACATTTATTATTGACTATGTTTTTCCACTGCAATTATGTTTGTTTCCATCTTTTATAAATATAAATATAATTAGCACTTTGTAAACGCCGAAGCGATTATCGGTCATGCTTTTCCAAACAATGTTGGGTCCTGCAGTTAATCTTAAGCCCCTTGCAAATGTGCGATAGATTTTTATAAGGAACTGGTAAATATTTCATGCCAGACATAAACTGAGAGAGCGAGCGTCGTTTTCATTGAAAATCTCGTTTGAAACAAAATTTTAATAAACTGTGTAAATCTACTGGTGGCCTAATGGGTAAAGATATTGAAAAAAATTCAACACAATTTTAAAATAACCTAATTTTTTTTGATATCGGAAAAGTATTTTGCATCTGTCATGGCTTTTACGGAATTGCGGATCAGTCATAATCTGTCTAATATCTGCTCCAAAGAAAACATCTTTCCTCAACTTAAGCTCTGAGAGGCCTGAAAATTGTTTGAAGCAATTTCTATATCCAAATTTACTTAAATCAATTTGGCTTATATATATTCTTTATTATGCAATGGAAATGTATTTAGAAAGTCTTGATTGAGGTTATGCAAATACGAAAAATGATCAGTTCCTAATACCATTGCTGTAGAATTGGTCCCCCACAACACTACTTAGAATGATTTTGTATGTACTCCATCCATTGTACTTCTGCACCAAGTGGTCCACCATTTCTCTGTATCTACATATATACACGTACATTTACGTATATAAATTATTTATGTTTATTTGCTTATTACACGTAATTTTATGGCAATTGTTTACATGTATTTACATATGTACGCTTGTGGATTTTGTTAAGACACATTTAATGAGTCAAAGGACGGCACTTTTGTTGAGTGGGTGCTTCGCACTCGTCTGTAACCCAACCCCAACTGTCAGAAACATGTTGACACTTTGGCTGTTTATTTAAATGCTTAAAACGTTAATGTTTAATTACTTTTCGCTCTTTATGCAAAATTCGCATTAAACAATTTATTAAAAATAAAAGTACAACAGAAATGTATTCGCATATTACTCGTATTTCATTATTGAGCCTTTGTTTTTTTTTTTGTTATTTTTAAACTCTTTTTCAATTAATTATTGTGTTTATTTGATTTTAAAATTAAATTTCATTGCATTGGTGAGAGAGTTCTGTAGAAAATGTCATGAATTTATTCCGTAAAAATATAGTGTCATAAGGTTGACCGCAGGAAAGGGCTTTTGGGGTCAGCCAACTTTTTTCTGCTGGAAATGGCTGTTGTAGTTTCAAGTGGTTATCTCTTCAATGATTTTACGAACCGTTTATATGGAAGAAACCTTCAAGATATTGTCATGATAGCGATTTTTATAGGTACATGAAATTTTATTTTTCTTAGGTCCGAAGTATGTAAGTACAAAAAGGAGAATAGTTATACCCACCAACACTTTATACAGATCCATCTGTCCATCCTTTCCTACGCATACTCACCAAACTTGGTAGCCAAATATATTCTTATACAATTTGATTCTCGTTAACATCGCAACATCCTCGCGAACGAAGTGAGGAAACTTTACATCGGTCATAAATGCCGTATGCATTCAAATTTGTTAAAACTTAACCTCAGAATTAGGGAAAACAAAAGCTGGCCTACCAGCTGACCATTATTTACACAATTATTCTTGTTCTTCATTGGGGTGACCACTACTTATGCGGTTATAGCCGAATCACCAACAGCGCGTCATCCGGTTCTGCTCTTTGCTGTTTCGCGTCCATTGGAAATTCTCAGGGGAGCCAGGTTGCTCCCAACTGAACCCTCCAATGAAATGGAGGATCTCTCTTTCCTATTTTTCAAATCGTCTACTCAGTCCAAAGAAGGATCTTGGCAAGAGTTATTCTGCGTTGGATTTCAAGGCTGACATTAGCATGAACGTTAATATTGGTCCCTAGTTAGACGAAATTATCTACGCATTGTACTGACTGTTAATAGTGACTCCACTGTGGGTGTGGGGAAATAATAAACACGAGGTATGGCTTTCCTGCCGTAAAAGGCGACTAAAATCCACTCACAGACCACCAGTGCCGAGCTCTATGGAGGTTCAACCGATAGCAGCTTCAGCTACGAGGTCTTACTAGAGACTTAATTTGGTACCACGGGGAACAGGAGCCATCGGAGCTTGCTTCGACCAGCTCTGTGAGATATGCCCTTTGGGGTGTATCGAGGTGCATGTGGTTAAACCTAAATAAATGCGGAGATACCAAGTTTAGATACAGCGCCGTAAAAGCATCTAAGACGTATTTCCTTATTTCTCATGGCTCATTTTCTGGATTTGTAGCGTGGTGAATATCTGGTCAATGGTGAATTTACCAGGCCTCAAGCCACACTGATAAGGTCCAATCCGTTTGTTGACGATGAGAGCTTAAAAGCGTTATTTAGGAGGCTTGTTTCACGATAATTAGCGCATTCGCTGGTATAAAATCCAAGTCATATTTAACCCTATAAAAAATATAAAAAAAAAACGATTATTTTTATGAATTTTGTTTGCTAAGCAATAAAACTGTTCATGCCTATGTAAACATAATAAATGAAATGAGCTGAAAATCATCGCTTACATTTTGAATATGTGGTTTTTATTTATGACTTGCTCATATTTCCAGAATTAATAAATTACAAGATTTAATTATTATCCATATTTGAATTTGTTTTTGTTTTTTTTTTTTTTTTTTTTTTTTTTGGAAATTACAACTAATACGGCGCACAGCAGATGACTGAGTTTTGCGGTAACTGTGGAAAGTTTACTATTTAATTTTTTTTATTATTTATTGTTATTATTTTTTTTTTGTTGTTTTTTGTTTTAAATAGTGGTAAAAAAAATAAATATGCATGTAAATGTGCTTTTGATGGTTTATTATTACAATATTTTTTTTTTTTATGAAAATACATTTATTTTTTTATTTATTCATTGTGCAAATAATTGCGTTGATTTTTATAATTATGGCTTTAATTAAAAACATTTTGTTATCATATCATTGCAGGCATGTTAATGTCTAACGATTATGGAGTTTTTTTCTTTTAATTTATTTTTTTTTATTTATTTTATTTTTTTTTTTTTGATAAAAATATCAACTGATAATTCTGTTAAATTATATATATGTATATATAAGAAATATTTATTTATTTATTTTTTATGCAATTATTTTTTACAGTACATAATCTTAGCAAAATGTTGACTTAAAACTAGAATTAACATTTATTGTTGCGAGTAGCAGATTGGTGGCAATTGAAAAACAGCTGGCGTTTTATATAAACTCAACTTGCAGTTGTTGTTGTTGCTATTGGATTGTCATACTGTTTTTAATTTATTGAATTATGCGCTTTATTAAATGTCAAAGGTGGGTTGAATGATGCGTAAAATTTTGTGATACTGAAACCGTTCAACTCGCTGCTTACCAAAAAGACACTAACATAACCTCAAAAAGTGCCAATTACAAATACATATACTCTTATATGTATATATGTAAATATATTTTTTCATTCTATCATCAAATTTTAATTTGTAATATGTTTACATTGTGGTTCTTTATTATGTGTTGCACTTTTTCTGTGAATTTCATTTCGTTTTTCTTTTTTTTTATTACAATTAATCTTCTTTACATTTAATACATAAAAAAAAATTATTTAATTTAAAAGTTACATTCGTAAACATTCAATTAAAATTATACATATCAAATATATAACTTCTTTAAACAAATACATGTTGTGTACAAATATATGTGCATACGCACATGCATACACACATACAAACGAGCTCAAATCAATGTGTACAGGCATGTATGCATATATGTATATATGTGTGTATATGAAAGCGCATTAAATTTAAAATCTAAATTGTCCCAATTTCCCTCGCTCATTATGATACACCCGCAGTGGTGAATAATTCGAGCTACCATTCAAGGCCGCCCCAGCACTGGTACTACCTTGGCCGGTGCTACCGCCAGCCCCATTGGTGCCGTTGCTGTAATTTTGAGATGCCGAACCGGAAATTAACTCCTCGATGTGTTGCGATTTAGCTGTACAGCGCGGCGCCAAAATCAAATTGTAAATGATGAAGTAAACGAGTGCAATGATGCAGGCGACAATCGCGAGCCACTGATGGATGGCCTGCGCATCGATTTTGGGCTCCTTATCGTCACGCGCCAAGCCAATGACGGCACCCAAACCTTTGCCTGTAAGGAATCGAATGTGAAATGTGGATTATTAGTAGTGCAACTGTAAATATTTTGGTATATTTTTGGTCACACATATATGTATATACTCATTGCCAAGTGGTTTTTGGATCAAACCATACGTCTAAGCTCTCAAATATAATAAAAACGCACTTCTTGCAGTTGGAGTTTTGAAAAAGGTACTAGATATCTGTACTATGTGAAGTTCCCCTCACACTAGCATGTTCTCTCTAAACCCTTATTTGCTCGTGATAAAGTGAAAATATTGTATCATCCAAAAAATGCAGACGTAGTTGCGAACCCTATGCAAAGCTTTGTACCTGCCTAAAACATTTTCTACATATTTTTCTACTACTTCCAGCTTCTACAGTAATCCTTGTATGGTATTCACGTTTTACTGACGACCCTTTTTCTCCTGTGTATAATAATTCTTACGCCAGCATGTGTACCCCTGTTCAATTCCCGACAATTCTCTTGAGTAAGTCAGCTATTTTTTCCAGCGAAACTCAGCTATTTATTTGAATATTTTTTTCAATAAAATATTTAAAAGTTATCAGAGGCATATACGTTCTTTCTTCAGCTGGATCTTATTGTAAGATAGTGCATAAGCTGGCAATTTTATCTGTTATATAGTGACCCAAGATATCACTGTGTTCTAGAACCCTTTGCAGATTAATTGTGAAGTAAGATAGTTAGTCCTGCTAAAACCAATCACATTTTTCACTATCTTTGTTGAGATCCTAAGAGACTTTGATGATTTCAATGTCATTTGGCTTTCTGTGTAACTTATATATATTTACCAAAAAACATTCTTGAATTGCCGTAAACTGCTCTGAAAACCCACTGCCAGGTTTTAGTAGTCTGAAGACGAGTTTGATATCTAATATTGCTAAAAAAGGTTCACCTCAGAGTCAATTATCTAGTTGGTGTTCGTCCGTACAGATACTGTTCTCTGTGTCTTCGTCCACCTCACCGCTATCCAACTCCTCTCTGTGTGGAATGCAATATTAAGGAACCAAAAATATGATTTCTAGACCTGGCTCGACAAACACCCAAAATTAAATTAATTTTTCTAATTGCGACCGTCCCTCGGCAAGGAATGCCCTCATAAGGTATTTCCGACGTGGAAAATATAAAGTTGCATTTGTTTGAAAAACTACGAGACGCACACCACATTTTGGAGAATTATTCTAAAGGCTCCGCTGATGCTAGTTAGATATACTAGTTGCACTTTGCAGACTTTCTATGTGCTCCTTCCACATTTCTTTTATATTATTGAACACCCAAGCTAGACGCAAGTAATTATTAGTCTTATAACTTCCGTGTGGAACCAGTGAGTTACACAAGGAACTATTGAACTATTAATCTCTGTTTCGGACGTATTATTCTTTTTCAGGCATAAAGTGATAAAGCAGCCTTTTTTACCCTAGCTTCTAAGTTCAGTTTTCATGAGAGTTTCTTAAGTTAATACCTTAAGCTGTCTGGCTCAGGTTTTCCCCTTATCGAAGAAAAACTGAGATACAGATAAATAACGTCATCTACTGGAAAAATACTAGATTTCTTTTTACTACACGATATTATTCTGGTATTCTGGGTTTCCTAGCCAATACCAATACCCACCAGCTCTGCTTTGCTAGTATCTAAGTCTAAACCACGTTATTCGGACCATAGATTTATATCATCTAGGATCACTTGAATAAAATTAGTAAGGGTCTGCGAGAATTTTTCTCTAACCGAAACAGCTATATCGTCAAGAGTAAACAACAACATGCGCCTCCTTCTCCTTGGCTTAATGCTGTTGAAAGCGCCTTCTAGTCATGGAAGCCTGGTGTATCTCTTTACCCACAGAAATTTCTCAAACTCTACCTTGTCTACGCATGTCGTAATAATATCAGCTTTAAAACACACTTCCTTCCTTGCCCCAACTCAAAAATACCACCAACCACTTATTAACAATTAAAATTTACTCACCAATGCCAAAGAATGCCAACACAGCCACAGCCTGTCCGGTGGCTGTCAATTTTCTGGGCATCGCATGACGCATATACAGTATAATCGTAATCCACACAACACCGACGACGACCGGCTCAATTGCCTCCATGACAACAGTCAACCATTGAGTACCTTCACCACTCAACGCCGTAAACCGTATGATGAAAACCGCAAAGCCAGCGATAAAGATATTCGAATGTCCACAATATTCAATGAATTTGTCCACATTGAAGAAGAGCACCAAAACCAAGATCAAACCGGAATAGGTGACCGCACTCGCATCGCTGAATGTCCAAATGAGAAAACTATGTATGCTACTCCAGAATGTGCCGAATAGTATGGCGACCAGTGTGAGTACGAATATTTCCGGACTATAACGACGTATGGCTGACATGGGATAGACCAACATACCGGTTTTTGTATGCCACCACCATTCTGGCGGACTGAGCGGCATTTGTGAGGCAAAAAGCAACACTAATGCACCGATGAGCAGACACACAATGACAAGGATTAGTGCCACTAGTGCGGCATCATGTTTCGATTCACTATTGAAGGCGAATAAATCGATGGGTGAGAAGAGCAACACATAACCGATGGCACCCCAAGCATACTGACGGCACACCTCACCGCGTCCCTCCGATGTTTCACGTACAGCTATAACGATAGCGGTATTGAGTAGTGTCAATGCGGCCAAAACGAAAATATCGCCCAGCAGACGGATGGCAGTGTAGCCGCCCAATGTGGCATCCAAGTCGCCAGTAATCTAGTGGGAGGAGAAAATGGTTAGATTAACGAGGAGTATGAATGAATGAGTGTGTGGGATGCGGTGTGCGATGTGCGCTGTGTGGTGTGCGGTGTGCGGTGTGCGCGCTTCATATTACTTACTTTAATGCATTCACTATCGGCCAATACACTGCCTTTGCTGTCGTAAGGATCAATCACTTGACATTCAATCATCGGCTTGCATGCGGTGCCATTCTTGAGGTCCTTCATGTGGTTAGCCTGTATGAGTGGTATATTACACTGGAAGCCATCTGAAATGAGTTAAACAGTGTGCAGGTGAATGAGTTGAGCTGTCAGTTAATCAGGAAACACATACATACATGCATATGTATGTATGTGCATATATGGATATTGCCGAAAAGCCCACTAAAGGTACACTGTACGAGTATGTATGCTTATATGTATGTATTTATGTATGTGAGCTGTCTCTGTTGGTCGCTGTTATACTTGCAAATTGCCTGTCGTAAATTTATTTGCTTTGTCTGTCTGTCTGTTTGTCTGTTTGCCTGCCTCCAAACAAACAAAGGTGATTTCGTGTATGTTATTATATGTTGAAGGTGATAATGATGAGGTGTCTATTGTTGTTGCCGTTGATGTTGGCGTTGATGGTGATTGGTTAGTAGTTGATGACATGATTGCCGGTTGACACTGTTGTTTACAAATCACCAAATTGACATGAATATTTGTTGTCACTAATTGAAAGTGTTTGCAAAACACTTGTGGCATGGCAATTTGCAACAATACCATGTGTACTCCGAAGTGGCATCCACCAATCACTGGAGTAATTACATGGATGATACCGATTTGAGGCATTACATGTTCGTTTCTCGAAAGTAAATATTTCGCTTCTATTTTTTTTTTTTATTTTTTTTTTTTTTTTTTTTGACAATCAGCAAGTCTTTTACGTGTATGTATCCGTCTTTATATATGATTGCAAGTGAAGTGAGGGTCCAGAGCTTCCGTCTGTTTTGTGTAGCAGTTGGAAAGGTATCTTTGGCATTCGATATATACAAAAATGTAAAAGAAAGACACAGAGGAAAATGCCGAAATGCCAAATATGCACTACTTTTCACTCCGTACCCTTTCATATAAAATGTTATCAAAGGAAGCAATGAAAAAATGGATCAATCTGGCATGAACAGGTGAAGAACAGGTTGGAATAAAATATTTTCAAAATATCGAAATTTTTCTTCCTTTAAATTGCTAGAAAATACTCTTAGAAATAATATAAAATTAGTCCCAAATGTCTATAAGACCAAGAAATAAGTATAAATGAGGGTAGAGCGGAGCGCGCCAAGCGGTAAATCCGGCCGCTCGAGTACTTTTGTCGCCGAAAACTTCAAATTGATTCAGCAAATCGTCTCTGAGAACCTCGCCGTGTATTCGAGCATTTAAATCCAGGCGGAGGAATTTTTTCGCGAAACAGCTAGATCGTTTCCTTTGAAAGTTTCAAACAATCTTTCTAGATACTTTTTCAGGTAATGATCGAAGGAATAAGATTAATGTCAATAATTTAAGCCAATTTAAAGTGTAAATTTTTATGAAAAATCCGGTTTTTTTGTTTGGAAACCGCCGTTTTATCATAAATCAAACTTTTGAATGTTCCAAAATTCAATTTTCGAAACAAGATGACAGATCTTAACTGAAAAATTAATTCAACTGGTGAAAGAACACTCAGGCCAATCAATAGTTTTCATTGTAACTTGTTTGAAATAAATGCAGTTAAGTCACTAAAGATAACTTGGTTTGGAAATGTTGACGAAGTTATAGCATCTACCTATAAGTGAGCCTCGTAATAGTACGCGCTGAGCCGCTAGGCAGCTGCAAATCTCTGGGGAATATTTTAAAAGTGTTTTTCCCGAAACAATGTTCTTACGGTCGATCCGGATGATAAAATGGATGCTCACAAAATATTAATATTTTTTATTTTTCTATTTCAAGTGTCCACAAGCGATCACATCACCATGGCTAGTCACCTTTTTTTTTTTTTTTGAGACACTCACTTCAGTGCTATAAAACAACAAATTTCAAAAAAGGACAAATACACTCTGAAACTGATTAAATTATCCCAAAAAGGCATCAAAAAGAATGCAGAATAACAGACTACTACATTAAAAGGCAAGGAAAAAGTATTCCGATAGGCAGATCAAATGATATGGCGTGAGCAAAAGGATCATTGCCATGATTACTTTTGATCGTGTTTTGTGAAAGGCTACAATTCCAAACGGACCTACAATCAGCGAAACTCTAAAACCCAATGAAAAGTGATTTTTGAATTTGTCCGAGCTAAAAGATTTGGTAGGAGACTTTAATTTTCTCAAAAACACTATTAGGTTACTTGGGTCAAGGCTGAAAAGCAAAAACTTACTCTTGTGAAGAGTGTCTTCCTACTGTCTAGGCTATCATGAGAAGCTGTTCATTTTCTAATTTGTTCAAGAGTTCGAATTGGTTCATTAAACCAACATTGTAGAAAATACTTTGATGCCTGATCATAAAGTTCTTTAATCATCACTTAACACAAAGCTGAGATTGATGTAGCAATATGAAAAGTCACTTCCATGATGGAAATTGTGGCTAATACATAGTATCAACGTTTTTAGTCCTCTCAGGAGTAAAATTTAAAAAATATGTTTTCGCTGGACCAGATATTAGGGGGCTTATTGCTAATCCACAATTCATCAAAACCATGACGGAGTCTCATAGAGATTTAATTACAAAAAAATTGTCAAAAGAATGTTAATTAGTATGAGTTAAAAATTATATGTTCCCTATTTTTAATTCGAATTCTTGCCTGAAAATTATTAGAAGTGAGCAAAGAGCAAGATATGATATGGTTGTACTGAAATATTAAGGAAATGGAAAAGGCGTACCAGGAAATACTGACAGACTACTGTTGCACGTTTGCCAGAGAGTTTTTAAATGTTTATTTTTATGGTAAAAGTCGGTGAAAATTTATTTAATTTAAAATTTGTCATAATATATGTATTTGTATTCCATCATAACCAATTTGCCGCAATTTCCAAAATATTTTA